>VWZU01002260.1:678167-758036 GCA_013397095.1 Sterrhoptilus dennistouni | reverse complement strand
GGCGGGAAGGGGCGGGAAGGGGCAGGAAGGGGCAGGGGCCGCCCGGGGGTGACACACGGTGGCGGCCAAACTGCAGGGGAGGCTCCTGGCTCCTCACGGCAGCTGGCAGCCCAGAGTGCTGCCCGTAGGAGGATCCCTGCCGCTTCCCCGGCCCTCAGCAGGTGGCACCAGCATTCAGCCAGGATTCCAGCCAGGATTCCAGCCGGGCTGCTTCTGCTGGCCCCGGCGGGCAGCCGGCGCTGGGCCCCACGATAAAGCCTTCTGAAGTGAATGTAACATTAAAAAAAATCAAAACGAAATAAAATCCCCAAACACTCCTTGCCTATATCTGAAAATCCTCTTTGATTTTTAAACTACATGTAGCCTCCTCCCGTGCAGTGTGAAGGGAGGCAAAGCTCTGGTGACCAGACTGATTCCTGGCTTCATTTTCTGTGAACCTGCTGCTCTCACTTCCCTCTTGCTTAACCATTCTTACATTGTTAGTTTGATGCAAAAGGAAGTGCAAGACTCGATTCAAACCTTTTCCAAGCAAACCCAGCAGTACAATTGCTAATTAAATCACCTGAACTAATTAAACTATTTAGAAAAATTAACGAAATTGAAAAGTAAGTGAGAACGAAAAACCTCCCTTAATGTTGCTCTACCGAAGTGTGCACCTGGAATCCTGTATATGTTTTCCTCCTCTGAGCTTTAGCAGGTTTAAAACCAGTGTAGTTGCCAGATCTTTTGTCTTTGCACTTGGTAACCTGGCAAGGGAATAGCAAATGAGAAATAAAACTTCTCATGGTTAATACTTATGTAAACAGCAAGTGTTTGCCACACAGGTGCAGCAGTAGAGGCTTTGTGCGAGGGCCCACTAAGTGACATGTCCAAGTCTGGACTTGGAAGTGTGCTAGAAAACCAGTTTTCTTTCTATTACATCGAAGTCTGCCTACGAAGTAAAGAGAGGAACATAGGTAGAAAATTAATTTTTTAAAAATCACTTGATTGTCCCTTAGGTCCTTCTGTCAGACTGCTCACAGATCTGAGGAACCTGAGCCTATTGCCCTGAGCAAAGTCCTGGGGAGGAAAGGAGAAGAGATGCTTCCCCCTCAGCGAGGATCCCAGTGGCTTTATCTCCACAGAGCTGCTGGTGCTCCCCAGCCCCCTTCACTGATCAAACCTCCTGTACTTGGTATCAAAGCACAGTGGTTTGCATTTAAGCGATATCTTTACACACAAAGGGCTCCGAGTGTCTTTACAGTCTTTGTGTCTAAATTACATCAACTCCTGCTGAAATTCCAACAGATATATTTGATATGCAAAATAGCTGTAGAATAATTAAAAGCACTGCAGCTAGATTGCTCTGCATGCCACACTTGGATCCAAACAAGACTTAATCCTGTATATTTCATGAGTTAAACAGCAGTGGTATGGAAGGAAAACCACGTCATCAGGACACAAATGCAAGGTAGAAAGGAAGATAATAATAATAATAGTAATAGTAATAATAATAACAATCAATGTTACAATCTTCATGACTTTGTAATTAATTCTAAAGCCTCATTTGAAATGCGACCACAACAGCACTATCACAGTTGTGTCCCAACAAGAATTAAAGGTTCTGCTATGGTTTTGGATATCTTTCCTTAGTTGTCAAAGAAATTTCAGAATTACATTTGACATCCCGCTCCATCTACTTGGAATGTATATTCCCACAATCTTGTTAACTTTGTATCCTTCTCTTGGAAGATCTTCATTAAGGTTCTACTATTAGAAATTACGTTTTACATTTAATAAAGACTGTACAATTGTGTTTTCTAAGAAATTCAGAACATAGAAGAGGAAACAATAAAAAAACTTTTTTGGTGACTGAACACAGGCAATATTTCTTTCAAAAGGAACTTTTAGACTTTTGTCTTTAGACTTTGTGCTTTGAAAAGCAGGGCATGTTTCACACATGATGAAATTCATGCTAATAGATTGACTGAGGTAACTGCAATGAAGAATTAAGAACTAATTAGTGCCTCATAAATAAATTTTTCTTTGAAAAGAGCCCATATCTCAGTGTTATGACCTGCCCCGGAAGGTGAGGTAACTCAGGTTCTCCTTAATAGATCCCTTGGGGTGGATTTGACTGAAATAACACCAAATGATCAGTGCTTATATATATGTAGGTTTATTTTAGAATAATTTGGTTGCAATGGAAAGGAGATATGTAGCTCTTTTGGATATTATCTGTAGGAATACAGCAATATAAAAGTATAAAATCAATAAGAAAATGTGTAAAAAAAGGAAAGAAAGAGAAAGAAAGGATAAGAGTAGGAGGATGTCATCACACATGGATCCTGCAATGAACTGTTGGTTAAGGTGATGGTTGCAGGGTGGGGATGAAAGGCCCCAGAAAGGAGTCTGTGGGTACTTTGGGAGTCTTTGATGGTTTATGACCCCTTCTAAGACATGACAGCTTCCTCTCAGGTCAATGTATGTGAGCCAAATACTCACCTCTACAAATTGCTGATTGTTTTGAGTCATTGAATGTTATTAACATTTTGATCTCTCACACAGAGTGAAGGAGAAACACTAGAAAAGATTTTCCTTTCAATGCAATTAACTCATACTGTCTGTTAGGGAAAAAATCACAGAAATATAGGTTGGAAGAGACTTTCAAGATCATCGAGTCCAACCCATGCCCTAACACCTCAACTAAACCATGGCACTGAGTGCCACATTCAATCTCCACCACCTCCCTGGGCAGACAGTTCCAGTACTTTATACCCTTTCCGTAAAAAACTTTTTCCTAATAGCCAAACTGTGTTTCTATTGGTGCAACTTAAGTTACCTTAATAGAGATTTTTTTTCCCAAAAAAAAAATAAATCTTTGCGTGACACTGCAATGGCTTTTTTAAGAGTTCAACATCATTTGTATGAAGACTATCATACAATGTGTATATGCTCATACTTGAATCAGGAAATAATCTGGTATTTCACAGTTTACAGATAACTATAAACTTTTGTTTATGCTTCCAGAATTTTCCTGTCTTATACTTTATGTATGCCATAAAACTTACAGAATCTTTTCTTATGTCTACACACCTGAAAAGACCACAGAAAACTTAATAGCTCCGTGAGTAGACTGCAAAACTGAAGCCAGCTCCAGCCATTTTGGTAAAGAGGTTTCAGTGGACAGGGGTATCTGAAATATATTTGAATTAATAACACTCTTCGCAGGTGAGCAGAGGAGAGAGGGAAATAGAAAAGAAGGAGACAAGACTACAGCCCAAGGCGGACTTAATAAACTAAGATGTTGGAAGAGCAGTGTTAAGAATGTAGGAGAAACTAGAGCAGTTAAAGTCACTCTAGTGAGTTTTGAGACACTCAGTGCAGCAGCCTGCTGCTATCACAGGCCATCTGCTCTTTACAAAGTCAGGAGCCACTCAAGGCAGATTGATATTATGTTCAAATACTGAAAAATATCTAATTTGGATGGATGGGAAAAGTTGTGGCTGCTCCTTGTAAGGGCAGGACCAAAGAAGAAATAGAATTTTTTATAGAGCTAAGATTTTCTTCTATCTGCAGCTTCTGTGAGAAGGCTTTTTCCATTTTAATTTGCCAGTGCACAAGCTAAATAAATATGTGGGTAATGGCAGTCCCTATAATAATGGGGACATGCCGGAAAATAATTTTTTCAAAAAACACTCAGTGTAACAAAAATACACTTAACTCACAGTTAACTCTGCCACAGAGTTCAGTCACATTTGACCAACTTACTGAATGCTGATTCAAGCTTGATGAAGACAATTTGTTGAAGTCCAGTAAATACCTGACAAATGACAGTGATGCAGAGTCACTGCCATATAAGAGCATTTTTCAGATGAATTCTTTGGTAGTTAAAAATTTTCTATTGTGAGTGCACCCTGGTCACCAACATTTTCACAAAACTTCATGGCCATCACACCTGATGGTCTAAGCTCTGTTTAAACTAAAAGGGACTTGAGTGCTTTGAAAGTCTGTGTTCAACTTTTGTCTGACACCCAAAAGTCACAAAGAGCGCTGCCTTTCACAACACTGGGAGCTCTCTGAAGCTGAGCAATGGTATGAATGTGGCTTTCAGGAGCAGCCGCAAGTTGCTGTTCTACAGCAGACAGTAGAAAATGGGAGCTTAACAACCCCTTACCTATTGATCTTTCCAAAGAGAAGTCACCAGTGCCACAAAGATTGCAAAAGCCAGTGTGTCTAGCAAAAAGAGTGGCTCCTGTGCTCAGCCTAAAGCTGGAAAGGGCTGAAGAAGACTTTATTCTGATTTTTAACCATCCCCATGAATGACCCTAGGATATGAACTACACTGAGCTGGATATAGAAAATAAGCACTTGGCATAAATGTAAAAGAAGAAGGAAAATACCTCTTTTTTCTGTTTTTCCTTCTCTTTTCTGGTAATTTCTTGATGTTGGTACTTCACTGTGTCCCAGTAGTCATTGCCCCTGTGCCATGGCCCTGTTTATATGCAACTTGTTGGCCCTCCCCAAGCACCTGATTTTCACAACCCGCCTTCAGATTTTACCCAGCAAATCTCCCTTGTCATCTTTTTTATCTTTTCTCCATCTCTTCCCATCAAACAGATTGTTTCCCAAACCTCCCACTCCGGGCTGCCTGGTGTGTTGTACTGGTGCTGTGCTTTGTTTGCAGTCTCCCATCCCATTGCAGTCAGCCTCAGCCCAGAGAAGGAATCGCTAGAAGGCAGAGAGCAGTTATGTTTCAGTTCTGGTGGAGGTTGCCCAAGCTCCAGGTCTGCTCTGTTTTCCACTCTCCAGCTGTATCTGTGCACATAACCAAGATGTGCCTCCTTACACTGCACTCCAGGCTCAGCAGACAGGTTTGTGGGGAGAGGATCCACACCCTACAGAGCTGTAAGTCGGGGGAAACCCACAGGACACATCTATCAGGAGCAAATCCTTAAGCACTGCAGTCTTGCGAACCAAGTCTCTGCTGAATAAAAGTGTGCTCTGCTTGTGCTTTAAGGGCTTATTACTATTTTTTTATTTTGGCTAAATGTGCTTGGTTTGCCATATGTTCAGCAAACAGCCTTTTCACCTAACGGCTACCACCATGCCAAATCTCAAAGCAAAGAAATTGCAGTGATCTTTTAATATAGAATAAAATATTGCCCTCCGCCCCCTCACTTGGCTTTAGTCTGGAAAAAAATTACATCACTTTTTTTTTTAAACTTCTATTTTACAGGTGCAGGCCTGCACCATCCCAGCATGGTCAGTCTCATCCCAAATGGTTAATGCTTGGCTAAAATATAAGGATCCTAAAACCAAGAGACTCCAGGCATGACATATCATCTCCTTTCCCACTTGCATTTTTCTGGCCAACTGGTGGGTTCAGTTTCCCTGCGCCCTGCGAGGCAGAAGGTAAACAGACATCCCAAGAGGGGAGCAGCCAAGGAGTGAGATGATAAGAAGTGACAATTTCTGCCTTCATTCCCTTCCACACCATTAATTTGTGAATGGAGGAGGAGGGGACCACATTTGCCACTGGTCTGTGCAGATGGCCCTGCCTGTGTGAGCAGATTCACACCCAAGGTGAAACCAGCCCAGTATCTGCACAGTTGTGGAGTCAGGGACAGAGTAGCTTTAACTCAAAAAAGTTCCGATTCTCTGTTCCCCCTGTGCAATAATCCATATAGGAAAATGAAAGGGGTTGTGTTTCTCCCTGACTCCTTTCCTACCCTGAAACGAGCACACTCTCTTTATTAGATTTCCATTTAACTTTGTGTTTTGTTTTAATGTAGATATGCCTGGAGCTATAAAGCAAGAGGCTGATCTGCTTTTCCATTGCATTTAGCTGCTTCTTTGCCAAATCTCAGCGTGTCCCAAGTCATGCACACTTCTTCCTTGCTTTAAAAGAAGGAATCTGTGTTTCCCAGAAGAGTCATGAAAAGAAGGGAACCACTATGATAAGCCACATTTCTTCCTGAAAGGGAGAAGTAGCAGAGAAAGGAAGAAGGAAAATCGCTGATGTAGGATGTGTTCATCCTATTAGCCTAGCAACAAAACACACTGGAAGGCAACAGTGCTTTCAGCATTAAACACACTGAAAGTCCTTATGTCAACAAAACAAAACAAAACTGCATTTGTGATGGGGAAATTTCACCTTCACTTGATGTATGCAATTTTGCCAGTGCCACCACTAGGGAAATAAATCTGGCAATATCCATTTTATGTGAGTCTCTATTTACCATAACAAGATAGATTTGTTCTGGAAAATTTTTTGTCAATATATCCTTTGTTAGGCATTACCTTCATCTCCTAGCAACAGTGTGGGGAAATCCATCAGAGACATGGAATTTAACTGCAAAATAGGATGGCTCACTGTAGCTTGTACTCTTTTGGAAACCTGCACTGGCATGCAGATATTCTTGTGCACTTACATTGCTTATGTCCATTGACTGATAAATCAAACTAGAGCATGGACACTGGAAAAAAAGAGAACAAAACAAAATCCCCACTCTTTCTCTCATTAAAAACAAATTTACCAAGGCACATGAAAAACTGAAATAACTGCTCTACCTCTTGGCTCTTGGGAAAATTCTTTCACACCCATACACATTGCTCACACTTCCTAGGACATTAGATACATACACACACAGCATTTAAAATTTTTGTGATGGCACTTAAAATGTTTAAATGTCATCAAAACAGAGTTTTTCCAGCCTCAGAGATTTGTGGGATAATTTTCCTAAAGGTATAATAAACCTCTTGCAAACAGCACAGTCACTAAGCAAACAGGTGCAGAAGATGGCAATACTCCTCAGGTGCCTGTGCATTTCAGAGCATGTACCAAACTCTGCTTTTCTTTTTCTTCCAGAGAGAACCTGTGCTCCATTTCAAGGAAGTTAAGGGTGAGCTAAAATGCTTTAAAAAGTCTCTAAGGGATTTCTTGCAGCTGAGCTCTGCAATACCCCTTTGATCTGCATGTCATCCTGCTGGCTGTTTTTCAAGGTTGGATTTGTCCCTCAGGCTGGTCCCAGGAGGTGGTTCCTCGCCTGGGATGGAACTGACATTATTGCAGCTCAGCCTCTGCAAGCGCAGAAAAGAAAGGGATGGTACTGCAGCCTTGTGGCTTGCCTGTAGCATAAGAAAATGGGAATTCCCTGTCTATCCCAGCCTGGCCACACCAGGAGCCTTGCAGCTAATGAAGCTCAGCCATGTTTCAGGACACTCCTTTAGGGTGTGAACATCTTGGCTTCATCAGCTACTGGGCTCCAGAAACACACAGCTGCAAGAACAGGTCTAGGGTGTGGAAATACTTGGCAGAAGGGACATTGCCAGAGACTTTGGGGGAATGACTGAGAGGATTTCCTTTGCTACCCAGTTCCCTGAGCACATTCCCACATATAGAAGCCTCCACATAAGTAAGGGTGACTCATCCTAGTGATCCCCATAAGACAGCACTGTCTGAACCAGTGTGTCACCTTCAACAAGTTCTTATGAACACAATTCAAAGCTCAGTAAAAATTCCTGAAGTCTTTGTGGGTTTATACCCATACTCCATGAGAAACCTGACTTTATAAGTAAATTACACAGTTTAATCTCCTACACTAACACAAAGCAATTTGTTATTTGCCAACCAGATATGAGGATTATTTCTGTGCCCTTTACCACATCTTCATAAAGGGGACACTACAGTAGGAGATAATCTTTATATGTGCATAATGTCCCGCACATTGGAAATCTTCCAACATACATTGTAGAGGGTTTTTTAATAAAAGAAGATGTGGCCCAGAGGTACAGTCAAACATTCTGAGGGACTGAGGTAATGTGCTGTTCTCAGAGATCCTTATTAGTTCAGCTGGGGAGAGAGGAGGCAGCTGAGGGGACACATCCATGTGACTGAGCCAGCCTGAGACTGAGGCTGTTCCTAGGAGGACATTAACAGCATCACCAGATCAAAAGGACTTTAACTATGCCCTATAGATGTGCAAGGGCTGTAGGGGAGGGTTAATTGGCAACCAGGTAAGTAAATAGCTCCCAATACAAAACCAGTTATTCAGATATCTGCTGAACTTTGAAAAGGCAGCTGGAGAGACAGGTAGGGCGGAAAAACAGTTTTGGCAAAAGTCTGCGTTTCCATGGGAAAAATAGCACCCAAATATTGGGTATTGCTGCTGCATGGGGGAAATATGAGCAGTGACCAAAACTCCTTTCTCCCCATCTCTGGAATGAAAAGACTTGCTGCAAGGAAATGCCAAGACTGCCTGACCCCTCTAACATTGGTAGAAGGCACAAGAACCATCCCAAGTAAAACTCCTTCTTTGAAAAGACATTTATATTGTTGTTTCTGACTTGGGCATTATGATTTCAGTCAATGTGAATTTATTTCCATCTAAGCTGTGTTTGTTCTCGAACTTCTTGCTATTGACTCGCACACATGATCATTATACAGAGCAAACACTTTGGTGTGAAACAACATCATACACAATGAGTCATCTGTGCTCTGGTCCACAGCCATCCCACAGAGAGCTAGGGCTGTCAGAAACTCTGTCAATTGCAAACATAGCTACAAACACTCAGAACCAGACAGTTATCTTGTATAACACCTTATGGAGACTCTGCCACGTTAATGTATTTTTGGAAGAGCTAGAATAGAAAGATAGATTATTTGGTAAGGAAGAAGATTTTGGACAAGTCCTGTCTACACTGATGCATCTAAGCAAGATGATTTTAAAAATAATTATAAATTAACCTTTGACTTACAGAAGAACCTGTCCTGGTTTCTATGGTGATGTGCAGCTATCATCAAGTATTAACTTCAAGTGTACAGAAAAAAATACATTAACTCTTCTTGGGGAATAGCACTAAATAAATTAACCGTGTAAACTCCGGGTATCCTGATGACACAGGCAGGTGAAAAGGGGAAGAAAGGGGTGGAGTGGGGCGCAGGAAGGCAGGGGAACAGTGGAGAATGTGGCAGAAGAGAAGGGAAAGTGAGTTGCGGTATGTCCTATAGTTATAGTTTTATAACACAGGGAACAGCAGGGTAGAGGAGGTGAAGAAGGACAGAGAAGGGGAAAAAAGGGGATGAGAACAATGTGTAGAGATGGACAGGCAGTGACCAAGGGGCTGAAAGGTGTGTAAAGAAGAGAAAGAAGGATAATAAAATCAAAGAATGTCAAAAAAAGGTAGAACAGGGCAGATCTGGGGTGAATGCTGTAAAGAACAGTGAAGAAGGGCAAAAGATTGGGAAAGAAGAGTGGAAAAGGAAGAGAAAAATGGCAGAAAAGCAGAGAAGAATGGAGATGGGCAGAGGTTAAAGAAGGGCACAGAAAACAACAGAAGTGAAGAGAAGGTCAGGGAAGTTCAAAGAATGTCAGAGGAGGCCAGAGAGAGCTGGGCAGATGGAACAGAACAGCAGAGAAGAGGGGTGGAGATGAAGGAGGAAGAAGGACACCTAAAGGTGAAAAAAGAGAAGGTCAGAGAAGGCTGAAGAAGGGCAGAGACAGGAGGTAGACAGAGACAGGAGGGAGAAGAAAAAGAAGAAAGGCAGAGAAGAGTGAAGGGCAGAGGAAATGGGCAGAGACAGACAGGCAGAGAGGGGTGGAATGGGGACTGAGAAAGACAGAGAAGGGCAAAGGAGAAAGGTGAAGAATGACTCAAAGTGAAGAACACTCAAAGATTGTAAATTCACTATACCAATATTGGCACTAAGGGTGTACTAACAAAATTTGTTGTGTGATTGACCAGAACTGCTTAAGGATCCACAATAAACAGAGTGAACCTCATTTCCCTCAATAATATACACACACATACCTATAACTAAATCAATATCTATATGCATTTTTCAATCTGAATGGGAAACGTGGGAGTTTTGCTCTCCACTTTCCCAACCCCATTCCTTCTGATCTGGGAACAGAGAATTCAAATTCTACTCAGCCCTGTCACTGCAAACAATTTCCAAACCATCTGCTATCTAATAAAACAACTCATCTAGACAAATCCCAAGCCAGGCAACAAATCTGATATTGTACTTGAAGTCATCTAAGTATTCACAACCTGCCATTGCTAGCTAACCTGTCAAACTTCTTCACTGGGAAAAGGACTCACATTTAGGACTCCTGACAATCTCAAGCAGAAGGTCTGGAAATGGGAAAGATTTTTTTCCATTGTTAGATACAGGAAAGCTGCTTAGAAGATGGGACAGCATCCAGTCAGCCCAGGCTGCGCACCGTTTATACCCACGCAGTCCATGCCTGTGAAAGCAGTGAGCAGTGGAGAGAGGTGGGTGCTTTTGAAGGGACCCATCTGCTCACAGTGGAGCTCCTGAAGCAGGTTTGGAGATAGTCACATAGCTGGGGGCCCATCAGTCTTGCCTACTCCAATAAGATGGAGAGTCCAATGTATTCAGAGTTTGCCAAGAAACTGCTTTTGATTCGCTATGTCTGAGAGAGTGGAAACAGATCCCAGGTTCATTGAATTCAGACTCACTTGTGAGAATTAGATTAAAAATATTGTCTGTCTCCAATGACATCAAAAATAAGCGTTGTGTTGTGTGAGCTGAGAAGTTATCTTTTCTGTTCCTCTTGTGGGTTTTTTTTCTCTGAGTTGATTTGAAGAGAAAGTTCTCATCTTGATGACAGAGCTCTTAAATACTCAGAAGCACTGATCAGAGTGGCTCCAGTTTCTGAGCATTTCACTTTGCAATTCAGAGCCAAAGTCAGAGGGTGGCAGTCTTTCCAGGGAAGGGCCACAGGGGCAAGAGATAAGCTGAGTTCCAGCTACTTCAGAGAAGAGGTTTTGAAGCTCCTTTTTTTTGTCAGAAAACCAGGGAAATCAAGTTATGGAAGTATGTAAGCTATTAAAAGGCTTTTCTGAATCTTATTTTATTCTGTTCAGAAAGAGTCAGGAGATAAAAAAGGCAAGGAATAAAAAGCAAAGTGCTATAACACTTAGACATGGGTTACTTGTCTGAAGTCCTTATTCTCTAGTATTTTTTTCAGTTTGGTCCAGTAGAGCTACATCCAGAAAGAACACATCTCTGGTAGGTTTGACCCAACACCTTCTTTCAGGTTTCCATCACTCGAGCTGAGCAGCAAGAGAAATTAAATTAATAGGAATTAGGCATCTGTTTTCAGTGAGAGCTTTTGATTAGCCTACAGTGCCATCTCCCTCAGAATGCCATCTTACTTCTGATCAACGGAACTGTGTTTGTCTATCCAAGGCTTTGCTCAAACATGCAAGTCCAAAACTCTCTCACACATGATGGCTGTGAAGGCAACAAGGGAGGGTTTGTGAGAGGGAGAGAAGTTGGTCAAATCTCTTTTTGGTGCATTTGGGTTGAGCAGTAGCCAAGTCCCACAGTATGCCCAGAAAGTGCCTGGCAGTTTCGATGAGTGACCTATCCCAAAAATGTTCTGGTACCAGGTGGGGGAATTTTCTTTCCATAAGAGAGTAAAGAGGGATATACTGAGTAGAGATTGGTGCCTTTTAATATGGTAGCAGTGTGTGCCTGAGGCATGCTCAGAAACATACTTGGGTCCTCCCATGAAACACAGTCAAACACTGACAAAGAATGACTATCCAAGATGCAGACCATCAACTTCACTACTCTGAGAAATCTGTGATCTTCATTCTAAGTACTAAGCTGAGTTTGAGCTGCAGCTCTCCCCAGTGAAATTGAGCTTGGTTTTGAGAAAAATATTGGTGAGCTGGCAGACACAAATCGGGAACAGAGAAGCATATTTGGACAAGTGTAGTGAAGTGAGGAGTTGTTATTGCCCTGAGTTATCACTCTGATGGGATGATAAGAGAAAGTCTATGATCCTTAGGGGTTAAAGAAGGAATCAGACAGCTGTACCCAGCAGCAGCATCTCCTCTGCAGTAGGCATGGATGTGTTATAATGATGATGGATCGAGTCATTAGATGTTTTGAGATTCTTTCATGATATAACATTGCTGCTCATTAAACCAAGCTTGGGTGAAGGAAGGGCACTGGGAACTGGAAAAAGAAAGAGCTAGTAATTAAATCTGGCTGGGTTTGGTAACTGGAACTAGGATGAAACAATTGACTGGAAATGGATTCTGCAGTAGCTGGATGACAAATTGCAGGACATCCATGTCACCTTTAGCAGCACGGGCAACACTTAAAAACCTATTTAAATTCCAGGAATTATACCTATATTGATTAGGAATTACAGTCAATTTAGCAGTTTCCTTGTAGTAAAGTGGAAGTAAGCTGTTAATCTAAACTGTGGTGTTATAAACACATCCAATTTTGATCGAACTGCTACCTATGTAAACATACCATTATAATGAAATTTAAGTAGTAGCAAGAACTGTGGTACAAAGTTCTGGCCAGATCTCAGTTATACCAAGATAATAGATAGAAGTCTAAAACGTATTGATCTTCTGTGACTAATAGGCTGCTCAATTCAGGGAGAAGGACTTACACAGTGAAGAACAGAAGATTAAAAAAAAAATAATAGCAAACCTGAAGTGTTGCTTCAATGCATGCTTGAAATATCGCAAGATGTTGGAAAAGCTCATTTACAAATTAATATTCCCTTTCATATTTATGAAGTATGAGAATCTAGGGTACTATATCTGGTATTGCTACATAGAACATTGTAATGATATAAATTAGACATAACTGTACTGTAAGGGTTATACACTTATATCTGAATATAAAGTAAGAATGTAATTCTGTTTAGAGAGAGCAAAAAAAATATGCTTTTTCTTTCCTTTTTCACTTAACACCATATATTATATGTTTATGTCCTTCTATTTTTCCATTTGTAAGTTGGAGCTAATATTGCTGTGACATTTAAAAGGACCGTTCTGAGAAAAGAGTCATAAAAATAACAGAGAATTCAGCTATTGGAGCACTGATTACCATCTTAATTATGTATTTTTTCTCATTACATCTGATAGAATGGAAACACTTGCTGTTTATTTTCCATCTGTGAAAGCTATGCCCAGTTCAAATTCAGATTTCTGCCGTGAAGGTAATTCTGGGAGAAATGCTTCCAGCCTCTACATCCAACAAGTGAGAGGTGAGAGGACCCTTACCCACTTGTAAATACTGATAAATGCTCTCCCAGGTTTTACAATGCTGGGTATGACCCAGCTGCAAGTCACTCAGCCACAGCAAGACAATAACTGTGCTGAGAGGAAGCCATCAAAGGCTTCCAAAAGAAACCTGCTCTGAGATGAAAGAGAAAATTATTACAGTAATCAACTCTGCTAAGAGGAAAGGAAAGCTGTTTCTCTTTGGGAAAATTTCCAGTGTTGAAGAAAGTGGGGGGATAAGGCGAGAAGGGAAGACGATAAGGTCTCACATGTTCAATTGATTGTTCACATCTAACAAAAATAGCCCCAGCCTGTTCCCATTGTCCTACAGCTGCTGGCTTCATCACACTCATTGTGCATTTCCTCATAGCTGAGCAGTGCAGTTGTCCAGTTTCCTCTCCTTCATTTCCTAACAAGATCTGTGATGAACTGTAGGAAAAGCCAGCAGCCCTTCTAAACAATGCCTTGCAAGTTTCCCTAGGTCCATCCAGAAACCCAGGCTACTGTCTTAGAGCAAAGCAAAGCAATTTCAGACAAGTCCCAGTGGCTAGATCCTGTTCTGAATCAGGATCCTGTCACTTGTTTTTTTTTTTTTTTTTTTCCTGGGGCACAGTTGCACTTACGTGGACTTCAAGCTTGCTCATAAAGTGACAGGAGAAGCTTCCTGCACTCAAGGCCAAAACATCTTGAGAAAAGAATGCACACAAAGATGCGAACATTGTGTTTAAAAAGTCTCTCTTCCCTCTATGTATTTAACAGCCAATTTTAATTCTCCAAGGAGACATTCCTGTATATGAAAATGGGTTTCAGATACAAAGAAAGATGTGAGAGGTCTTCCTCCTCATTCCTTTAGTCGTCTTGGAACCATTTAAACTGAAATATCAAATTCACCTGGTATGGCCAGACTGGTCACAAACCTGCTCAGCCCTTGTGGAAATAAGCTATAGAAATCAAATTATCATTCCCCAAGAAAGGTTTTTTTTTGTGTACAGAAATTAAACATCAAAGCATAAGACTGAAAGGTTTATATAATTCCTAAATGTTTTAGAGTCTATTAAACCCTCTTTAGCTGAATTTCTCTCTGCCATTCATTCTATCCCCAGGAAATAAAGGGGCACTTTTCTATAAAGAGTTTATACAGACCAGTATATTGCATCTGTATCCTCCTTCCAACATGGATACCAAATGCAAGCTGCTTTTCACACCATGTGATACTCCTTTTTCTTTAAGAAATGTTTTCTTCATTGAGGAGTTCCACTTCAGCAGAAATAACATCAGATATTTCAGATAAAACCAGCTGAGAGAAAGATTTCCTCTTTCACAGAACTGTAGAATGGTTTGGGTTGGAAGGGACCTTAAAGACCATCCAGTTCCCACCCCCCGCTATGGGCAGGACATCTTCCACTAGAAGAGGCTGCTCAAAACCTATCCAAGTTGGCAATGAACATTTCTAGGGATGAGGCCCCTACAACTGGCCTGGGCAACCTGTGCCAGTGCCTCACCACCCTTGCAGAAGAGAATTTCTTCCTAATGTGTAATCTAGACCTACTCTCTCAGTTTGAATCCATTCCTTCTTGTCCTATCCCTACATGCCCTTGTGAGAAGTCCTTCTCAAGCTTTTCTGTAGATCCGCTGAAAGGACACCATAAGGTTACTCCAGACTCTTCTCTTTTTCAGGCTTTCAGAGTGCTTTGTTGTTATTCTTTACTATTTGTCAATACTTAAATGTTCTGGATTAAATCAACTTAAACTAAACCCTGTGGGTGAAACAGAATTAACTTCTGGTGAGAAGTGCTGGATAGAAGGTACAGACAGCTACAGACCAATCTCAAGGCTATTATGAAGCTCCCTGCCCTGATATTTCATCAAGAAATAGCCCTTCAAGTGCAAATTTCTGACATCCGGGTGCAGGTGAGCCTTGCAGACAGCTGAAGGAAAGAAGCTGCCTGGGAATAATTGCCAAAAGGGAAGAGCACCTGTAAAAGTACCCTCAGTGAAAAAATACTTTTCCATCCCCACTCCTCCCTCGGGAATCTCTGCACTTCCTGGATGGGGGGACTTGTTAGCCCTGGAAATCCAGCCAAACAGATAAGCTACGCTTCGGTTCACCTTATTTGCTGCCAGATCGTCAGTCTCAAAAACACTCAGTGCTCAACAATTCTTAATCCAAATGTCAGCCTTCTCCTCTTTCCTCTGCTCAAATATTTTGCACAGCTTGGAGCAAGGAAAACCTTTGTAGGCAATTTCAGAGTTGCTCATAGCCCCTGCTGCAGACCTTTCCTGCTCACACTCAACCCTTGAAACATTTATTTGGACTCTTAAAGAGTGATTTAATGACACATCAAACCTTTAAGAAAAACTGAGAGGGTGAAAATATGCTTTTCTGTGTTTCAAATTTAAAAAGAAGAAGGGATAATATAATGACCAGTCTGTGAATTGGATGTGACTGCAAGGCAACACCTCACACAAAGCTCATTCAAGTACCTGAAACTCACAAACTAATCACGGTCTTAAAATTGCTCATAGGCTCTATTCAGAGCCTCTTTTTACTGTAGTTTGACCTAAATTCTCTAATAGTCACAAAAAAACCCTCGATTTGACTGGAGAGAACATAAAATAAGCTCACTTCAAATGCTGCACTAATGCTCTGGCATGGATTTTAGCAGCTTTTCCAATACTTTAGTTCAACATCAGAGCAATGGAATCATTCTCTCTGTATTAAGTCCCTTGAATTCGTATTCCAAAGGAAAGATGAAATTAGGGAAAAAAAGAAAAAGAATTAATTAGATAACAACAGGAAAAAAAAACCAACAAAGCAGTTACCGTATCTACCTCATCAGCTATATGGTTGTTTCAAACATGCAATACTTCATTAAGTTGAACTAAGACCACTAGAGACCAATTAATATTGATTAAATGTGAGGAAAAAAAGAGAGATGACATTAAATAAATGTCAGGATGATTCCTACAGCATAAAAAGTGAACTGTGCTGTTTAGGCAAGGCATTTTCTTCTGAGTTTGTCTAAGCCTAGTTAAAGAAGGAAGCAAATTTGTTCAATAAACAATCCCTATTGATCTTGGGAGATGTAGATATAAGAGCAAAGAACAGGTGTGCAAATGGATAGGGACTGTGGCTATGTCCTGAAGTGCACAGAGAAATACCATCCAGAGAAGTTATCCAGTAAGATCTCTTCCTAATCACTTCTTTCTGGGACTAAATTATGCACTTGTTGTCCCTAAAAATCTCTAAATCCTTACAGATATTTGTCATTACTATGGTAACTGTTTAGAGAGGAGCTGGTGATACAATCAGAGGCAACCATCTCTAGAGGAATTAAATCAATCGTTGTTTTATTAGTTTTATTGGCTCCTTCATACTCACACAGCGCTAAAATTGGAAATGGAGAGTCTGTTTGCTCCAGGGCCTGAGGAAATTTGCACCTCAAGTTGGATAGGCTGTCTAATGAGAGGAACTGGGCTTTATATCCCACCAAAATCAGTCATATCAACTGTCTAAAAATATTGTGTCCAACAGAGCACAACTTACTTAGTTTTCCTGCTACATCTTACTCTTCAGGCATGCCAGGGCAAGCCTTCTGAGGGCTCTGCTTGAGACACCCAGGTACCTCTGCCTGAGCTGAGCCAAGAACTGGAAGCAAGCCTTGTGCAAGGAGAGGTTCATATCTGGGCATGTGCACAGCTGCTGTATTTTAGCACCTCGTGCTTATGCCTCCATCAGGCTTAGGAAACTAAATAGGGAAGCTCCAGAATGAGTTTTGAGGAAGACATCCCTTTTTCATGCTTACAGCTTTGCAATTACAGAACTCTTTGGAGATCACAAATGTGGCTTTAAAATTTCTTGGGCTACAGGAGACTTGAATGACACACTTCTAATATATCCAAAATGCCTTCAAGTAAGAGTTACCACAAGCCCCCTCCATATTTTCCAAGACAAGAAAAGCCCTCTCTGCTTTCTGACAGACCCAGCAGAGAAAAGTTGCATCCTCAGGAGAGGCAGGCAGCTCCTGTTGTTCTTCCCAGTCCTGAGAAGACACCATGGAAGCAAGAGTGATAATAGATATTAAAAACAAACATTTGTTTTTCCCAAGGACTACTCTGCACAGTGTTACTGTAATATTTTCAATCAGAACCAAAACTTGGGCATGCTGACCTCTGATTATTCACTTCTTATTTTAATTCTCCAACTTGTTCCTTTCCTTGCTCACATATATGAGAGTTTTAAAATAATTTTGCAATTTTTAAACAGAATGCCTTCTGATATCTTGCAGAATGCCAACATTCATGATCAAAGTCTGAGAAACACCTTCAGTAGGATTCCCTCCTCTGATATCTGTTTATTCATACCAAGACAAAAAGCACTTACCCTGTCCCAGATATCTAGGAGTCATGCACTGCAGTGCCTGAAGGTATTAAGCCTGCTTTTTGCTCTAGTTCTACAATCATCACAGAGGAGTTTTCAGCCCCAAACCCATGCCAGTATTACTTCTGCCACCTCCAGGAGCACCAGCACTTTCTCAGGCATATTTTGGAAGGAATAAGTATGTCTGACTGGATAACAGTTTGATGATGTTTTGAAATACTATAAATGCATTACGGAATCCTGCTAGCGATACTCGCCTTGCCTGCAGCTACTCATTTTTGCACATCCCATGACAACTCATAAAACTTCTGCACTGCCATTTTGAGACTGAATTAAGAATTTTGGCTAGAGACAGGCTGTCTCCCATTCTTCTGCAGGCAGCTAAATAAAGCTAAAGCACACATGTATGTACATCCTTTTTGAAGATTTACACAACTGTAGTCATACTTTGTATCAACAGAGAAGTTTTACCGGCCGGTTCTCTGTTTGGGTCTGCTGCAGATCCCTGCAATTATCAGTGCCACCTCCTGGTACAGAAACATACTGAGATCCAGCCACTCAGGAATGGTAGGATGAAGAAACACAAAATATCCCAACCCTCTCTTCCTGCTTAATATTTGTTGTTCTCTACAGCCTTTTATAAACAGCTATGTATCCTACAGGCAATCAAGAAGTTAAATACTTTTGTAGTTATATGTATTGAATGAAAGGGCAGGGGAGCTGTCAGAGGCAAGAGGTTACCACGGATTTCCCTTTCCAGGATATCCATAACAAAGCTAAACCCCAAAAATATATGTATATATGTGCTCACCAAACCAGCTGAAGCTGAACAAGAGAAAGCTTGTGAGTTTAAAGTTTTATTCAGAAATGTCTGCATTCATTTCAGGACTGAGGAACTAATTCTTACAGCATTTATGGACCTTGGATACAAAGCCTGAGATTTTGACTGAAGATTTGAAACCTCGGGGGATTCCATGTCCCCACGTCTTAGGCATAGAATTTCCACTGAAATCATCCAGGCAAATGAAAGTGAGAGAGGCAAGACTACAAGTTAGGACACAGTTGCTGGCAGGGGGCAGCAGAACAGGACTCTACTCAGGGCTTTGCCAATTTACTTTCGAAAAATGACCAAGACGTGCCTTTGTTTACCACAGCAAGTCAGACTTTTTCCTTAGCTCCTCTCTACTTCAGTAACCTAATCCTCAAGCAAAACACCTTCAGCACTATTCCTCAGTGCCGCCCATGGGATGGGTTACACTTCTACCAGCCTGTTTACAAGAAACCAATTCCCAAAAATGCAGGTGAAGAGAAAACATATCCAATGAAAGCAAGCATTCCCAAAAGTTGAAGCACGGGGTCTATTTTCTCAGCAATACTTCCCATCCCTTTCCCATCTGTGTCACTCAGAGCCTCAGAGCAAGAGAAATCACAGCCTCAGGTCTGAAAAAGCAGCAGCCCTCTCCCTGTGCCCCCAGCACTAAACACATTTTTGCTGGTGCTGGGGTATCAAAAAGGCCTAGAAGGCAGCAGAGCAGGCAGCCTCTCACTCCAGGAGAGGGCAGTGAAATACGGTTTAACTTGTCCAGGAAAGGGCAAATGCACCATGAACTGCTCAGCAGCGCCTGCTTAGTCAACCCAAACGCTGACCTTGGCAGCACAAACACGGGCAAATCCAACAGCAGGAGTCGTGAGTGGGGTTTCACGTGTCACAAGCTCCCTAAATTGAATCGGGTCACTACTTCCTAGGAAAAAAAAATACGCAACCACTTGTTCACTCCCTGTCCATGGAGAGGAAAAAAATGTCATCAGGAGGCACTGTTTGCTTGTGCTTAGGTTAACAGGTCTCATTTGTTCTGCCAGTGTGGAGGGAGGCAGAACCAATGGAAGAACTTGTAATTCTCTTTTCTAATTAAGATAATGTGCCACACCGGCCCTCAATCATATTTTTGGATGCTGCAGTGTCCATGACACATCTCGGAGAGACCACAGCTGTGGTTAAACATTTTTGATAACCCATAAATATAACATTAGTTGCCTCAGTTAGGTTTCTGATAACATCATTCATTTCAGATCATTCAATTAGTGTAGACAAAAGGGCTCTTTCCGGGAGACATAATGTCATTGTCTCTGGAAAGGAACGTATTTCCCAATCACTGTTTATCACTCTGTAATTACAGTGCCGGAGCAGCCATACTCTATATTACAAGGAGTCCTTTTTGTGCCCAAGGATCCAACAGTTCTTTGTTTTAATTTATTTTCCTCTTAAATACCTCCTGCTATTTAAGCAATAATTCCCTGTAAATCAATTGTTAGCAGCAGTTAATGACTGGTTGGTTAATTAATAGCTGAAAGCAAATCCAAGGGTGTTTGCCACTCTAACAAGCCAGCAGCATTAACTGTGGGGTTATTGCTCATGTACCCTATAATCAAGGACTTCTCACAGCCTATGTATCATTTAAAGAAGGGACTGTCTGGGTTGCAATAGTTGGTGGCATTAGGGGTGTCTGTGTTCTGCTGGGGAGCTACATTAAGATGTTTTTAGTGCAACAGCCTGCTCTGCTGCTCTCTCCAAGGGACAGATTCTCAGATAATCTCTTTCACAACATTGTCAATTAATATTTATATAAGCCTGTTTTGTCTCTTATCTTCCATGAAATAAGGCTTGGGGTGATGCTGCCATGGAGAACGAAGGAGAGTCTAAAGCAGGCAGTAATTGATGTTCACAAACAGGGTTTGTGTAATGGACCAGCTGGCTTATTATGAACTAAAATACTGCAGTATCTTCAATACAGAGGATGGTAATGGGGAATAAATGTTGACATTTTCATGGTGAGCAATGCAAGACCATCAAATCAAACAATTTCTGGCATATGGTCAAAGCAACATTTAAATGGTAACTTGAGAGAGAAGAACATTTTTTCATTTTTTTTTTCTGAGTAGATATGTGCAGCTGTAGGAGAAACTGCATGGCATGAGTTCCCCATACTGACACAAAGCCACGAGTTCCCAACAGGGACTGTCTGACTTCTCCTAAGGAAAAGAAAAAAACCAGCAGCAAGGAGCATCCTTGCATGACTGCCCCAGCCCTTCTCACCCTGACATGAGCTGGTAAATCTAGACAATTTCTACTTGCTGTCTTCTCCACTACCAATGAGAACAATTGCTCACTGTTTTGTTCACAGCTCCCACCCTGACACTGGACATCTGCTGCCGTGTTACTGTCAGCCTTCCCTTTTCTAAAGTGAACAAACCCAATTCCCTTGCCATCTCTCGACACTTTGTGCTTCTCCATGCCCTATGTTCTGTCTGATTCACCTGGATTTTTTTGTCCTCCTCTTCATCTGCAGGGTGATAAACATCATATATTTATATGTAAATATATAAAAATAAATATTGGTTGTATCTCGAGGATGATGGTCCTGAACCATAACCCAGAATATTTAATTCATGATTCCCTCCAATACTCAAGTCTTCAACAAATATGCTGCTGCCTGTTATTTCCCCACCTTTCACCCACCTCTATGAATCTACATCTCTTTCCCAACCACAGAACACTGGACTGTTCCTGAAGGAATTTAATTTAAATATTTGGGAGTAGTTTCTCCAAGTTGTAAAGATCATTTCAAATTCAGATCCTGACCTCCTAGGACTTCTATCATCTCCTAATTTTGACATCCACAGATTGACTTTGCTTGCTTATTGTTCAGTTGTCTACAACAACAAAAAAAAAAACCATTTAAAAGAACTGAGTATAAGGAAACTGCTGAATGACCTTCTTGAAATATCTTCCTTAATAGTGATCCAGTGATAGCTGTTGCTGAGGAGCTATTTTTCAACAGGCTCTGCACCTACCCCATTGTAATTATATCTATGGCATATTCTTTAGTCTGTCATATATGTCAAAAAGCATTATTAAAAATCAAGCACCAGTGCATTTGCTGCTTCCTCTTTATTCATAGACATGCTACTGTGACAAAGAAGGAAATTAGATTGATTTGACATCAAATGTTCTTGACAAGCCTATGTTTTCCTGTATCAGCTGGCTACTTCAAAATTGATTGTTTAATGATTTGTTCCTGAATCTTTCAAGGACTTAAGTTAGATTGACAGGTCTGTAATTCCCTGGGTCCTCCTTTTCCCTCTCTTTAAAATATAATACACTGTGTTTGCCCTTCTCTTGTCTTCAGGGACCTCCTCTCTCCTCTGTGAGTTCTTAAAGATAATCACTAATGGCTCAGCGATTGCTTCAGACAGCACCTTTAAGTACTCTTGGGTGAATTTCATCAGGCCCTGCTGACTGGAGTACATTCATCTTATCTAAATATTCTTTAATCTATTCTCCTCCTCTTCCAGTCTGTATTTCTGCCCCCTTGTAAAAAGTAAGTTTAAACAACTGGTTGTATACCCTGCTGACTGACACATTTCATAATTCAAAGGGAACGAACATTCATCATTACATTTTAATTTTTTAATATTTACCAAGCTTTATATTTCCATTCTCCACATTACAAATTCTAAAAACCCAAACTCATCAACCCCTATTCACTGGATGCTAAACTGACACACCACTCTTAAGGACAGATTCATTGCTGAGGATGGAGCAGAAAGAGGATACGTGACTAAAACATAATGTTGTCTGACAGAACTTCAGCATTCATTAACAGGTCTATGCTGATTGCAACAACAGGTTCCCATTTCTGCCAAAACTGTTTCTAAAGTATAACTGGCATCTTCATATCTGGGAGTGCACCTGCAGCAGTGTCCATGAGCTGAGCACTGTCCTTTAAACTGGTGAAACTGCTAGGGCTGTTTTGTCTAGATTTGCTCTAAATTACAAATATTAAGGCCATGTGTTTGGGGGTTTTTATATTAAACATGAAAATCTGCCAAAAGCCATGGTGGGTTTTCCATGTAAGTACTACATGGAGATCTACTTCCTGTGCTCTGTCAGACACCTGATGCTGTAGTGCTCAGTGGGAAAATAATTCAAGTTTCCACCTGTGATACCCATGCAGAACAATCTTTATGGCTGTCTTAAAAAAAACCTTTTTTTGTCCACCTTTCCCCTCAGTTGTTCACTATCATTACAGATCTGAGTGACAGTGTTTGCACACCAAGCCTCTCTCTAAAGCAGAGCATTTGTACAGGCAACACTCTCAGGTTTTGTTTTCACTAGCAATTAAGGGCTTTCTGCAAGAATAAAAGATATTTTATGAAAGAAATCAAGTTTTTAGAGGTCTGTAGGCTTAAGTCCCATCCCATTCCATACAAGTCAAAATCATTGCAAAAAGCCACCTTTGAAATGAAAAGCACTTGGCTCAAGTCAGTTTGTTGACAAGCCACCCATCAAAGCAGAAGAAAACTGGAGAACCACTGAAGACATTCACTTGTCTTCTCCAAATGGCTGAGTCTTGCAATGCACATTTTATTTGACCCAGCAAAGCCTGGATGACCAGACAGATTTTTTTGTGTGTGTCTTGAAACCCTGATCAAACTCTCATTTGAGAATTTACCCACAGTAACCCTGATCCATGTGCCTCATCTGCAAACCTCCTCTTTACCTGGTGTTTCATGTGAAGAGAATATGAGGGTACCAGGTGGGAGAGGGTACAGGGTTGCTCACTTCCTTGCCTTTTTTGTGTCTGGAGGAATACAAGAGATTTGTCCTGAAGCACTTCTATTTCTTAGTTTTATCTTAGTGTGGTCCAGACTTTAAACTCAAGGTTCAGCTGTGCCAAAGTCTGAATTTTAATGTATCACTACCAGCAGTTGCTTTGTGTTTCCAAAACAAGGCAGCCATAAAAAATGTAGGAGAAAGTTTGTGGTGGTTCAGAATAAGCATTTTCATTTGAAGGGATCTGTTTCTGGGAATGCATATTTGGAGGAAATAGGTAAAACAAAAACTTAATCCTGCTTCCACAAAGCTTTTCCTTTACAGAAAGAATGACGCTGACATTTGAGATAAGAGCTGGTTTGAGAATTTTCTGTCAAAATTTTTTCATCACAAAAAAAACATTACAAGTCAAAACTGACCCTTTTTGCAGTAACATGTTGGTTTTGGTGAAATTCACTGGCAGCACTGCTAAAGTCTAGAACAGAAACTATATGACATTCAAGAAAGGGAGAGGCAAACCACAGAGGGGGCAATTGCCAGTTGGAAGGGCACTCACCCAAGACAGAGGATACTCTTCCATTTGCACTTCTAATTACCCACATCCTATATGAATACTATCCTGGTGTTCTGTCATCAGATCTACCTTCTGACAGACAGAAGATTTTACAAACCCCCACAAACAGACCAGTTCATGGCCTCTTAAATAAAAATAGATTTGAAATTCTCATGTCTGGGATATTGTCCTATGGAAAACAACTTTTGAGCCATATTTGAAAGGATTAACTGCCAGATACAACTTTCCTATAATGCCACAGACTTCCTTTCTCATTTCCTTTTTGGAAACAGTACTGTTGGGTTCCTCAGCTGGGACAGCTGGCTGGAGTCTGTTCTCTGCTGCTTTCATGGAACGAGCATCATGTTTATCTCTGCTTTCTGAGTTTGGAAAAATCATATAAAGGGAACAATTTTCTTCTCATGAATCTTCTGTACTTTATCTGATATATATATAAAAAAATAAATGCTGCTTAAATGGCCTTTTTCTCTGAGCTTTACTTGCCATCTTCCTTTCTTAACCCATCCTCATTCTTTCCACTGTTTTTTTCAGATATTTTATTCTGAAGGAGCCCTAGCAGTCTAAAAATGTTCCGGTTTTTTAGATTGAAGAATCTGTCCAACCTACACTCAGGTTATTATCTCAAATTTTGCATTTTTATAATATATTTGCATTTTCATGCCTAATTTTAAACTCCTACTTGTAATTTTGACTTTTGTTATAAAATCCCCTTCATAACTCCTCGAATGAAAAGACAATACACCCTCCACTGCCATCTTTCTCAAGGTTCACTAACTCAGCAGGCCAGATTAGGCAGTAAGCTTTGAGTTTTGAATTTTCCAGTTCTCCAAGCACTGGAGGAGCCAAGACTATAAATCAGTTTTAGAATCTCTTGATAATGACCTATTAAAGATTGGCAGGTTTTTGGTTGACAGGCTGGCCTTAACCAAATGTTGAGTCAGTTTAGAAGCATTCATGAAGTTTTTCCCTTGTCTAGAATGGCACTAAACCTTTGAATCAAGGTTTTCATAGTAAATATCAGTAACAAAATAAAATAAACCTCACCAGAATGAGGAACCTCTCTCTGTTTATTAATATCTTCGGAGAGCAACATAATTTTTTTGGAAATTAGTTGTCCCTGGGGCTTTGCTCCCCACTGAAGACTCCCTAGACAGGCCACTTATCTTCTCTGCATGAATTTGCTCATCAGCAGGAGAAGGTAAAACTTGACTACACTCATTGTCTTGAGTAAACAGCACTGCTTTAGTGATTTTTTTAATGCTACGCTTCTGGTCCTTAGGAATGGTAAATTTTCCACTAGAATAAATTCCCTAATACTGCATGAAGGATTCAGAACTCCCCACTAAGCAACTCAATAATTATTTTTTTTTTAAAGGAGGGGATTCACTGTTATCTTTATTGGGAGGAAAAGAATATAGCTCTTGGATCAAGCTGCTGTCCATGGCATCCAATTATTTGTTTCCACTGCACAAAAAGGAAAAAAAAACCCAAACAAATCAGTAAAAAGAAAATTAGCTACATTGATTGCTGGCTGGAGTTTCATTTTGGGTTTCCCCTGGGACTGCAGCATCAGCAGGAATGGTTACTTAGTCATGAATGTGCTGCACAGCAAGAAATCAGATTGCTCCATGTGAGAAGCAAGGCTTTTTTCCTGGTCTCTCAGTTGTGTGAGGAGGAAACCCAGTTCCCCTTAATCACAGGCTGCCACCACAGAGGACACATAACTCACTGCTACAGTCTTTATTATATGGTTCCCCGAAATGAAAAGAGCCTGTAGATCTTGGCTGTGCAGTATTGGAAATTAGTATTATCCAAAATAAAATTCTAGCAGATCACCTTAATACTGCTTTTTAAGCTTTTTTTGAAACCAGGACATTTTTTTACTGTATCTTGATAAAACTCCACCTCTATCTATAATGGATTCCTGATTATAAAATCCTTATTATAATATGATCACATATTTAAGCTGCAATGATGCTTTGTTTCCCCTTGTGTCAGAAGCCCTATAATAGAGGGATAGGGGCCTTTCTCAAGTAGTAATTACGCAAAAACATAATTAAAAAAATTACAATATAATAAATCATTGGGAGGAAAAGAACAATTCTGGGTCAAGCCAGAAAAAAACATTGGGGCAAGTCAGAAAGCCAAAGTTAACTTATACCCTAGTTCCTGCTTTCAGCTAGAAAACGGCACTAAATATCTCTACTCACTTAAAGGTTACCTCCCCAAAAGTGAGTTTGCTACTATTTGTAGCAAACATATTTCACTTACCTACTGATACAGAAAAACAGTTATTGTCAGAATCTAGTGTCCCAAACTACTCATCAGTGATTACAGTGCACCTGGGCAAAAATCTAAAATCAGATTTTGTTTCTATGCCACAAACATGAAATTTCAGTCAGGGCTAACCCTACAGCAAATAAAAATTTTAATTTGCATTTTCATTTCTACAAAATCAAAATTCTTCCTTTGTAAAAGTTTGACTGTGGAAGTGCTGCATTTCAATGTGAAATTCCTAATGAACAGTATTTACAAGCAAATGACAGGACTGCAATGAGCCTAACAGGGGCTAATCAGCTATTAAAATATCCAATAACAGATTAAAAATTTTTCATAATCAGAGCAGTAATATCAAGTACAAGAGGGTTAAAAAGATGGCAAACTGCAGAGTGAGGTGGCACTGACTCCTAGTCCCTTTACACAGCCCCTCCAATAAAGATTTTTTTGTTGTTGTTTTGGCCATTCCCTTGAAATATTCATGCTCCTTAAACCCTCCCTGATATCCTCAGTGACGTCCCACTCCCTAGTTCCTCTTACAAAAAACCTCACAGCCGGCATGCTGAGGCTAAATAACACCATCATCTTTTCTAAGGTAGCCTCCACCCTGCAGTGTGAAGCAGTAATTTTCCACTTTATGAGCTGTACGCAGTACGTTGCCTACAGCAGCCTGTTCAAACACCCTGTCCCTCGGAAGAGAGATGCTCAGAGGGTAACTCCTTGTGCTGCACCACCAGTTCCTCCTCCTCGCTTGGCTGAGAGGAGCCAAGGGACACCCAGAGCAAAACAGGGAGGCTGCAGTACAGGCACAGCACCACTGTGCCTCAGCACCACATTATCCTCCAAACTGAAAGGAAAATGAACACAAGCAGCACAGCACATCTTAATTTTCACTGCTGGTAGTGACAGTTTTACTCAATTTTAGTCAGCTATCAAGTAATCAGAATGAATTAAGCAGCAGAAGGAAAGGCTGTGCCAGGTTCCAATAAAGCAATGGGCACTGGAGTGCTTCAGGGAGTCACTGCACATCTCCCTGTTATCATCATCCCCTTGGGTTCCCCACCACTGCCATCAGACAGCATCTCTGAGCAGCTCCAGAACACCAGGAAACCAGCACCTCCTGCCACTCCTATCACCAGGTTTCAGAAACAGCTGCCAGTCCAGCTTGTCACCGTGGGATGGTTCCACATTCATGCCTGCCAGTTTTTATCTGCTTTGAAGAGCCTAACAAGAAGGCTTGAAATTGCAATTAACTCTCAGCAAGCCCTACTCACACCTTTAACTGAGAGCAGTGCTTGCACTTGGTCAGCACTCATGATCCCTCCTGTGTTCCCCCAGCTGACATGGGCACGGTGGGTTGAATGGATTCATTGGAAGGCCAATATCAGTTTCTCCTTTAGACGTCCCAAAGAAAGGAGTAGCCTCGGAGACACTTCACTCCATGTTTGCACTTCTCTGAATATTACTATCTGCTTTCAAAGGCTTTGGTCTCAAAGGTCATCTCAGTTGCAACCTCCCCATTGGAGGGATTGGATTTTTTTTGCCATAGTAAGGGGGGTATTTTTATTATCTCCCTGTGGTCAGAGATCAACTTTCAATTCCCAGTTCTGTGTTTTGTACATTGTGCAAGCCATGAGGGTATTTACAAATGCAAACTTCCAAGGACGTCTTCAGAGCACAAATTAAAACAACTCTGGTGAAATCTCTGACTTGAGCTGTGCTTTACTACTGCCATTAAGCTGTCACACAGGGGCTGTAACCTGCAGTGGTTCCATATGTAACTGCACACGCAAGGCAAATGGTTAATGGCTCCTTCCTAAATCCTGATGGTCGAGCAGTAAGGAGGCTATGGACACAGCCGCTGTGAATTCAGTCAAGCACAAAACTCTTTACAACACCAATAAATAACTATTACCCTTTGGGACAGGACTGAAGGCACACAATGGAAAAATGTCTTGGCAGGCTAGAAAAGGACATCTAAAGAAAAGTGAGTTTCAGCTCAAGGTGGTCGTTCCTCATGGCTGTGGCACCTTTCCTGATGTGAGCCAACCCTAGCCCACATTAACTCTGGTTAGAAAATAGATTTAGCCAGATAATGGTCAAATTTATACTGAAAGGGATGGAAAACACTTCTTCTGTTGCATGAAGAACAGGCAAACAGCCTTTAATTATGGAACATTACAAAACTATACTGATCCAAGACCCTAATTATTTTTTTTTCTCCAACAGTTATTTGCCTCCTCCTACATGAAACACCCCCACTTCTCAGCAGCTCCTACTTCAAGCTCTTTGCAACATCTCAAGAAATTCAAATGCCTGCTCTTAGAGGAAAATAGTTTCTAATTAAACATAGAGTGTGGGTGTGAATGAAGCTGGGCCCACTCCTTGCCTCACTGAAGTCAACAGAAAAATGTTTTTCTTTTTTACCATGGGCGTCAGCAAAGACAGGGGTGGTGGGTCATTGCGCCCAGGCACAGTCTTGAGGAAACACAGGGTCGCTGGTACCAACTACTAACGTGGCTTTTCTTTAGGTTTGGTAAAGGAGCCTGAAGTTTCCTAAATTTCAGACTTAGGGTGCAGTCTTGGCTGGAAATGTATACATTAGAGATCGGAGCATGCCCAATGGGCAACAGCAAGCCAAAAAGAGGGAGTGTTCACGTAAACATTAGCTACTTATGGGTCCACTCCAGGTGTGAACATCAGAGAAGATCATCTTACTAACCTTCTTCTGCACCACATCAGAGCACAATTTTGTGAGTTTTGAACCAAAATTAAGTATTTGGGAAATGTTACTCATCCTTATCATGGCAAAAAAGATATTTTGCAGATTCAAAATCTACTTACATAATTTTCAAATATATTCTCTCATGAATCTGAGGTCTAAGTATTTTTAAAAAATATTCTAGTCCATAATTTATCTTCTATTATAATTCATCCACAGAAACATCCAAAAAGTTAAAGAAAGTGTTGGATGTGCAGACAAACACAAATCCTGCTAGCATCACAACACAATTCAGAAAGGCAAAGAGAGACCATGGTTTCTATTCATCTACATGGCAATCCTATCAGGCCAGAGTTGCTGTAGATGGTGTTCAAGCTCCTGATGATTTGGCCTCCACTTCTTCAGTTCCTCCCTAATCTCCTCCACATCACTTCTGCAGCTCTCTGCTGCTCGAGCAGCACAACAGCATTTTGACCAGTGAAGTGGCTTATGTTTGGTAGTGACTCCACAGAAAATACCCACTTGGAAAACTGGAGGGGAAAAGATTAAAAGCTGAAAGTTTTTCCTGACACTGGTAGGACTCCTGTAGTTTGTTTGAGTTAATTTAGCTTACAACAGCGCAATGGATCCTGGCAGTGTTAGAAGAAAGGTTCTGCCTCTACTCCAGATAATGCTCCTGCACTGTGTGCAAGAAAAGCTGAGTGTGCTGACAGATTATAGGACCTCATATTCCATTTAAATTCTCAGTTATGAACACTCCAGTTATTTTTTGCAACGGTAGTTGGTAAAGTTAGGGCCCGTGTGAAGTAGGAAGAAATAAGAAATTGATTTTATTTCAGTAACACAAAATTACATTTTCCTTGTAGAGCTACTGAGACTGTCAGGGAAAAAAAAATCAGTAGCTGATCTCCAGAGGTCCATCTAGCCCTATATGCTCATCAAAGTTCATATTCCTGCAGCTAATGACATATTTTCCTTCAGAGCGTAGCTTGTCTGGAGATGGGAAGGAGAGATCTGTTTTTTTCATTTTGATGAGGCTAGCACTTTTCAAAGTTCACCTATGCATAATCTTGGCAGGGAGATGTGCATCTAGCTGATTCAGAAGACACATTTGTGTCAAAATCCATCTCTCCTGATTTTTACTGAAGTGCTTCAATATGCTGTGGTACTTCACAAGATTGAAATAAATGCATTTCATAGCTCTCATCTCCCTCAGCTCCCACCTTCCCTATAACTACATTTCCATTCTTTTTTAGCAGAAATACCTGAGGCTGCTTTTGTTTTTTTTAACACCAGATTCAAACTCAGGGTGATTTGAAGACTTCTCTCTTGGACTTGTTTCCCTACAAGTCATAGCTCATCAGCATGGCAGCATCTCTTCTCCTGCACAGGAGTGGCTCCGGGGCTTTTCAGGTGCTGAGTTTCCCAGCAGGAGAGTGCAGTGCCAAGATAATCTTCTCTTGCATTAATTATGCTCCCTCCACCACCACCACACCACTCCCCCCCAAATGTAAACGTGTCACAATGCTTGCTCTGATTTAAGTCTCAGATGGGCTTTTGGTGGAAAAAATAAAAAAAGTGTTTTCCCTTGTCTGTAACAGACACTATGACAAGGTTTTTGAATTTTCACAGGATATATTTATACCCTTTAAAAAATCCTGCAAAAGACAAATCACCTTCAGGAATACCCTGAAATTATGGCTCCAGTTCTTTTAACTTCCTACTCAGCCTATTGGAGGAGTGATTAAAGCCAAAGTCTGAAAGATTTAGGTGCAAGGCTTAAAGGTATTCCCACTCTCAGATGCATCCCAGCAAGCATTATTTTTCTTGCAGGGAAGGCAGGAGACCAAGCTGTGTAACCACCCTTTAGCCACCTTGATTCACAGTCTTACTGTGATGCAGAGCAGTGATCAGTGGTTTCACACTGTGTTCTCAGTGTCTGAAAACTCAGAACATTTTCTTCCCCCACCCCTGGGAGAGGAGCACACTAGGGGCAGAGAAACAGAAGGTGCTGAAGGGAGCTCTGCTACAGGTTCTGGTAAAACCTTGGGTGGAAAGCACAAGCCCTGAACTGCAGGTTCTTATTCTACAAAACACAGAAACCCTTTTCCTTTCTGTCTCCTGTGCAGCATGAGGGGACCTCCTGAAGGACTGAGTGTTTGGGGCAAAGCATTCTCCAACCTCAGGTTCTCAGCAGCCACCGGTGTGGCTGTCAGTGAACAGGGCCCCATTACCTATTTCAGTCTGACTGCTTAAACACCACAGTATGCAATGTTAATGACTTTCATACTTCTTATTAGAGTAAGCTGAAGGATACAAGTAGAATACAATAAATTTTTTTACCTGAAGAATGTTTTTTCTGTGTGTAAGTGTGAGCCTTTACATACAGCACAGTAATGCTGTAATGACATATAGAAAGGGACAAAGACACTGATAGCAAAGAACAAAAGTTTTTCTATGTTAACTGAGCAGCATTATTTCTCAGACTTATTTAAAACTGAGCCAGTTTCATCTGGCTTAAAGAATCCTCCAACACTATATTTCTGTATCATGACAGGAAAGATGTGCTGTGTCCCTGGCATAGTAGCCGGACTCCTACAGATGTCATGCAGGAAAGCAGAATAATGAGTGTAATGGGACAAGCAAGAAAGAGAAAAAGAACAGAGGATTCTCCAATCCTTGCTATTTTTTAAAACCTAAATTTGAATTTTTTTTGTGTAAAAGCATGGAACAGATCTTGTTTCCAGTCTTGGATTGCTGTGACCTTGTCACAGCAGAATGCCTGGCTTTGTCTATTTGCTGTCTTCCATCAGTAAAGGACATAACGAGTATCAAAAATCCTAGGGGATTGAACTTCGGGGTGTGGAGGTTGAAATATCAGAATATTCTTGCCAGTTTAAGAATTTCAAATAATGACTAGAGCTTCTGATTTCTTATTCAGCTAAAATTTCAAGGGGATGACTACTGGCTTGCCAGGCTAACACCAGCCTTGTAGGGTTACAGACACACTGCATGGAAAACAGCTCCCCATCCTATTCCACATGTCTGAGCTGCTCCCAACCCCAGATAAAATCTGTCATGCTGATCTGACAGGAGAAATTTACCCTGAGCACAGAAGATACTACTTTGCCCTTCAGTAGAAGAAAATTCTTTTCTTTCTGAAGACAGTTGCATTTCCTCAGAAAATGCGGAGATCCGGAGTTGGGAAGTTTTGGAGCCTGAGTAATACAGATCTCCCATGCAATAGCATCCAGTCCCCTCAGGAGGTTTTAAAGAGCACAGGCTTTCTGTCAATGCTAGGTCATAAAAAACCACACAATGTATTTCCAAAGAACATGAGATTTCTTTGGCCCTGCAGTGAATTTGATGTGGAAGGGCCTAGGGGAAGGAAAAAATTGACTAAATGGGGGAAGCTGGTCAGCTGTGAGACTTCTACCTGCAGATGTTTGAGTGACCCTCAGGTAAGCTGGATTTTCTGAAAGAAAAGAAGGACATGGAGGTAGAGAGGCCATAAGGAACCATCAGAGGAACAGGGACTAGTCCTTGTTTGTGCTCCAGCATCCCAAGAAAGCACAAGGACATCTTTCACCAGGATGCAGTACTATGTCTCATTATTTCTCATTCTAGCAAAAGTTTTAGCGTGTGAGTAAAATGATTGATGACATACAGTGCTCAAAATTTTGGTCTGATAAAAAACCCAAAACGATACAGTGCTGATTTGATCTAAAGTAGCATGAAACAGAGACAACCCATACTCATTGTTCTTCACACAAAGCACCTTTTTTCACTGCCCCGATTTTTCCAGAGGATGCAGCACACATGTATGCCTTGTCACACACATATATCCTTGTCATTATACTCCCCTTGCCAAGGGTCAGCTTTGTAAAATGACTTTCACCATTCCACATAGCTGTCCAGTGCAAAACTGCTGTATTGCATAGGCTCCTCCACATAAGCCTTCTGGGACTAAAGCTATTCATAGGTTTTCCACTGAAATGATGGAGAGGAATGAAATTCAATTCTGGCATAGGGTCTTTTTTGGCATTAGTCCTTCCCAGTTGGTAACTTCCTGCTCTCGTTTTTCCCCTCTCTATGGGGGAAAAATAGCCCAAACAATCTACACAGAAGTTTAGCTGTTGAGTGAAATTTCACAGCTTTTTATGGGTTTCACAGAATGACTCAAAGAGCCCATTAATTTGCTTTTCAGATTTTGTAGGTTTAAAAAAGAAATGTCTAGCAAGTCCTAAAATCCTTCTACAGAGCCTGGCTGGTTATGTTCCTCTTGGAGGCAAGTCTTTCTGTTCCTCTCCTCGGCTGGAAACCCACCACCTCCACCACCTTAATTTAGACTTTACTTCTAACAGAGCAATATGAGTTGCGCCACAGCTTCCTCAAGGGACTCCATGCTGGTCCCCATGAAAAGGAGCACAGAGTGAAGTCTCCAGGATTCAGGGAGAGTAAGAGATGAGCTCTATGCCACATTGAATGGAAATGAGCTCTCTCCCTTACACAGACCCCTTAGGCCTCTCAGCGTCCTTGGTTCAAGCTCAGGACCAGCACAGCTTTACTTTAACTTGGACTTCCCTGTCAAAAATAGACTAAGCAAACACAGAAGGTTCATCCAGTCCTGGAATTAACTTAATTTTACTTTGGTGAGAGAAGATAGGGGGAAAAAAACAGTCTGTGAGTCTCTGAAAAATGCTGATTAAATGCAATTTGGCAACAAATCATCGTGGAGCATCTCTAGCCAGACATGATCTGGCACTTGTAACTTCCACTGAATTTCACTCCTATTGTAGCTGAACTTGAGGGAAGCAAGAGGGGAAGGATATTAATATATTAGGGGCTGAGAGAGGGCTGTTTATCAAGTGAGACAGGAGCAATGAGTATTTTGAACCCCTCATACTTCAGTGAAATCCAATTTTCTGTCACAAATGCTGCACTGAAGAAAGAATGCACTTGGAAGTCAGAACCTGGGATGCTAAGCAGCATCTATAAAATGCCTAGGAGATGAATGCTTTCTGTGCCCCTGTTGCCTGCAAATGTACCCTTCAGTCTGCAGCAGGAGAAAACATTAGCCACTGGTGCAAGGCTTTGTACTCAGAGGGCTTTGCAGAGAATCCAAATTGCAGCTTATAGCTCCCTACAAAGGCTGAAGAAAATGGCTGTGAATTCCCATGCTCCCATACAGGAGTAATGTGTGCCTTTAAACATTTCATAAAAGTAGGGTTCTCTGCTGAAACAAAAGCTCACGAAGGCAGGCTCAGCCTTCTGCTGATATAAGCTCTGGCCAGCAAATTTCTGTGTTTAATCCTTGGAGAGTCCCCTGTGTCATGCCTGCTGACAAGCTCCAGTTGGCTCTGAGTGAGACTCAAAGGGCAGATGGAAGGAGTCTATGTGATGGGTTACAAGCTTGGATTGTTTGGGATGGGATGGCAATCTATAATCTTCTGACCAAATTTGTCCTGCCAAAGAATTTGATAATAATAACAGCCCTCTTTAAGGATAAAGGCAAATCCCAGCACTGAGATTGGTGGGATCTCTAAATTCTTTGCAGCTTAATCATGGCAAAGCAGTCAACTATGAGGTGAGTTCTTAAGGGGTATGTGACAAATGTGCTGGCCTTGAAATACTGCAAACCTACAGCTATTTATTATTTTCTGGCTGTTCTGCAGGCAAGAGACCACAGTGGCAGCAGCAAGATGCTGCTGGCCCTGCTCCTCAAATCCAACACCCTGAGAGCATCAATGGAAAGGCTCCCATTGTGCCCCCTGAGGGCAGTTCCTTAAGTCAGAGCCTTCTTGAACTGAAATATTTCTTTAGCTTTGGTTGAATTGGATATAGCTAAGCCCTCAGATTGTGTCCAGAAGAAGTAATATGCATTTTACCTCCTGCCCAATTCACCATTATAAACAAATTAGAGATACACTTTAAGCGTGTCATAAACCACTCCTGGCTTAAATTTATGCAGTCTTAATAGCATTGCATTCAGAGTAAACTTCCAAGTGAGATAAACACAGTTAGAAAACAAGGCTTCTGCTCTCCTGGAAACAAAATATATTCTTTTGTCACTACTAAATAATGAGAACATTAATTCAAAATATCAGGAAACATTTCATAGGACTAGGAGTAGGATTTAGTAAAAAAAAAGTATTGTAATGCCAATTCTTTTCTCTCCAGGGAGGAGCCACCTGGGTGAAGCCATGCCACACCAGACACCAGCATGTGACCCTGGCTGTCACTTCTGCCTTCCCATCCTGGAGATGGGAGCCACAGACAAGCACAAAAGCCTGTTTCTTAAAATAGGGTCGGTGACCTGAATGCAGGAGCCACTGGAGCTTGAAGCTTTGTTTTATTAATCAGTTTTCATGCATTTACTTGAGGATTAGCATAGGCTGGCAGCTTTATGAGCATTAATTTAGAGTACCTTGAGATATTGAGGACAGAGCTGTCTGCTGCTCATACAGTGTCAGCACACCACCCCTGCTCCTCTCCTGCTCAAGATTAAGAAACCATTAGGACAAAGTGAACACTTCAGATACACTGCTTGCTGCAGCTCTGCACAGCAGAGGGAAAAGAGAACATGCCAGAGGGATCACTTGCAGGTTTTTCTGCAGCCAGAGGGTGGCTGGGGCTGTGAGGCTGAACGAGCAGCAAACCCTGTGTGCCACTGTTCCCCCAAAGCAGATCTAATACCTCCACAAGAGAGCACAACTTTCCAACAGCACAGAGGTCTCCAGAGCTCAGTACCTGAAGCACCTTTAAAGCACAACACTAAAAAGAATAGGACATGAGATATGTCCTCTAGACTGTGGTAGAGAGGCTCAGCAAGCACCCCTGCAGCTCACTCGCCTTCTGGCTGCCTAAACACCTCTTGCCAAAGCCAGTCTAGCAAGCCCGGAGGGGCACTCATTCCCCTTCCATCCTACCTGTACTTTTAGTGGATCTTCTGCCATGGCAAAGGTTTCTGTGCTGCAGAAATCCACATGAACACCAGGAATCATCTTGGGGGTGGAAGGTGCTGTGGCACAGTTTACTTACAGCCTCAACTAATCAGCTGTAGCTGTAACAACACAGCAATTAACACCTCCCTAGCTGAACAATTAATTGTTCTCTGCTTCAGATGGACACTTGGACACAGATGCACTAGAAGAGCTGAACATCTCCAGTCATTATCTAAATCCAAGGGCCCTGAATCCAGGACCACCACCCACACTGGCAAACATCTCCTGACTGAATCCAGGCAGCAAGTCAGGTGTTAGTAAAATGTCTGTAACAAACCTCTGACACTATTTAAGCAGCTCATACACCTGTGGAGTGTAACTGTCTAGTCTTAATCTAAAGCACCTGTCTGCCTTGGGCCAGAAGTATAGTCTGAGGTCTTCAAGCAGAAGGACTGGGAACTGTCACCAGATTAGAGGGACAGTTTAGGCTCTGGGAGTGACTGAGCATCCACAGAGGCCTCTTCTTGCCAGAGCATATGGCAGACCTGGAAGAGAAACTGTACTCTTGTGTTTGTCTACAGTACACTTGTCATTTCCTCTGGGATGCGATTGTGAGATGAGAGAAAATTAAATTCAGAGGTAGGTGCACCAACTGCACAGCAACATTGACACCCTACCATAAAATAAAAGACACAAATCCTAGAAAGTCACACCAAGAGGATGCAATGAAGCAGGAGCTATAGTTTGTCCAAAGCAAGTTTCTTTAGACCCAAGCCTTACTTGATCCAAGAGGTTGTTTTGCCGACACTGAAGAAAAGAATGCCTTGGGTGAGACACAATTCTTGGCTGAAATCCACAGTCCCAAAACCACCAGAGTTTTACCTCAGGAATCCACATAGTTTGGGATCTCTCCTACAACAGCTGTGCTCCCCACTGATCTCTGCCAGATGCTGCAGCCCTCTCAGATCAGTAGCCTCTTACCATATCTCAGTTACAATCAGCTGCATCTCTTTTCTCAGTTCCTTTGGATGGAAAGGGGTTGAGAGGACCTACTTGATCTCCCACACCGTTATATTGGAGGTGGCAGTCACAGCACATGAGGGACAGAAGCTTCATCCAGGCTTCATTCACCAAGGCCACTAGAAAAAAATAGGAGATAAAGTTATAATCCAGGAAATATTTTTCCAGGGTGAGGTATCTTCTTGGCTGGTCACATCCTGGGCCAGCATATCTGGGCTGCCTACTTCTCAGAAACTTTGTATGAGATGATGTCACGCATTTGTTCCACTTGTAGATTTTGGTATGTGTCAGTCAGAGAAATTACTTCTGGACTCACGATTGTGACTTTGTGCTGATCATACAGGTGAGGGAAAACCTATTGACTTACTGTTTGGGTCTAAGACAAAAGCTCCCTTGAAAAAATAGCTTGTGACCTATGGAAAGACTACATTATGCAGCCAGTGCTGGTTAGCCTGCTCCCTTGCAGGAGGGGGCTGCTACCAAAAGGAATGAACCAGAAGGTATTTACCAGTGTTCTGTACAGGGAGGTGGGACTGTAGACATCTGCCTTCACCAGTGCCTGAAAAACAGAAATGAGGAGTCACACAAAGACACTGAACCTGTCCGGGAGTGACTGTTGTGAAGATGTACAGAGCACTAAGGCACAAACCCTCTGACTACCTAAGGACCCTCTGACTTGGTTGTGGTACTGGAAAACAGCTGGCCAACAAATTAGGTACTGCATGGGGCTGGGACCCAAGTTAATACAGTTTCTGAATTGCAGTTGGCTCCACTTTCACTGGCTCAGGACACAGGTTGTGTGCTCACCCCCAATTACATCAGCATGCCCTGGGACAGTCACCATTGATTAGAGCAGCGACAGTGGCCTATGCTGAGCAGCAAATAAAGCCTTCTCAGGGACAAGCTTCCCATTAATTGTTTCTTTAAAACAATCAGTCAATCCATCCCCCCTTCTGTCTAGGAGGGCTGCCATGAAATCCAGCCACAGTGTGTAAAATGATTGCTCTCATGCCACCTTGTGTGACTCACCAGAGAGAAAGGAGCACAGCAGTACAGGGAGGATAATTACTCTTTTGTGAGTTGGTGCCTGGTTTCAGTGTATTTAAGTGTTGTTTAAGTGTCTAGTTCTTGGCCATTGTATTCAATCTTATTTTTATTAAGGTCTTAAAATTTTTACAGCATGGAGAAGTTTGTACCTCAATGTGAGCTTTCAGAATACAGAGAAAAATATAACCATAAAGGACAGAAGTACAGGTTGCTCCCTGGCATTTACCTATAGTGCTCTTCTCTTGCCTCATTAATTTTATAAGCGTTCAGATGTGCTAGAAATCATGGTAATTTATACTAAATCAGTAAAGCAAGCGAGCTAAAATGCAAACATGTCAAACCAGTCTTCCACCATGCACGTTGCTGCAGAGAGAACACTGGTTGCTTGAGGGAGAGACAGCTGTCAAGGCCACCACAGCTGTGCTATTTCCCTGACAAACATCTTACTGGACATGTACTGAGGGGAACTGTGGGTAGGGACATAACTACAAAAAACCTGAGGGCAAGAGCACTATCCAGAGCCTGGGATGTCTGCCAACCCATGGATCCAGGTGTGCAATTTCCTGTCTCGGGAGCACTTTCTTCTTTCCATAGTTTTTCCCCCCCAGTTTGTTCAAGTGGTTCAAGTCTGAGGAAAGAAAAAGGCCAGCCTGTTTTGCTTTGTGGGCTATATTTCTATGGGATGCTGCTCCTTAAAGAGCACAGCTGCATTGCTGCCAGGCAAACACGCCCGTCCACAAGGGCTCAAGTTTGTTCTCTATGGGTGGCCAGACTAAATTCTCTAAAAAACATCCAAAAAACACCCTAACCTCACAAAAAAAAAAAAAAAAAATTACCAACAGGCATGTAAGCACTTCCACATTCTCTGCTTGCTAGTTCTGCATAAACAGCAGAACTTTATTTTTCTCTCTGCCATATGCATTTTTAACCAGCTGTTTATCATTCCTTCCATCATGTTTTAGAAGACATTGCACAGAAAAAAAGAAGGTACAAAGAGACTTTGCTTTTTTATTGATGGAGAAATACCTTATCAGGTGTGGTTCACAGGGCTAGTTCCCCTGGTCTACCAAGAAGGACATTTCAAGACTTTGCAGATTAGTTTTCATATTTCCTTTGACCAAATAGGTCACTAAAATTGATATATATTGACAAAGTCCATCCAGCTCACTATCCACTATTCCCTGAGAAGGATAGCGATGAATGTTGGGAAATAAGAAAGAGCATACCTATAAGAAATCCTACCTATTCAACTTCCTCATACATGGGTTGCTGTTCAGGTTACTGTTTGCTTCCAATGGGCAGTCAATTCAATACCATTTCTAAGAAGAAAAGTAGATTTCAGAAAGAAAATTGTTCAGCATTATTGAACACAGACTTCCTCCCTCTCCCTCCCAACCCCTTTTTACAAAAAAAAGAGCTCCTCTAGCAGGATCTTTACCTTTCTTGGCTAGAGGGCACAGGTGGGCTCCTCTGCACCACAGGTCAGGAGTGCTGGGTAACAGTGAGAGGATCTGCAAAGAACTATCAGGACATCACAAGCTGGCTTTACTGAGTTTCACTCTGTGTTATTCTCTGAGAATACCTAATGTCTCTATTTCTACAAGCAGGAAGAGACAGCAATGCCATAATTACCTTGGAAAGGTATCAAAAAGCTTAATGAAGTAATAGTTTTAAAGCACTGAAAGATCTTTGAATATTAAGAGTGCTTTTGTGTCTTTACTTTGTCCTGTGGTGGTCATTTAGAAAAATACTGAAATGAAGGGCAGAATTTGAAAGTGGCTATTTCCACAGACCTCAGCATCCCCCAAACCTGCTTGTCTGAGCCTGCTCTGAGATAGTTAATATTTGCCAGGTGTTGAAATGCTCAGACACATTTCTCCCCAAGGTATTTAGAACTGCGATCTGTGGAGGCAAATGGAAGGGACAGACTAGGAAACACATTAGAGTTCTTCCTGTGATCTTGTGATTTTTTTTCCCTTAACGTTTTTGCACAGTTTCAAACCAATGATTAACTTTCCATTAGCGAAATGAGGGCTGTAAATGACCGGGGGAACTTGCCAGACGTGCTCTTGCACTCACGGGTGCCTAGTGGGAGTGCACAGGCCAGAAGGCATGCTGTTAGTGCAGGTAAAAGCCAGGAGAAACCTTAGCTGCAGAGAGACTAAAGACTGGGCCTTTTTACCTCCACAGTAACTGATCAACCAGATTAGGCAAGGCTGGAGTCAGCTGCCTGCCCTGTGGGTTGCCCACAGGACACCAACCTCCCCAAGGTGGAAGATACTCAGGTGACATTCCACTGGGTCCCTTCAAGACAAGCAAGAACAAGAATCCTCAGGGAGAAGAGGAGGAGTCGTCTGCAAAAAATGATCTCTACAACACAGCCAAGAAAACGCCCAATATAAAACAACAACAAACTCAGCCAGGAAGATAAGAGCTATAAGGATCTTGAAATGGTGGTGGCTGTGGCAGATCACTGTGGGTGGGAGTGGGGGGAAGCCTGCTGGGGCAGCAGGACATGGAGCCACTGCTGTGGCAGGGTGGGTAGGGGGTAACAACTCAGAAGAGCAGAAAGCAACTGCGTGGTTTTCACCCTCTGTTGCTACTGATTGTGGTGGCCTTGCAGCCTCCAGGGTGCTGATCATGGAGGGGTGACACACACAGTGTGTCACCAGTGCACCATGGTTTGCTCACCAGCTGATCTCAGCTCTCAGCAGTTGTTAAAATATGGGGAGCAGCAATAAGTGTGGTGAAGCTCAGTGTTTTTCCACTTGTGTTCAGCCACACTGGAGCTCAGCTTCTGTGTTAGGCCCCTTCATACCACAGGTGGTACACCAATAAAATTGCTCACAGGAGAAAATTCTAGTAGGTGAGGGTAAGAGTGGCAGAATGAGGTTCTTAACAATCTTGATAGAGGCTGTAAGCAGTCTAAAGAGAAGCTAATTCAGATGCCTCGGTATGCAGCCTTTTTGATTACACCCACAAACCACCCACAACCTCCAAATTGCTATTCTTTCAAAACACCCTGCAGCATTTTCTGGTTTCCAATATACAGCAGTGCTCTAGGCTTAGCTGCTGGATTTGTGCATGCACATGCAAAAATAACTAATGGAGAGCTTGATCAGACAGCAGGATCTTTTCTCAAATGACACATTTTAGTAATAAAGGAAATGTATTCTGTTATCCTGCTAGCATGGAATAATGAAGCCATAGCTTTCCCTTCCCAGCTTTTTTCCCTTCCTCTCCTTTGAGTCTTGCAAAGCAGAAATGATCCTTGACTTGTAGGCTGCAGCAGCCCACAGGAGCTTTAAGATAGTGTCAGAAACCCACAAAGCCATGCTGTTAATTGGGGACTGGGTCATTGCACTTTGGAGAGCTGTGCTCTCATTCCAAATCAGCAAAGTACCCTGCAGGTGCCAAAGCCTGACATTTCTATGCAAAGGGAGGAGGGTCCCGTGCTGCTGAGACATGTTAGTTTGGCAGCTTTGTCAAGCACACCGTGCCCTGGGAGATCAAACCCCTCTTCCTGCAGGTCCATGCCCATAATCTCTGCCCCTCCACACCTCTGGGAGGTGCAGCTGTCACAAGGACCAGTGAACATAATGTTTCCATGTTTTCTTTTTAAGACATGTGTGCTGTTATTCAAATCCCTGTGCTCACTCTGCTGCCTGTATTGCCCAGCTGCTGTAACTCTCAAGGCAGAAGGCTAAAGGAAAACAAGATGAGGCTGATATTTAGGCCACCTTGTGAATTTCTGTTTTGTTTCTTGGGCAGCTAGGGTTTCGTTTTAATTGCAATCTCAACTTAAGGCATAGGACAGAGGGAGATGGAAGGGAAAAAAGAAAACCTCAACTTATTTTTTTTCCTTTTCTTCCTATTAAGTGTGGTTTAAGAACAAAGTCTTCCCAGAGAGCTTCTGTAACCATAAATAAATCTAAAAGAGACAAGAAAATAGAAGTTATGCTCCTGGTAATACTCCTGTATTTTAACCACATTTTAAAAATATTTCAGTGTTCTTCTCCTTTTCTTATTAATTTCAGACCTCCATATTACCTTTTGTAACCACCATCCACACACAGACCTAATAAGGTGGAAAACTCCAGAATCTGCAAAACCTCCAGAGACATCAGAGGTAGAGAAGAATTGCTGGTAGGGAGTTGGCTTCTGCTGTCATATCAGAAGCAATTGGGGAGGTATAACTACACATTTATTGGCCTTTTCATCAAAGGAAACTGATAGCATGAAATGCAACTTGTACTCTATAATACAAACTCATCAAAACAAGAGCACAGGAAGCTCATCAGCTCAACTTAAGATAACTCTTAAATGAAGCTCCCTCCAGGCTGTCCCCCCAACTTCTGCCTCCTTGGTTCCCAGCTCTTCAAAAAGAGCCTCCCCTGCCAGCCCCATGGCAGGAGAAAATCCCATCAATCCTCTCACAGAGATTTTCCCAGTGCAACTCACACCTACACATATAACTCAGTTTCTTGCCTTGCTAATGATTCTATAAGCTATCTGAGAGGCCAGCTGCCAGAAGCTGATGTCTCTGCAAAGTGAGAATTGTTTGGAGCATGCAGGAAGGTACTGCGCTCTCCTAGCAACCAAAGTTGTAAAATAATGTAATCATATCCAAGATAATGTGATAAAAGATTATATGATGCTTGTATTGGGTTGTTATGGCAACTGAAATAAGCTTAAATGCGTTGTATCCAGCATTTCAAACAAATAATGTAATTGTCTGCAAAATTACCTTCCTAATTAACCCCATTCAGTTTGCCATCATCTCCATTCAGATATGCCTGCTACAAGGATGTTGTGAAACCTTATTTTCATAGAATCATAGAATGGTTTGGGTTGACAGGGACCTTAAAGATCATCCAGTTTCAACTCCTTTGCCATGGGCAGTGACACCTTTCACTGGACAAGGTTGCTCAGGGCTCCATCCAGCCTGGCTTGAACACCAGGGGGCATCCACAGCTTCTCTGGGCAGCCTGTTCCAGTGCCCACCGCACTCGCAATAAAGATTTTTTTTCTTATGCCTGATCTAAACCTACTCTCTTCTAGTTTGAATCCACTCACCCTTATCCTGTCACCACAGGCTCCTGTAAAAAGAACCTCTCCAACTTTCTTGTGATCTGTCCATCCTCTCACCCACGAGCACCCCCAGTTCCTTCTCTGCAGGGCTGCTCTTGATCTGTCCATCTCCAGCCTGTGTTGATACCAGAGGTTGCTCGGACCCAGGTGCAGCACCTCACACTTGGTCTTGTTAAACCTCATGAGATTTCCAGGGGCCCACTTCTCCAGCTTGTCCAGGTCCCTCTGCAGGGTACCTCATCCTTCAGGTGTGTCAGTAGCACCACTCGGCCTGGTGTCATCTGTAGATATGCTGAGGGCACACTTAATCCCCCTGTCTATGCCATTAATGAAGATATTGAATATCACTGGTCTCGATACAGACACCAGACTCTGACATCCACTGACCACTCAGAGCCACTGACCGCTACCCTCTGGATGTGACCATCCAACTGCTTTCATATCCATCTAACCGTCCACACATCAAATCCCCCTGTCTCCAATTTAGAGAGAAGGATGTTGTGGGGAACCCTTTCAAAGGCTTTACAGAAGCCCAGATAAATGGCATCTGCAACCCTTCCCTTGTCCACTGATGCAGTCACCCCATCATAGAAGGCCACGGGGTTGGTCAGGCCAACCCAGGACTTTCCCCTGGTGAAGTTGTGCTGGATGTCCCAAATCACCTCCCTGTTTTCCATGTGCTTTAGCATACCTTCTAGAAGGTTCTGTTCCATGATCTCTCCAGACACAGAGGTGAGGCTGACAGGTCAGTAGTTCCCGGGCTCCTCTTTTCTACCCTTTAAAAAGATGAGTACAATGCTTCCCTTTTTCCAGTCACCTGGGACTTCACCTGACTGCCATGACTTTTCAAATATCATGGAGAGTGACTTGGCAACTACATCAGCCAATTCCCTCAGCACACTGGGATTCATCTCATCAGACCCCCCTAGACTTTAGTACATTCAGGTTCCTCAGACTGTCATGAAGCAGATCTTTACTTACCATGGGAGAGTCTTTACTCCCTAGTCCCCATCCTGTTGTCCATCCACTCGAGAGGTGTGGGAAGAGAGGTTGCCATTGATGACTGAGGCAAAATGTTCTTGAGTACCTCAGCCTTTTCCTCATCCATTGTTACCATTTTTCTAGCATAGCTTACTTGGGGAGGGGGGAGCATTGCACCTTCTCTGACCATTTTCAAGGCATTTATCCTGCCTCTGCCCAACCCTGTTTTATTTTGTTTGTAACCTTTTTTTTTGTGACCCTACTGATGTAAAATTTGTTATTTCATCCTTGCACATTTCAGTCAATTTGCATTTCAGTGCATCATCTGACATGGGCTTATTTTATTTTCCTTTCTAAACAACTTTGTTGCTTAGGGAAATGTTTTCCTAAGGTGGTAGGATTTACTTAACTCTTCCTCCTCCCTGTATCCTGATGAATAACCAAAACAGAACTTCCAAGAAATGAAAATACCCAGCCAAAAGGCCAAGTGAAGATGACCCATCATCTCAGCCATGCTTACAGCAGCCAAGAAAAGAAAGATATCCAAGAGGGGGCACACTGCAGCCTCAGCCATGCTGGCAGAATCTGGCATCCTCTCCTCAATTTCAGTTTCCTCAGCCAAAATAGTAACCAATTTCTCAAGAAAAGTCAATTGCCTTGCTCCAAAATTTCCAGTTCTTATCACAAGATACACTTTTAAAAAACATTTTCCATGTCTTTTGATTCCTTCCCTTTGAGACTTTATAAAAGTCTAATTTCCATAGAGTGCCGTTCTGAAATCAACCCATCTTCTGTAATGGTCCCAGTGGGCTGATGTGGGGAGATAATTGTTTTCTGGATCAGGGTTTTAGTCTATGGTTCATTTCTGAGCTATAATTTTTAAAGTGATTCTAAAAGATACAATATTTAAACTAATACCTCTGTCAAAATTTTGGCTTTTTTGCATTTTCTCTTTCCCACTCCCCCAACCTTGCTGCACATGGGGACAGTGGTGATGGGTGGGATCTGGACCCTGTGCCACAGCTGTGGGCAGGAGGGTACAAACCACACTGCCAACCCACAGGAGATGTGCCCTCCACAAGCTGCTCCTGCTGAAGATGCCAAGGCAGCTCAGCTGGACGCAGCCACGCAAGTGAAGAAGGAGCAGCCCTTTCCCCCCACCCCGAGCAGGGGAAGGTGGCTAATGATCTTTTCCCTCTGTTCTTCCATTACCTGCCCTGGTGCTGACAGCATAACCTCCACTCCAGGTGCTCCTCCTGCACTCCATTCTTTCTAACCTGCTAACCACTCACCTGTGACAGCACTAATGGACCAGCAAAAGCTTTGCCACTTTCAACACCTCAGAGGAAAAGCCCCCACAACAAAACAAAAAAGCAGTAGAGAAGCTGGAAAGAAGGAAATGGTGTTGATGAATAACCTCAGCTGCCCCTGCAGAAGTGTATCAGGGGGCCACCACCTGCCTGGCCAGGAGAGCCCAGCTGCACACCCAGACATAACCCGCTCTCTGTGCCCACCTTCCCGCCTGCTGGAATATTTGGGGTGTTTACCCTGCACTTCATGGGCTGGCTCCAGGCTCTTCCCCATGTGATTGCAGTATCAGCCAAAAGCAAAGATAACCGAGCCCAGCAGGTGCTGTTTGGAAACCGGAGTTGGCAATGGGCTAAGCCTAAAAGCCATTTGCCACGTAAGCCTGACATGCTGTTTGGTTTTTAGCCCTACCAGCAGGTTCCTTTCTAGGCAGCAGAAAATGCCCCAGAGGACATATGCAAAATGAAGGCAACAAATCTTTTAAAAATATAATTTATCTAGCTTGTATTTCTTTTTTGCACAATGATGAAAACAAGACTGGTAATGTCCTTTCTGTAAAGGCACAAGGAACTCTTTGGATGCACTTAAAATGCTTTAGAGAAATAGTAACATAAGGGCTTTTAAAACAGTATGCTCTACAACCAAACCACAGCAGCATCATGTGTAATAATAAGGCCTTAAATTTACTGATAACTTCTCAGCTTCCAGTTCTTGGGAACGGGAACTAGATTAATTTAACTTTGATATCGCACTAAGACCCAGGGAAATGCCTGAGTGACATTGTGTACATCATACATTTCACACCAACTGCACCATCCTTCTGCACTTGCAATTGCTACCAATTAACCCTGGGCTGCAATGCCTTTCCTCCATCTGAGCATGATCCAAAAAGCCACCCCACTAGATTCAACAGGAGCAGCCAACAAATGATGAACTCTGAAAGACATAAAGTATATTGCAAGGTAGGCATTGCACCACACAGGTGCCTGTTTTGAATCTGCAAACCAGGAGCTCTAATTCCCTGAGCACATGCTGATGGACACCTAAAATATGTGCAGCAGGATAACATTTTCTTACTTTATAACTTGTTTAAGTGCCTCCAAACAGTTAGAGTTAGGATTCATATTTATTAGGAATTTGCCTAAAAGGGGATACCTGGACATGAATTTAATCTTTTCATAGGTCTGTTCTGAAGAAAAGAAAATGTCAAAAATCAGCTTACAATTTTTTTTGCTCACAAATGAACACTAAAGTGAAAAGAAAGGAAAAAGATCTGTAATTTTTGCTTCCTTAGAGCTCACAAACTTCATCTGAAACTCCAACATCTCTGAGCACTTGATAATAATCCTGGTGGTGATATGTATAGGGCTGGAGGAGTTTCATACAAAATGATCTTTCTTTAGCTACTTATTTCTGTGAGGCCCTTTGCGTGGCCTCATCAGAATGAGTTATGCCAGCTTTATGAGAGTGGATCATTTATAAAGCTCATATAAATGATGTATTCAGAGAGTGTTTTGTGTTCCACTTGATAAGCATTAATTGTATGCAAAATGGCATGCAGCAACTAATCACACCTCTTTCTTGCGAGGTAGTTGTGGCCATTCAAGTAGGAAGCCCATATTTTTGGATATTTCTAAGCTCGTCTAACAAGCATTTCAAGCTCTTTCTTTAAGAAATGAACTAGGCAAAATTTGTACAATTGTTATAAATTAATAAAAGATGCAAATCTAGCCATCTGCATGAAGAAAATGGGAAGGTAGGAGAGGCTGTCTCTAAGCCAAATCCCCACGCCGATTCCCTCTGCAGCAGCAAGGAAATGATTTTCTCTGCTCTCGGCCCCAGTTTTCCCCCTCAAGCACTAGTGCTAATTATACCTGCCTCACTGAGGTTTTGTAACAAACAGCCTGCGTGTGAAAACTACTTTGATGCAAGCAAGCGCCAAGTTTTAGTAATAAACATATGGTGAATGACATTTTGCCTGGATTTATGCACTGGAAGAGTTTATTTAAATCAGATTTGGAAACCAATAGCAAGCCAGAGAGACACTGCACCATTTCTCAATCAATAAATAAATACTTGCTTGTATCCTTTACTCTAAATACATGGATGCTTGGCTCTGTGCCAGGCATTAGACAGACGGTGCACTTGAGTTTTTGCCTTTATCTTTATTTTTTGAGCTCATCATCCTCTCTTACAATGCTTAGTTTAAGGGCAGAGGGGGAAGATGGTGGGACCATCCAGGGCAGTATTCCAGCACCCATGAGCCAGGGCAACACCCTTGCAAAGGAAGAATTTTATAGCCAAAGAGCATGAGGAGAGGAAGATGGACTGAATCTAGATCCAGCCATTCCTAAAACTAGACAGAGATGGAAATATGCTTTTTTAAAACTTTCTCTAATAACCAGGCTACTCTAGCCAGAAACACCCTAAAATAAAATTTACCTGGTGTCTGTAATCCTCAACTTCAAATTACTATACAAATTACATTAGTGCGCTTAAAGACTCTATGTTAAAAGGGTAGCCACTGACTTGGACAATTTACAGACTTAAATTATTTACATATGCCTCTTTGTCAAAGCAGGAGAAGGAGGAGTCAATTATATCCATAAGTTCTTCCTGTCCCATCTTTCCCAACAGAGGAGGAAGGGAAAAGATTGAATCCTGACAATGCTGCAATGACCCTGTGCAAAACCATGGGCACACAGGTTTTCAGCAAAGAGCTCAACGTGAAAATGCTTTAACTGCAAGCCTCCTAAGAGGGGAACCACTTTTCTTTCAGTCTGTGCTCTCGAAACTCATTGTTCATGTTCAAATTCTTTGAGCCAGGCTGACTTTGTGGCTGCCATCTCAGCCCTGCCAGGGCCCAGTTGTCTTCCATGAGGCTGGGAGTGCCCTGCCCTGGGCATGCAGCCTCCCACAACTGCAACCCCCTGTGAACGCTCTCCTGGTGGCTCCACAGGCACACCAGGAGTGCTCAGCAGAAATTGCTCTTGTTCTTTCATTAATATTTAATGCAAAATTTTCATTTTGAAGGAGAAAGACTTTTTGGTTTAGAGGCAAATCTGAAATGATTTTCATATTAAGGCCCTCAATTACTGCTTCGCAAATAAGTGTTTCCATATGGACAATTGTACGACAAGTCGGATAGAGTGGTTTCTGCTTCCTTCAGCTGCAGTTGCTGATAATTTTTGTAGCACAGGATGGATTTCTTCACTTCAGACCCAAATTAACTTTCCAAGATGTGTGCATCATCTTCTCCTCTCCCTCCCCCCAGTCCTAGATTACCAGTACCACAATCCCACTGGGGAACTGGGAAAATGAGGGTATAAAAATGTTTAATTTTTCTAATAGTTTTAATTACCATGTATTTTTAAAGCCCTGTGATTTCTCACGTCGCTGTGGGATAGCTGTTCTAATTTGAGTGGTGACAATGTACGTGGGTATGGAATTAAATTTAAATCTTCCATAGTTACTAACAGCTATCGTCACCACCCTGCACAGGATAACCCTGATGCTTTGCTCTGGGGCCTCCCTTTCCATGGCCATTTTCCAATCTCAAGATTTAGAAAGGATCTCAATGCCTGAACCTCACCAGTTCTTCTAGCCAGGTTCTGGAAACCACAGTCACACATCACCCTTGGACTTCTTCACCTGGCCATGGGACTGCTCTTGATGGGAAAATGAGACATCAGAGCACCCACACTGTGGGCCTTTTTGACATTTTTCCTCTGTGCCTGCTTCTTCAGTCCTGTTATCTGAGGTTTGAGACACACAGACACAAGAGATGGGTTTTTGGAGTCACTCAGGATGGGAATGTCCCAGAGAACAGTTCTACCAGACAGAGAAGGGGAAATAAATCACCAGCAATGTTCATCACAGAGACCCTTCTCTGAGTTTTGTATGTCTGAGACAAGGAATGGGTTTAGGGCAGTTTGTCCCTACCCTGTGTGGCAAAATTTGAAAGCCCCAGTGTCTGCAGAAGGGATCTGAGGGTACCAAGGGTCTGGGTGGTAGAAGTAGAAAGACTTCCCTTAAGTAAGGTCATGCTGACAAAACAGCCTCACTCCTCGCAGCCTAAAAACACTCGGAAGAACAAGATAACCAAACAGCTTTCCTTCAGTAAACACAGTGATCACACTGCCTTGCCTCCTTTTTTGTCTGACCTTAACATTTATGAATGCACACAGGCCTACTGGAGCAATTGGGATCATCAGCACAGACCAGGGAGTCCCACCCACAGCATGCATGAGTGTCCCAGCTTTTGGGCAGGCAGCTGACTAGCCTATCTACGCATAGAAGATTAACATGTAAAAATAAAAGCCAAACGGCAACAAGAAAAGTGACAAAATAACTGCATAAATTACTATGTAATATGAACATATTAATAAATTACAGGGGTAATGATTTTTAAATTATCACTTCATAGCTGATGTATTTCTGCATTAGAGGCACTATTTCATAATCTATATGAATTGTGCTGCTTTACAGATGTTACCTTTTATAATTCCCATTGAAAAACTGAAATGCTGATCCAGATGACACAGCTGGTTAGCATAAGTATTGTATTTTCAGATTTCTGAGAAAACTGTCAGGATGACTTGAAAAAAAACATTTGGTTTATTATTTATAAGAAATACTAGCTTTCCAATGCCAGCTAATTCACTTAAGATGCTATACCAATGTGCTAGGTTCAGCTGAGCAAGGGATTTCCAGCTTTGCACAATTATGGCTTTGGCAGCTAATACTGCTTGCAGCAGGAGTTTTTGGTTTTTGAGGGGGATTTTTCCATACAATCCTTGAGTTTCTTCATATGCCCCAGAACATAAATCTGCTGGTTTCAAGGCAAATTTGTTTCATTTTAAATCATGTTAATTTGCCTTTGAAGGCAAACCAATGGTTATTTAACTGATTGGAAATTCTCAGATCACACTTCTGGATGTGTGCACGTTGTGTGTCCCACACATTGAAATCTGTGGGACCAGAAGATCAGCAGGAGGATGAGGATGAGAGGGGAGGGGAGATGTTGGAGTTTGCAGTGCATGTGACTGCATGGAAACTCTTCAAACCAGGTCTTGTAGTGGCACATATTAGGTGAGGACAACTCCAATGGGAAAAAGCAGGGCCTAGAAAGCAAAAAGTGGCTTTTTTTGGCATCAGACACTGCAGAAGCGTGAGCTTTGAGTGCATTTTTAATACCTAATGGAAGACAAGTAATAACATTAATGATCATAAGTGTTGGTAGTTTTAGCCCTCCAAGATTTTATGATGTAGAAAGAATCACTGTACATGTCAAAGGTGGGAGGGATTTGGACTCTTTGCTCTTCCATAGAAAAATACAAATACTGACTTCCATTTCTCTCCTCCAACACCTTTGTTCTCTGAAAAAACAAGGGCTGATGGAGGAGCAATAATATAATACTTCCCAGTGCTCTGCCTTCTAAAGATTAAAAAAAACCCCAAAAAACAAACCAGTAATACCTTAATTTTCAAAAGCAGGATAAGGGTGTTTTCTTTTCCCTCTATTTATATTTAATTCATTAGGAACCATCAGGTCTCAGGGGGCATCAGAGGCACTGGGACCAGTCAGCTACCAGCTCTCAGGCTGCCTCTGGAGCTGGCACAGAGGCAGAAATGGAAATGGGCATCACCAGCACATCCCCAAGGACTATAGCTTTTGCACACCTCCTTGCCAAAGAAATAGACTTTTTCTACAAGAATTACTAGGCATGGGAGAAGGTTTGTGTGGAAAAAGCTCCATTATCCCCAGAACTCTTGTGAGTGCTGTGCTCCCTGACAGAGGGAAGAGAGCAGATTGCTGTCCCACAGAAAGTGCCTCAGGAATGCATGTTCTCCCCTCATCCACCAACCACTCGTGCCCGTGTGACTTTGTGCAAATCAATCAAAAACCCCCAAATCCACCCCCCACCAAAACCTGAAACAAAGTAAAAGAACCCCACCCAAGGAGGGAAAACCCTGCTGGCAGCTGGCCACCACACAACTGCTCTGAACCATGCCAAGGCAAAGGGCTCAAGGAAATGATGCAGAGAGCTCAGCCAAACTTGCAAAGCAGAGCATTGAGCAGGAGAAACACTCATCACCCCCACTTTGAGAATAGCTTGCCTGATTTTTCACTGGCCTGAGACAGCCTGCTGAGGGACCTGCAGCCAGAAAGAAAAGTGAATAAAAACAGTCATGGATGACTTGCCACAGGGAATCTAAACTGACTGAATTGTGGATCTGATAAGGTGCCAGAGAGCTTTATTAATTAATTGACTGGCAGTAGGAACCATGTGGGCAGCAGCAGCCCCTACTTGCATCCACTGACAGCTCCCTGTTGCCAGCCCCACCAGCCAAGACACCAGGAGTTTGTGGGGAAGAAGCAAAAGGAGCATCCTGGGGATGCATGTGCTCACCCCTGCTCCCTCCTTCACTCCTCACACTCCTGTTATCAAGGCATGAGTCCCTGCCCAGAGGCAGTGCAGGTGCCTTCACATTTGTTTTTAATGAAGGATACAACTGTGCAGGCCAACAGCACATGGATGCAAGGACAGCCGGGAAGTTTAAACATAAGCTTTTGAGATATGCTTGCCATAAAAGCAAACATGCCTACCAGTGTGCAGCACATGGTGTTTCCCTGGGCGTCTCCTAGCAGCCACCTGTCCCACCCTGCAACCAGCAACAGCCCCAAAAAACTCCTTCTGCCCCTGCAGGGCTGGGGCAGATGCACCACCCTGGCCATGCAGATGCCCCAAACAAGACCCCAACACTGACAGATTTTATCTTGTCTCAGCAGTGCAAATCACGGAGATCAAATGTTGCCACTAGTCCAACCCTGAGCCAGACAGACTCTGACAAATTTCTGCCAGTAACTTGCAATCTCCCTGGAATACAATTGCGGGCTTTGCAAAGAATGGGACCCGTATTTGTGCATTACGGTGATGGGACTTTTCATTTATTTATTTATTTCTCTTCGCCTCTCTCCTCCATGTCCAAACACCCCTGGGCTGTAATTAGCAGCGTGCTGCTTTTCCAAAAGTGCAAAGAAAAACCAGAACATGGTGGGTAGGGAAACATAAGCAGGATTAAATACCAACATAAATCATTCTGAGGGTGTAGGACCAGGAACAATTTTATTTTTCACATTTCACTCACTTATTTAAAAAGTACAACCACCTCCAACCTCCAAAAGACACCTCCTCGCCTCCATTGTGAAATGGAAACGAGGATGATGTGTGATTCCCATCCTCCAGGCTCCCTCTCTGATTCCCACCAAATTCTTCTCTGCCCCTTGGATGCTACCAGCTACAGCTCAGCCCCAGCCCCATGTGCCCCACACTTGGCTGAGTGTCTTGGACCAACCTGGAGACCAGCACAGAAGCCACCGGTCCTGCACTGGGCCACCTGCTGAAGGTGGCTGCCCCTGATGGCCTTCATAGCATCTCAGAAATTCCTGCTGCTGACCTCTCTTTATGTACACGTGTTTTTCATCTGCAAAACTGGTGTGGCTGGCCCTCCCTTCCTCTCTCTGCTTTTCTACCAAGCAGCTCTCCATTGCAGGGCTGCCTCACAGTATTCTTTCCCTCCCTCTCTGCCTTTGCTTCTAGGTTTGTTATGTATCAGCTGCAATGGCTTCTGGAAGTTTTGCGGCATCATATTTCGCAATTCCTTGCCCTTTTTCTCCCAATGTCTCATACCTCAAGAACGAGCTATTTGTCTTTTTTCAGGAAATCTGTCTTAGAAAGGTTTTGGCTGCTCCAAAAAGCTGGGAAGCTCTAGGAGACAGCTCAAGCAGGAGCTGTAACCTTCCCTTCTCCTCCTTTGCATGCCATGAGGCATAGGGGGATCCCTCACCTTTCACCTCTTCCTTATATGCTCCAGCTCTATCTCATCCCACATGCATCTCCCACAGCTTGCAGAGATGAGTGTGTGGCTCCTGCTGGGCTGCCTTGCTGGCTACAAAACCTGAGCAGAGCTTTTCATCAGTGGAGGCTGGACCCCTGTATCCTGCCCCACACTGTGGGGAGCCTTGCAGTGAAATCTGTTGGGAGAGGAGCCCAGAAGGTGCTCAGGCTGAAGCAGGGAACTGGGAGCACTGTGAACTCACATCCTACTGCTCCAACAACCCCCAGCTCAGTGTGAGAGCTGTGCAGATGGGCAGACAGCACAGAAAAGCTCTCACCTCCTGCAAGCAAATGCCACCCCCGTGCCTGGGAGGGATGAGCATCATGGGGACTGTCAGCGTGTGAACTTCCTGCCTCTCCTCAGTGGACACTGCTGAGCAGAGCCTGATGGACACACGCACGGCCAGCCCTTCAGCTTCACACACTGCTGCACTCCACACCACAGCTCTCGCAGCAAGCTGCAGGAAAAGGTCTGGCAAACAGAGTTTTCCTTAGCCTGGAATACTCCTATGCCCGAATCTTACTAGATCTGTATCATAAACCCAAGAGGGTGTCTGGGGCTGCTGCATGTAATTACAAGACTGATAATTGTATCAGGTGTAATCTCATCCTCCCTCCATGCAGCCCTGTGCAGATAAGCATGGGAATAGCTACGTCACTTGAAGCAAGGAACCCCGCCACATCAAGGAGTGAAAAGGCTGCAAGTCCCCCCTGCACTTGTAAGATAAATCTACTGCAGCCTCTTACCAGCCACAGCACAGGGACCCCGAGCCAGTCTGCATGATCTGAGGAGCATCCAGGGCACTGTGGAAGATAAAAATCAGCAACCCATAATTAACACCACCACCAGAGCAGGGGCTTCATTCACTCACCAGTGCAAACATTTTCCCCTGTGGTGAGCCACACCAGCAGGTTTCTGGTGTCGGCGGGGACCCTGCACGCACCTCAGCTGTTACCACCCACGAGATTTTGGGCATCAGAGGCCACATTTAGTAAACCCCACTGTCACCATGGCAACCGGTTTCACTTAAACGTAGGGATGGCTGCACAGGCCCGGATGCTCAGGACCTCACATGGCAGGGGGTGAGGGCACTGCCAGCTCCTCACCCTCTCCAGGGTCGTGCTGCTGCTGCTTGCAGTGCAGCTGGGCACCAGTGCCCACTCACAGCTTGGCCTCTCTCAGTGTGTTCAGCTGCATATTCAAATGAATTGCCTGCCATGAAAAAAGGAAAAAGAGAAAGGAATTGCAATTCTTTTTTTCCCAGGAGGCACAGTTCAGTTCAGGGAAGGTTCCATAAGGACCCCTTTGAAGGATGCACCTTGCAAGCCTTTGCTGTTCTGAGCTGCACTCTGTGAAACCGCAGCTCCAGGAGAAGGCTGTGGAAGACATCAGGCAGCCACCAAACACCCTGCACATCACTAGGGATGGTGGCAGCTTTTGAGGAGGATAAGGTCCTCACCAAAGGCCTGGAAGTCTGGGTGATCAGCAGGAATTAAGGCTGGAAAAGAGTTCTAAGATCACTGAATCTAACCACTAACCCAGCCCCACCGTGTTCACCCCTAAACCACATCCCTAAGTGCCACATCCACACGGCTTTTTGAACCTTTCCAGGGGTGGTGATTTCCAAAGCATTGCATCCCTCAGTTCTCAGCAGCCACTATGGATGTATTCACTGTGATCCACTGATGGAGCAGCAGCCTGCCTGTCACCAGGCAAGCCCATCCTACAACAGACATCCCAAAGACTTTAGTACCCAAGCCAATCGCAAAACCCCAGGCTTTTATTCTGGTGATGTACAAATGCTCACACAAGCATGACTTAATTTAATTTTCAGTGCTCAGCAGAATGCATTTTTTGTTGCACCTCAGCTGTGTTGCAGAGATAAATGATGTGTTTAGTCTTTTGACAATTTTGCTAAAGCTTCATTCCCAGCTGATCTCTTTCAAATGATGCATATTTCAGGGATTTTTATCCTTAATTAATCTTTGTTATAAAAAGAAAAATAGGAGTTTTGAAAAAAAAAATGCATTTTCTGCTATTAAAATAATATTTTCTCTCATTCCTCTCTTATTTCCTTCCATTCTCTGAGCCTTGGCCTTTCACTGCACTTGCAAACAGGCAATCCCTAAGACCTCTCCAGTACATGTGATACTGCAGGAGACTGGAAATATTTCAGAGCCAGGAAATAATGACAGTTATTCCATTAGATACAAAGATATGCCTCCAAAAGCTTCACTTAAAAAAAAAAAATAAAATACACTGTTAATAATATCACCCAAAACTCCCTTCCAGCTCTAAGCAGCCCAGATATCCCTTTGTCCTGCTGCTCTGCACTGTATCACTCTCTTTTCCTGAGAACGCTCTGGCAAAGTTCACTGAACTGCACAGAATATTTTTGCCATAACACATGAGCTTTTGTCATCCTGATGTGAATCCCAGTGACTGACCTCGCAGCCCCCAGGCTCCCACAGGCTCAGGTTTTCTGCAACCACGTGCAGTGTGCTCTGAGCAGGCGAGCTCCCGACCTGGCTGCTGGCTTTGGCTCCTCTGCAGCACATCTTCACCTTATGGGGTCATCTCTGGCCTCCTGCTTCACCTGAAGGAAGTGCAGACCAGCAACAGTAGGAAAAATAACAATAATGTTACCCACACATACACTTTTCAGCTCTAAAGTGCTGTTTGCTGGGCTGTGCTCTGGTTCCTGAGAAATTCTGGCTTAGTGAGTTGCAGTTATCCCTCCCAGCCCCAGTCCCCATGGAACCCAGTGCTGTGGGGATGGCCTGCAGGTGTTATTGGTGCTGGTGCTATTGCCACAGAGGCTGAGGGTTCAAGCCATCACTAGGTCATCTCTGTGCTTCAGCTTTCCCAGAGAGGGACTAGAAAGTCCCTTGGTCTTTCTAGGAAAGGGCAGCAAAGAAATGCAGAGGAAGGGCCAGATTACACATGTGGACACAGCAAGGCAGAGGAAAAAGCAGGCATGGCAATATCTGACTTTTACCTCTTGTCTCTTGATAACTGTGTGATACTGAGACAATCTAAATGCTGAAAAAAGATCATATTCTCTCCCCAAAACATCTGTGCTAGCTAACATACATACATACATATATATATATACACACACATCTATTTATTAACTTCTTGGAGGCAGAGCCTGTGATGATGCTACATTCACACTCCTGATGAGGCTTTGAGGAGCTAGGAGTAACATTGATGCACTACAGACAAAGCTGAACTTGGGTTAACTGTGTTAAACAATAATAAAACCACAATCCATAGGAAGTGGAGAAAGTAAAGTATTTCCATAGATAGTTTTACTTAAATCTTCATACTCTTGGACTGGCATGGGAGCAAAGATGCCAAAGACCAGCCGTGCAAGAAGTTCCAGGCAGTGCAGAGCAACTGTCCATTCTGTAACTTGTGCATGGATATCTTTATCTTAGTGGCTATCTGTATCTTAATAGAATAAGCACTGTAGATCATAGAAGGGCTGAGTTGGAAGGGAACTCAATAGTTCCAAACTCGCCCTGCCATGGGGGGCAAAAGTTGGAATTTGATTCCAGTAATGTCATAGCACATATTCTCAGTCATTGTAGAAGACCACCCCAGAGGTGCTCATTTGTTGGATGGATCCCTTGAGTTTCAGACAAGCCACACAACGGCTTTGGTGGTTTTAACAGAAAACATGTTATTTAGGATCTACCAGCTGGGCCCCAGTGGGAACTGTGGCTGGGAAGCTTGGTGAATCAGGACCACTAGTACTGACATCATTCCCCCCATTCCCCATCGGGAAGCTGCAGACACACATCCCCAGGGAGCCTGAGCCAGGGCATGCCTGCTTTTATACCCCTTCGGGTGTAAAGCTCTTGGTCCGCACAGAAGCAATTTGCTCTGATTTGGTGGGCTGGATGGCATTTCCTGGTGCAGCCTCTGCCAGGAGCTGCTTCCCTGGCAGTGAGGTCTCCCTGAGCACCCTGGCGGCAGCAGCAGGGCTTCCTGGGGACGGGAATCCCTGCACCCCCCAAAGCCTGCGTGACTCATTGAGCTCTTAGAGATGGAAGGTTATTTCTGGATTTAACTTTCTGGACTGAGGGAAACACTGCAGTGTCAGCACCCAGCTGTGATCTTAGGAGGTGCATTGTTTGGCAAGTCTTGCAAATCTATTTCCATGTGCAAGCACATGCATTAATCACTCCTTGCAAGAAAAAGCTGTAGGGGTGAAAGGGCCTAGACAGACTTTGCTGGGAGATAGTGAAGGCAAAACCACTAATTTTTTTCTCCACTCTAAGTAAATTAGACACGGAGGCAGAAAGGGCCAGAAGCCCCCTTTCTCCCCCTACCCAGAGCTGACCCCTCTTGCTTGTTTTCCCCACCAGCTCCTCACCAAGGATCAGTACTATCACCTACTAAAGACAACCTACTTCTGCAGCAATGCCAGCACTTTTCACAATGTATCTACAAGCTTGTTACCAATATTATTTCCCCATCTGCTAAGAGAAAATTAACCTCCATTTCTTGTCCAGTCACCCTTTCCCCACAAATATCAGTGTTTTCCTAACATCACCTAGTCCCAAGAAACAGTCCTGACTCTGTTAATAGGAACAAAAAGCTTGAGCCCAGCGCACAGGCAGTGGCAGTGCCCCAGGGGATCTGGGAAAAGGAACCGGGGCAAAATGGTGGCTGTGATAAAGAAAAAGAACAAGGGACAAAAAGTAAAAGGGACAAGAGGGGAAGAAAATAAGGATCAGGAAGAGAAACACGTGGAAGAACTTCCCTCCGGCAGCAATCCCTTCTAGGAATCCAGATAACGCTCAGTAATCCTAGTCTCCCAAGGAAAGTTGAAAGTAGATGGAGAGGCAGATCCAAAACAAGGGATGCATGAAACAACTTACAACGCCACAAGCATTTCTTACTTTGCTAAATTTCTATCTGCTAAATCTGAGGAACCTTTTTGGTATCCATAACTTCCTCTCCAATATCAACAGTTCTGACCTTCCCTCCATCTGGCTCCTTTCCACTTCAGCTTTCATGTACGTGTTCCTAACATTCATAATTTGTTTGCCACACAGCACTGCAGCAAACATCCCCCTTGCACACACTGTGGTCAGTTGTTCATTCAATATTTAAACCTTTGCATATGATTACACTCAGACTAATCACCCTGTGGTTGCTCCTGATTTATATCAATTTCTGTACTTACATATTCTCCAAGTATATTTTCAAAACATACCACCCATTCAGAGAGCTGTTAAAGAGCATTTCTAGTTGATGAGCAACCAAATGTGGTATTTTCTATTGTGACTAGGAAAGAAACTTTTGCAATTTCCTGGAATAAGTGCTTTCAACTCTTAACTTGCTTCTGTCTCGACTCCTGTAGTCCTTTTTTCCATACCCTAAATCTCATTCTTGGCTTTCCATCCACAGTCCTTTAGCCAATACTTTAGACCTCGCCCTTATCCTCATTGCATCATTTCCCACTTATTTAACCTTGCTTTGTCTAGTCAAGTGTCTGGAAAAGTTTTCTGCTGCTTTTCAACCATGACTAGCAAAGATAACCTGCACTCATGCTGGTTTTCACTGTATTCATAGACTTTACTGGCCAAGTCCAATTTACTTGGCTAACAGGTCATTTTTCCATTCCTTGTTAGCTTTTTATTTTTCTGGGATGGTTAGTTGCAAAAGCCCTACCTTACAAGGCTAGTTGAGATTTAAGGTCCTCATAATTCCTGCCCTCTTACCCTGCAGAAAGCCCAGGCCTTAGCCAGTCATCCCAGCTGACTTCATGACCACTCCCTTGTACAAGGTCCAAACTCCTTAGTAATAGGCATCCTTGCACTAAGGCTGAACTGATTCAATTCTTCAGCATGTAATAAAGGTATCACTCTATCCCACAATCCATGCTTCTTCCTTTGCCAGGGCTCTGAATCCCAGATCATTCCTTATCACGGGTCTGCTCTCCAAAACTTTACTTCCCATGCCACTGCCTGCTCTCCTTTTCTACATGACTGCCTTCAAGTCAGCACCTGAACTCCACTACAATTTTTAAGTGGACATCTAGTGTAAGGTGAATTTTATCAGCCTAGTTTCTGTCATGGGCTACCCAAAGCCCTGAGAGCTTGGTACAGCTTCCTTATCTCATCATCTCAGACTTGCAGGGTAGCACTGCTACCATCATCTCTTCTCCTAGCTACCTTGAAAAAGGAATGAAACAAATAACACGATCTCTCCTCCCAGTTCCACTACTCATTCCTTTCCTTTCTCTGGCACTCTGGTCCATGGCTGCAGGGCCTTCTCAGTCCATCAGCTCTGCAGCTTTATTTAAGCTCAGCGGGAGTGTCAGACCCATATTCCCTTCAGAGTGCTCTTTCTTCTTAGAAAAATGCAGTCTGAGTATAAAGCTTATTAAATATGTACTGAAAACAATAAGCCATCAAGTGACAGATAAACAAATTACCTCCTCCTCAGGCAACCTTGTCAGAAGGTTACTTCTCCCTCCCCAGGGAGGTACAAGATCTCTCATTTATGTGACGTCCAGATAACGTGCAGATCTGCCACACATCCCATGCTTCAGGGCTACAGCCGCTTGCTCGCTGAATGCAGGAAGGGACTATTCCCCTCTGTACAAATTTGGTGAGACTTTTTCATGACTACTTCACCCTCTGAAGGATCAGCAGTAGGTAGAACACAGTAGTGGACAAAGAGTGAAGAGGGTCCTCTTCTTGCAATTGATACTTACCTGGATAATCTGGCAATCAAATTTACTACCAAACCTGGCAAATAACTATTATTCCAGTCTTTCATTGTACTCAGTCAGCCAAGGCATTCATTTTCTCTTACCTTCTTGGATCTGTACCTTAGTACATCTCAGCTGTGCACTTGCAATGCCCCTCTGCTTCTTCCACTTTCTGAGACATGGCTTCCATCTCTTCAATTTACAATGCCAGAAATGTCTTCGTTTGTCTTAAATTACTGGCATATGTTGTAGAAATTTAATGGCACATATGGGCAACCAGGTCAAGCCTTTCCCCCACCCCCTCACTCTCCACTGGTGAGACACACCTGGACAGCCATATGCAGGTCTGGGCTCCCCAGCACAAGACAGACATGGAATTAATGGAGTGAGTTCAACTTAACACCACAAAGGTGATAAAGGAACTGGAAGACCTGAAGAGACGGAGAGAGCTGGGACTGCTCAGCCTGGAGAAAAGGTGTAAAAGTACTCCATGGGGGGAGTAAAAGGAAAGAGACAAGCTCTTCTTGGTGAGGCCTGGCAACAGGACAAAAGCTATTGGACACAAACTGAAATACAGCAAATTTTTAAATGTAAGAAAAAGTCTCTTCTACTCTAAGAGCTCTCAAGCACTGGCACAGCTTGCCCAGAGAGGTTGCAGTCTTCATCCTTGCAGATACTCAAGACCTGACTTGAGACAGGCCCCAATCAACCTGCTCCAGCTGATCCTGTGTGAGCCATTGGGGAGGTTGGAGGAGCCGATCTCAGCAGTGCCTGCTGGCCTCAGTGACTCTCAATGCTGTGTTCTATGCCAGTCTCTTCTGGCATGGAACATTGGGAAATTAGCCCAGGTCACAGTGTTCAACTGTTCATTTAAAGCAAAAGAGATTATTAAATAGCCAAACATTGGGTGCAATGGGGTTGCTCAATCACAGCATGGTCATCGGCATCAACTGCCTCAAGAATGTAAAAGCTGAAATATGAAACAACCACCTCTTTCTCAAGTCTTGCTGCTCTAAGAATTTAACAACTGAGTGTCCAGACCCAAACTTCCAGCAAACAACCATGCCAGGCTTTGCCCAAAAGGGAAGGGGGGCTTTGGGGAATCCCAGAGCAAATATTGATGGCCACAAGTGGGGTTTCACAAAGGAGAGGACACTGTCATGTCTGTCACCATGCCTGCAGGCTTCCCACTGGTGGCTAAATCAGTCCTTTAGCACATTCTTTGCCAAGTTACTTTATCTAAAGCAAGCTTCTGACAGGAATGACAGAGACAAGGCAGCCCTTGCCTCTGCAATCACTGGCAGAATACTGTAGAATACTGCCCAGAGCACACACCTATCTGTCAGCCTGATGAAACCTGGTGTCACATGTAAAACTGAAACTGCTCTTGAGTTATTTTAAAAATATATTTTAAAAAAAATCAAAGCCTCACAAAACTTTTATTTTATAAAGTTTGGCAGGCCTTATACTGCAAAGTCAGCTCAGCAAGACACAAAACCTCGACCCCTATCTCTAGCTCCATCAGCTCATCTTTTTTACTGCCATGAAAGTGCCTACAAGTATGAACATTTACATATGAAAATGTGAATGTAGATATATTTTTTCCTAAATCATTGAAGACAAGAAAGCTCATCCTTTTGCACACCCAAAATGGCCACTTTTAAGGGCATTATACATAATTCCAAAAGCAACTAAGAAATCAAACTGAAAACTATTTTTCAAATGGTTGTTTTGGTGCTTGTAGATTTTTAACATTTGAAATAGCTCATTCTCACATCCCTCTCTTAGTCAAAGAAGTGGGAAGACTCATAAGTCTGAGTAATCTGAGGAACAGTATCTTGAAAAAAGAAGAGAAACTGATTTCTAAGGACTAAAATTGTAAATTCAGCTAGTGCCTAGAAGATATCCCCAAATTTTCATTAATTTCACTAAAAACTAAAGCTAGGGAGGAGAGAGATCAGGACTCGTCTAAGGCTTCAGAAGAGGAAAATGCTGAAAGAATTCTTACCTGTGCCCAACAGTTGGCAACACTGGCACAAGCTTAAGCAGAGTTAAATTTACTGCAGTTTAGGAGGAAAACACAAGACAAAATTTGAATGTTGTCTTCTGCAGAAAATATACACTAAGAGCTAACGCACTTCATGTTTAATAGCTATTGAAAAGCAAAATTATGACAGTGCATAAAATATAACACATATCTCACACTGCAAGATTCATGCGGTTAAAAAATACAGTATATCTCTCAAGTAGACACCAATGATGGTTTTGGCAGTAAGGTAGGGTATTTGGTAAGAAAGAAGAAATCTGTACTGAGACAGTCCAGAGCATGACACAGCACTGATGAGGCCACAGAATCCAAAACTCAGCCTTCAGTGACAGCAGGGTTTTTTCTTCAAATTCATCCACAGTTTCTTCTGCATTAGGAAAAAAGAAGGAAAGCTGGAAGAGATTGGGTGCCCTGAAATGAGACAAGCTTTCCAGAAACATTTGAGTATAGCTTAGACTATCCCTTGGAGCAATCCAGAAACTGCCCCACAGTAGGACAGCAGGGCTTGCTTCAGGATGCAGCCAGGCCATCCTACCTGGATACACAGGACACTGCTATTTTGCATGCTCCAGACGCTTTTCATTCTTCTGAGATGTAAAAAGTTTTAAAATCTCCTTTGTGACCAGACACTTTGTACATTCCCTGGTGGATCACTCATCTTGGGCTGACTTGTTTATCTAATAAATATCTATATCTATAATCTATATCTATATATCTATAAATATCTATTTATCTAATAAATATCTAAATCTCTTCAGCAACTACAACAGACATTTCCAGCCACACCTCTGATTTGCAGCACAGATCTTTAGGGTAAATCTACCAATTGAGAGGCCTATGCACAGTCACTGCTGAGCAGAAAGCTCCCTTTTCTTACTGTCATACTGGTTGGTGGAACTGCTAGGGCCCAAGTGAAATCGAAGCAGACAGCAGAGGCTGCTGTGCTGCCCAGCAGCGCTGCTGTGTGTGCACAGGGCATCTCCACAGAGGAACTTACCTCAGGTAACCTGTGGTGTTCAGTGAGCACAGGGCTCAGCGGGCAAGCAAAGCGGTCACGCAAACTGTCACTGTTCCCTTCTGCACACACCGTGCCTGTGAACCAGAGGGACAAACACCCAGCAGATGAACACACAGACTCTACGCGTCTGTGCTGTACCTCTACACAATCTGAAATGAAAAATTACATCTGAAATAGTCCCAGATATTATGAAACCTCTTTACTTTTGCCACCTGTCATATTTTGTCAAAATTAGCAAGAGCTAAAGTGGGAAAAGCATATAAGAAAGCAGGCACTGAGCCTATATTTAATAATGGTACCTGAAAGGAGGACTAAGGCAATACCCACATCATTACACCATTTGGCATCATCTGTCAGTTCTTTGCATGATGATGGACTTGGGAAGGACAATGAGCACAGTTAGGGAAAAAGTGAGAAGGCAGAGCTTTGACAGTTCTTCTCTAACTAAAAGAAAGAGCATTTGAAATGAAATTGTAATCATTGTAAATGATACTCGTTGACCTTTTCAAACACTCCAGATAAGGGGAAAGCACACAGAGGGCTTTGTTTTCTTGTGCACTCTACTTGTGGGCTACATCCTACTCATTTTAGTGAAAACCCAACATTCTAAACCAGAGCTTGGGGGAAAGTCTGCAAACATTCAGTAGCCTAGAACAGCTGGGTAATACACAGGTTTATTTCTTAGTAAAGAACTGACCTTGAATTGTGCGACAAGCCACTCATCTCTTACACCAGGGTCTTCTCCTGTCCAAAGCAAAAGAGACCGAGAAGCACATGCATGTGGTGCCTGCACACATCTGCCACTGAGACAGCAAGAAAGGGATGAATGCTTAAGTTCATGCACATTTTTATTGAGTAGTAATATAAAATGCTTCTTTCATTGTTACAAGTGCATGCTTTGATTGCCAACATTTCGAAGTCAAATTACAAAGGCAAGGCTGTAGGCTGTAGTGAATTACTTGGGCACTTATACAATTGTTAAAAAATATCAATGGACTGTTTGTTTTGTTTCCTTTTCATTTTTAGAATGAACCAGTTGAAACCCGTAACTGATATACAAAGGGAAAAAAGTGAAAAAATTACACATTTTGTGGCACATGACAAAACAGAACAAAATGACTAAACCATTATGACATTAACAGTTATCATGCATTTAGAATTTCACATGTAACTACAAACTTATTTAAATTTCACAAGGTTTGCTAAACATGCTACCCATCTATATGTGCACTGACAAGCTTATGTTAAAAACTTTAAGAATACTCTCCCCCCTTAGATTTTTCAAAGCTTTTTTTTGATTACAAAATTTCAAAGGCATTAAGCATTTTCTTTTTAGAGAATATAAAGTACGCCAGTATACATACATTTCCAGTATAAGTCAGACCACTAAGCGCATTACAGTCCCATACAGGCCTATACAGCCATTTTTTCTTAAAAAACATGCATAGGCAGATTTTTACAGAATATAGATGCTTTTCACTGCACTTAATATGGTGTCTTGTTCACTATACTTAAAAATGCACCACTCATAAATATTTAAATTCAGCAAGCCACAACCAAGACTTGTTTTACCAAAAAAACCCCAGAAAACCTCCCAAACCAAACCCCCCTAAATATAAACAGCAAAAAAAGATAAATGTTATTATTCCAGTTTCTTTTTTTTTAACAAAGAAAAAGATAATTGCTGCCAAATTAGTAAGGTAAGTGTTATATTTAAAGAAGGGCATTGAAGCACACTAAAGAAACCTGAGGTAAGCATAATCTGTACAAAATTAAACTGTCGCTCTCGCTCGCTCTCTCTCACTCTCTCTCTTCTCAGTTTTTTTTTTTTTTTGGCATTTTAAACAAATTTCCAACTTTTTTTTTTCTTTTTTTCTCTATATTTTTAAAGAGTGCCTAATTTATTTCATAGCCATTGTCTGACAAGAGTAGCAAAACATTATCAATAAATAGTCCTTATTTAGTTTGTACATTTTGTTAAAAATGTTTCGATGTTGTAGATGTTGAGTGCTGCAACTGTAAACGTACAATAGTTAGTAAGAAATTAAACAAAGTTTTCATGTCCAGTAACATAATAAAAGGCCTTTCAGTAACATAGCTAGACGTTCCCAATGTAGTAGGAAAACATGTTCATTCCCCTAACTTTGCAATATATACCAGCATGAGCTTTCATTTTTCTACAAGCATTTAAAGGCATATCCAAAGGAGGTGTCTCTCCCCCCCCCGCCCTCCCACCAAATTAAAGTTGACGATCTCTTTGTTGATGATTTTTGTAAACTGAATCCAACACCTGGCCCCCAGAGCAAGTAAGCTATTATCAGAGGCAAGAACATCCCACTGCCGACGTGCAGCAACCCCATCGCGCCCTGCAGCTCAACCCCCCTCCCGGACAGTGGTCACTGGATATTGCTGCTATTACTGCCGTTGCTGTCCGTGCCATTAGTCTCTGTGGAGATTGCCTTGTTGATGGAGTTAAGGTTGGCATCGGATGGCACGTCTCTGCGCGGAGGCATTCGCTCATTAATTCGATCTAAGCCTTTGGCCTCTTCGAAGCTAGTGATCTTATGCTGGGGTGAAAATCCTTTGATAGCTAAATAAAGGATTATTGAAAAATAAAATTAGCAAGATAAAACTCTCAGCAGCTTTCCCCCCAGTTCAGCAACAAGTGTGAGAGTCCTTCTTTGGGAAGGTGGCAATGAGAAGACCTGACACCACCACCACCAACTCCTTACGACACTCAGAGCTGGAGGCTCACCAGCACCGTCCCTTCCAACACAACTATTGTTTTCACCACAACCAACTTCCAGTACTTTGTTGTCCACTGGGGTTCAGCTTAGAACACCAAGATGCTGACATGAAACTACAGTTTGCACTTTGAAACCATGCTGAAGGCAGAGCCGTGAGCTGGTGAGTTGGCATTTGCTGTCATCACTTCCAGCCATAAGGACACCGTGCCTTGCCCTAATGCCCTTCATCAGGCAAAACCCCCACCTGACCTTCAAAGATCATACAAAAAGTGCTGGCTACTTCCAGATGGTGATGACATAGTGAGGCCACATTGTGGATATACATTAAAGCTCGAGAAGATCTGCAGTGACCCTACAACAAGTTGCCATATGTTCTTAACAAAGGTGAGCTGCTTCTTGATTGCTTGGGGCAATTATCCTCCCTGATACAACCCTGGACTTTTAGAAAGCAGCTTGAGTCAAACGGCAGTAACACTGCACAACACAGCTCAGGGATATTGTCATTTTGGAACAGCTATACAGTTTAGCTTAGGAAATGCACTGACAAGTGACCAAAGTTCCAACTGATCCTGAGGAGTTTTGATCTGCCTTTTACCAGTGACATTAGTGAGGCCACACCAACCTCAGAAGGAAGCCACCTGCTGAGGAATGTATTCACAGACTGTGATTTTTATTTAATTTTATTCTCTCTCTAATTTAAGTGTTGAAGATCTTTAGATTTAAAGCAAAAGAGAAAAAAAGCATTGTAGACAAACAGCAGGTCACAGCTCCGCAGATAATTTTTCACAGCCTTCTATGTGTTTTTTCTCTTATCTTACCAAATCAATGCACTGCACTTCCAGAAATGGAATTTCTGCTAGGCCTCTATCATAACACGTTATAGAGCAGAAATGGTGTGTTAGTACCAGGAAACTGCAAACTCATGAGGAGAAAACAGTAGGGGAGTTCCAGAGATTGAATTCAGTATTCCTTCTCCCCTTTTCTCTTCTTCTTAACCCCAAGTACTCTCCTTCCAATATGCAGTCCCGATTCTGGACAAGCTGGTAATTTCTGTTTAAAAAAACAAAACTAACACACCCCAAACCCAGAACATCCCTGGTACCAAGCTACCACTCCTTGTATTTAGTGGGGAGCAAGAAAAGGCATTTTCATGCTGGTCGTGCCAACCTTTCCTGTGAAAATTGATAGATCCTGTTTGCTTCAGGATTTAGTTCTTTAGCCAGTTTCACAAATGTTACACTGGAACTTTGTGAAGTGCATAATTTTTAACATGTATTATATTTCAACTCAGAAAAAGAACAACATAATGGTGATTAGTCAAGTGAGCAGGGACGGAGCAGTGAAAACAGAACAGGTTGTACAGTGAGTTTTCTTAAGGTTTGCCTTTTGGGTCAGCTTTTTTTTAAATTTACCTTCTACCACAAAATGAAGATGTCTAACAAGCACCCATGCCACTCCCTTAAAGCAATAGCTTAATGGATGGCTTCATTGAAGCTGAAGCAGTTGCCATGTCCTGGAGCTTGCCAGCAGCACAGCCCAGTTGGTGTTAGGGGACCCTGAAGGACAACTGGTAAAGGGTGAAACTTCTCCTCCATCAGAAGCTTCACCTGTGTAGAGCAGCAGTTGTGACTATGGTGACAGTGTCTAACTAGCAAGGATGGCAAATCAAGAATTAACTTGAGGGGTGCATATTGCTGGCACGGGGGCACGTAAAGGGATTGTATTTCCAGGGACACATTAATGTCTGTAACACTAAGGAAGGTGCTCTGCTGTAGTTGCTGGTCAGACAACAAATATTAGCAGGTTACATTGAGAGTCTACTAAAACACAACACATAGTCACAAGAAAATCACAGAAAACAGCCAAACTGTCAACAAGAATGCACACTGAAGATTAGAGATTGCTGATAGGAATAGATAATTCCAACATAAATAGCAGCTTACTCACTGCTATTTAGAAAGCAGTTGTATTTTCTCTTACTTGTTTGTTCTGTAATTTTATTCACTGCTTTACAAAATTCAAAAACAAATTCAACTGGCCGAAAGGGCACATCTTACCAAAGGACAACAATCACCAGATTTTTTTTTTAATAACTAAAAAAAAAAATACCCACAGAAAATTTGAGAGGGGCAAGAACAAAATACAACTGAAGAATTTTGTTTTAAAGGGGAATTCTGAAAATTCTTCTTCCAAAACTTTATAATACTGAACAAATATTGTACATCTGCATTGTAACACATGGTTACTTAGATTTTAACTGAAGTGTTAAAAAATTGTTAAGGGTTAAATTAGAGGTCTGTCAACAAAACACCAGTTTTCAACACTGAACATTCAGAAATCTTCTAAGGCAGCCAGTCACTTTATATGCAGCTAAAATGGTGCCTGTGTTAATGGTTGCTGTAATGTAAATATCCAGTGTGTAAACTGCCACTACCAAAAGAAGCAGACATCTTGCAGACAAATGTCTCATGTTGTTTTACTTTTAAAGGGAAACAGAAACATGTTGTACTATAACAGAAGACCAATAATTTTTTTTATTAGTGACCTAAAAGAAAGGAAATAAACTGAAGCATAAATAAAGAAAAAGGGGAAAAGAAAGAATAACAAAAGGAGAGAATATATAAAAAGCTAAGTGTTTTCCTTGACCAGAAATTGCTGAGGATAGTTTGAGCCAGCCTCCAGCACACAGCTTTTGAGCTATGTGTCACAAAGCATTTATGAGCTGCTGCCAAGTTGTCCCATGAAATCCAAGTTCCCTGATCTCCTCCTGTGGCATTACTCAGTGCTTAGTTCAACATACAGCGATTCCAATGTGTTTGTAACTTACAGAAAGAGAAAAACCTCAACAGCAGTGACAGAAGGAAAAACCAAAAAACACTTTCCCCTTTAAAGCAATTACATTTTGGTTAATACCGAGCCACAATTGTTAGCCCAACACCCACACAATCTGTACAAGCTACAGCAAAATGAATACACCCAGCAGAGCCCTTATCTGTTGTGGCACCAACAGAAAGGGGACTGGCCAATTTACCTTCATCAGCCTCAATAGCCTCAACAGTAGCTGAAGAGAAGAAAGGGGTAGCAAAACGAATGAGAAAAAATGAGCAGAGGATTTCAACTCTAAGAACAAGTCAGTGAATAGCAAAGGCGCTACAACACTAATGTTACTGTAAGTGCTGGATTTTGGCGAAACAGACACAGAGAAATGTTTACACAAAAACAATAATTTGCAGATTGAATTAAGCTAGAGTTTGTTTTAAAGGAGAAGTTTCACAAACTACAAATTTTTAAAGACCCATTTAAGAAGTTTTCTTTTGACTCAAAAGAACTACAAAATGTAAATGTCTTTCATATTGCATATCTGACCTGAAAAGGTAATTATGTAACTGTCCCAGCTCCCAGTCATTATGTACTGCTCCCAGTAAGAGCAGTCTGACTTGCCCTGTCAAAAGAGATGGCATAAAGCCATTGCACAAAATTCATACAACTTACAACATCAGCCTAAAAAGTACTGATGCCAGTACAAGGCAAAGGAATTCTAAATACAACTTTATAGAACTATTTTTTTCTCCCTCCTGACTGAAAGAAACATCCCCACAGCATGGGATGCTCAGAAAGCTTTGCCTTTTCTTGCAACCTTGCCCAGTCTGCTCCATCTCTAAACTATTTTTGTCAACCTAGTCTGTGAAAAACAACATTTTGCTAATATTTTATTTAAATAAATGGATGTATATGTAAGACTGACTGTTGGACCTCCAAAGTTGCAAAGCCTGGTCAGAGAGAGCAGAGCTTGTAACTGGGAGATTGCTGCAATGTTATGAATACCATGTTACCACTGCTGTGAAACCATTAATTGTTCTTAAACACATACTTTCATTTAGATTTTACCCATCAGCCTCATTATGCATTTTTTTTTTACAGTCAGAGATTTAGAAGCCAATGCAAAACATTAAAAGCAATCCAATATAGCAAATATTTTAAACGAAAATCTGATTTTCAAGAATTTCTCTGGTTCAGAGAATAGCTCAGGAAGTCAAGTTTTTAGGAAGTATTTTCTTCTTTTTTGTCTTGTTTTCCCCCACATAGAACCCAAACCTTTTTTTTTTCCATTTAGGATGTTAAATATAGATTAAGATATATTCTAAAATATCCATACTATTATCTTGCTGCATGGGCAAATGAGAGGATTGAACCCTCATGCACCAAGGTAAGCCTATGTATCTCAAGCAGCAGAGCAAGAGAGATGGCGAAAAAACAAGGAACGAAACGAACACAAGCTCAAAAAAAAAGGAAACATGATAACTAGGATGAGAAATTAAAATAACCACATACAAACCAGCACTGAAACAGTAGAAAAAATGACGACTAAAATGTATACTTCCACAACAGAACATACTACTCATACTTTCTGTTAATACATATGTGTGCTTAACAGAAACTGTATGAACTTCAGAGTATTTGGTGAATGGGGTACTATGTGTTAACTAATGCAGAAGCTTGTGTATAGTAATGTTTTACTGAGCCAGAATACTGCAGTATGAGGAGATTTTCCTTTTAGCCATCGTAACGAACATTGGGCAATTTTCTCAAATTCATTTCTGTTCCTAATATTTTGCCAGAGCAACAACAGCAGTTTCCTTGGACCAAAATTTCTGACAAATGTAAAGCAAGTATGTGGAGAAAAGCCTAGGTGAAGACCACAAACCCATTAAGAAAGGCCTCCTGTGAAATCATATTGCAGCATTTTCAAAGCAGAACGTTACTATGTCCATAACACATAAGTCATCAACAAGAAAAAAGAGAAGGGAAAAAAGGGGAAAATGAGTTTTACCATGGTATACCTGAATCTTCTAGATAAAAGAGACAGTAAAGGGGAAAATACAGAGAAAGAATGCTCCAGGAAGGAAACAGGAAAACAAGAGGCTGAGACTGTGTCAAAGTTATAAAGCATTTCTATTTCTTACATCTACTGCCAATAGAACCTCAATAAATGTGAGACCTTTAAGCATGCCTGCAATATACTTTACAGCAGTACACATGGAAAAAAAATAAAAGGAGAGCTTCCAGTAACAAACACTTTGCACTCCTTATTCCAAAAGGAAACAAAGACAGTCCTACTATAAACTTACCAATTTCCTGTAACAAGAAGCACTTGGTATAAAACTGACAATCTGTATTGTGTTTGGGTACAAGGCACCTGGGCTTAAATCAGAGTTGAATTGTTCTCATGTTGTCACCTAGAATTTCTAGGGGAGCAAATTTAATTCTAGAGCTACTTTCCACTGGTGATTCTCTATGAGGAAGAACAAATCAGATAAAATAAGAGTTTGAGTGTCATTAGCTAAGCCGAACCTTCAGTACTCCATGTATCAAGGGCTGCTCTTAAACAAACCCAAAAGATGCTCCAAACTGTGGAAAAAGTGCACTTCACATATAATCCTGAGCTACCATTCTGAACAGTTGATTTTTCAGGGGCTCCCCCTCCTTCCTTTTCTCTGAAAATTGATGGTATGTAGTTAAGTCCTGAAAAGCGGCCTTACATGAACTGCTCACAAATGCTCTGGCACAACAATCTGCCTGGTTTTTTTCTCTCCTTTGTTTTTTTTTTCCCTGAGACAGCTGCAGTTACTTTTCTCAGGTTCTGCAGTTGAAAACCAATTGTTTTTTTACACAGGACAAGACACACAGGCAAACAGGCTTACCGCTTTGCAGTGTTTGTTTTCCTCCAGAGAGCACGCCACTGGGCAGCATTCCTGTTGGAGTCAAACCTTTCAGTGTCAGCACACTCTCACTCTCTTCTCTGCAAAAGTTAAAAAAGAAATGAAAAATAAAATCACCAAAAGTAAGTATCTTTTTTAAAAACACGAGATACGTTTTAGACATCTTAAGCTGCATATGCCCTGCAATAATTTTGTCATCTCCAATCTCCTTGCCAAGATAGATTGAATTTGGTGATAAGATCAGCACTAGTGAAGTCCCCTTCACCACCGTGCACATGGTTAACCTTTGCATCACACCATATGCAACTCCTACTGTAGTTAACATTATAACCCGCACTTATGGAATAACACGTCTGTAGACCCAAATCTGAGAGGAGGAGGACCAGAAGGATCAGATATTGCCAACAATGCATTTAGACATTTTACACTGTGTGGTCCAAAATCAACTTAAACTGTTAGTCTGCTCTTGTCTACACTAGCAGGCAGGTACATTATTTATTGATGATCACCAGCCACTTAAAGAAAGGCAGCTAAAAGCTCATTAAAATTAATAAGCATTTCCATCCTTGCTAGTACTGTCCTTAATACTTTTGTATGCTAAAAATAATATGGATTCAAGAAAATTGTTTTAAAAAACTGAAATATGCATTGCTGGTCTCCAAATACATAGAGTTTTTAAATACATGGCAAGAGGAATACAACAGCTCTATCCAGAGAAGCCTTGAAGTAAAGCTTTCTACAAGGACTGTAATGCTGCCTGTGATGACATACTTTCTCAGCAGCAAAACTGACCCCAATTCCTTAAGAGAAACCTATTTTGAAGTGCTTTACTTTGAAGTATATAATGACATTAAGCTGGAGGAAGCAAATACAAAGACAATTTAGTTCCACATTCACTTGAGGATAATGTGGTTTTGTCTATAAAAACTGTCTCTCAGCAATTCTATTACTTACAATTTTCTTTGGACCTACATGCCTTGAATGACTCATGTATTTTAAACAACTCTTGTTTACCTACTACATATAGTCTTCAAGTTCTATTTTTAGTTTGAAAATAATTCTGCTTGCGCTTGCTTTTCATTATGTAATAATCAAAATCAAATTGTGAGCATTTTGCTTGCAAGTTTCCCAAACAATTAGAATTAATGCAATAGCAAAAAAATTTCAGAATTAACACAGTATTTTTATCATCAACAATTACACAGCAAAGCTTTTGCTTTAACTCAATTATTCAGTGCATTACATATATTTTCCTTTTTAAAAAAAATTAAACTGCAATGGCACTTTTACCTTCACCCTCATGGGGTAAGTTTACTGACTGTATTTTTATTATCTTTAAACTGCATATGCACAAAAGTGTGTCACAAATATTGAGATGTTTTAGCCTTCAGTGTTCCTTAATTTCTATTTGATGTCATTTATTTCTGTTTCAAGAAAACGATAATAGACTGATTAAGCATTTTATTTGCCTCTCTCCAGTCTAAATATACCAAAAAAAAGTCAGACTTGAGAAACAAAGTCAGAGAGAGGCAATGACAAGGAATCATGAAGTCTTCCATTTAGCTAAAGCTAATCTTTCTACAATATCTACTTTCATCAAAGCTCATTTATAACATTTGAAACCCAATACAACTCTATTTTGATATCTAACTTTTTACACTGAAATGGCTGAAGTTATTTCAGGTTTATATTCAAGTTACATCTTTGAGGAAAGGGATCGCTCGAGTCCAAAGAAGAGTTGACTAAGTACTTTGCAGATGGTCAGACTAGGTGCTAATCATTAAGAAAGCTTTCTTTTCAAGAATTAGTGAAATAAACTTCATAAAACATAATGACTCAAACAGGAACTTCAAAGGTTTCCAGAACAGGTTGGTATATAGATAGATGATGGCGCCACTGCAGTCTTGTTAGGGTTACACACAATTACCTCACACTTGTGACTTACATGGATTATCCTGGCAAGACACAAAAAATATCCCAGGGTTTTCTATAGAAATAGTGTTTGCAAGATTACCTTGTGCAATTTTTGCTGTCTAGCAGCCTGCCACCTAGCTGAGGAGAATCAGCCTTTCTCAGAAAAAAAGAACAAGTATTCCCAGTGGTGGCTGTGACACAATGTCACTCATCCCCATGGAAGACTGGTCACCAAAACCATGCATTGCAGGTACCTGTTTATTTGCTGAATATGCCTCAGATCACAGCGAGGATGTGCTGTATTTGGTGGTTAAAACTAAGGGAGAACAAATCTATTCGTCATCTTTAGTCTTTCCTGCAAAGGTCTCAGGACCATCAATAATCAAGAGCTGTAAAAGGCTGTGCTGATTTTGGCTGGGGTAGACTTAAGATATGAGGCTTATGCACATCACTGTAGACAAAGCACATGCAGGAATTATTCTGTATCCCTCTTCCATCCTTGAAACCATTGAAAAGCTTCTGCCCTACAGATCCCTTTGAAAAAGTCTGACATATGCCTGATGTTAACGATCTGTGAGTTGTAAAACCCCAAATATATCAGCTGATCATCCAATTTCAGATCCTTCTGCTTCTTAAAGTTCACAATTCTTGTGAATTAATCCTATATTTAAAAGGTGGTTCACAACAGAATACAGTCAATCCAGAAGCTGTGGTTCAAGGTTATGGGAGAAAGCCAAGTTTCCCAAACTTTGTTTGCTCAACTATCACTAGAGAAAAATAGTAGTGCTGTTTTATGAAGGTGGTAGCAGCCACCTCCAGGCTCTCTGCCAAACCTGGTAAGAGGAGCAGGTGGAAATATTTGATTGCTCCCCCATCTTGTTTAAGGGAAAGGCAAGATGCCAACCTTTTTTTTTTTTTTTTTTTTTTTTTTATTTTTTTTTATTTTTTTTTTTATTTTTTTTTTATGGGCACCACTTTTAGGTAGCTCATGCATCACAAGTCACTTGTAACATTTTGGGAACCCCAGGTACAAAGCCCTCTATCTCAGTTTGCTATTTAAAGCTATGCTGATGCCATCTGCAAGGCGTGGGTAAGCTGCGGTGCCCATGCAAAGCCCTACAGAGAACCTGCCCACTGCTGGCATGCTGCATTCAAAGCAAGCAAGTTGGATAGTTTCCCCTGAAATTAAATAGTACATTCTTCAAGTAACTATTTTATTTATTCTTCTTACATCAATCACGTAACCAGAACAGTAAATGTTTTAGAACTCCCCTGATTTTTCACTAAGCATAACAGGCATCAACTGACTACAGCAGACCAACATACTGCTGAAGAAAAAAATCACACTGCTGAAAGGGAGGGAGAACTGTATTTTCTATATTTAGACTTCAGCACAGTACAGCATGTTTTCTCTTCTGCTCAGAGACATCAAATGGAGAGTTCTAAATATTGGGTAGCAATTAGTTACTCATATTCATAGTTTGGGGGAGTGCAGCCCAAAGCAACAAGCTGCTGTTGCCTGCACAACCATTTGCTGGATTTCTAGGTAAATGACCCTAATGCTTTTGTCTTTAGTCATCTTTACTGATGGCTGTAGCCACATCTGTGGGTGACAAAGTGTGACAGCTGACTTCTTTTTTAATGAGAGGTGATGTATAACATACCCTTTCCCCACATTTAACACTTGCCTCACAGTGGCTTAAAAGTTAATTAGTACACTTGGTGAACAAAAGTCTTTAAAATGGTAATTGGAATTTTTTTTGCTGATGTCTTTTGTTTGTCTGTTTTATATTCAGCAAAACCCCTGAGGAAGACTATTCAGAGCCAAAATAAATAGCGGCATTGTATAAGTAAAACAATCTCTAAAGGGTTGCAGTAGAACTCAGTTGTGTGGTACACTAAAATAGCAAATTTGCTGTTTGATTAAAAGTCGAGTGCTCTAAGTAACCATTCAAAGATATCCTTCAACACTAAAAAAAACTAAAGCAGCATAAAACCTTACCTTAACACTGAGAAAACTCTAGCCATTTTTCCTATTGCTCGTATCTTGTTCCTTATAACCTCCTTTCGAGCAGCAGCTGTTGCTCCTATAGAAAAGACATTAAAAACAGTTGTAATTTGTAAACAATTCATCACTAAATACTCTCAACACTAAATACAAGAAACATCATATTAATGCTACAGTTTGCCGAACTAAGCCACATTTGTAGTCAAAACTAAAAACACTATTTTTGTAATTCCTAGTTAAAAATTATTTAAGAGATAATAAAGCCTAAGGGCAGGGTCCTGGAAATGAGCATGAGATGGTAGGGATTGTGTTGGCTGGCAGTGGCTAAGAGTTTCACACAGCAACTTCCCTCTAATCACTGCTATGGCCTGCTCAAAATTACAGTTGCTTTGAAATTTGTGAACTCACACAATACTCTGCCTAAAAAAACCCAAACCATAGTGCAACACAGACTACAGTTGAGCCTGTAGTCTACAGGCTGAGTTTGAGGTGTACTTGTTACTTGGATATCATCAAAATCTGCCCATGCAAGAGAGAACCACCTGAATGGAAAAAGCAAACAGTACTTATTAAAAAGGATCCCCAATGTTCCAAAGAAAATGTTCTGTTATACTCAGAAAACCAGTTTCATTAATTATCACAATCATGACCACATACATCACAAAGATTTCTCCTAAAGGTTTCTGAAGGACAGCTAACCTTGACTTGTGTGGATACTGCCTGACAACTCCTGCCTGTTCAGACATCACTACACATCACCGTAATGCTTCCTTCTTTGTTACTCCAGAATTCAAGGGCAAAAATGAAAATTTCTGTTTTCAAATCCTAGCAAACTGATCCATTTTGTAGAGCCCATCAGAGAAGCTAGATCAGCAGAAAGGGGCAAAAATGAGGAGGAAAACATTAGTGAGGAATATGCTTTGATGAAACTGGACAAGGGGTGATGGAATCAGAACAGGCTTCAGTGTGCAGCAATCCAACACTTCACAATACCACACACCATCTTTCCTGTCCTGAAAAACTGTTATGACAGGAGCTCAAGGTCATGGAATTAATGAACTCAATTGACCTTTTTTAGGGATAGCCCACAGATTAAGGGGAATGATACCTGTGTATTTATCAACCAAAATGAGGAAAGCTGATGGTGTATTGCAAAATGTAGGACCTCATATGATGTAATACCAAGATATTGTCCTCATTTGGGGTGGAATAAAGTTAGCTTTCTTCTTAACGCATACTCAGAATGATGTCTTTCAAATCTCCCACAAATTGATTAAAATATAAAGCAAATATTAAAACATATAAAGATAAAAATATATGAACACTTGGGCATAAATGTCTAATTCTAGACAATAAAGAGTGGGAGAAACAGCTGTAACTGAATTAATGTAATATACTTTTAACAGCTTAATGAAAAATTTAAATGAAACAGCACTGATTCAGCTGCTTCTCCAGGAATAGAAGGTGGTACCTTCCTGCCTCAGTTATTATCATCTCACAGAACTGTATTCTCAACATAGACAAGACATGGTTTTCAGCGTTTCCCATCCTGAAAACACTTCAGCATGATTTGTCTTCCTTTCTTGCCCCTAAGATCACACTCCTTACTTACTTATTACAAGTCCACACTGTTATGGTATATCTTACAAGGCTATTCAAAAAGTTGAACGGCAACTAAGACTACAGTCTAGAATATTTGAGAACTGAAAATTGGAAATATAATTTATGACTGAAGTTAAATACAATGTCCTACACTTAAATACAAAATAAGAATAGAAAAAACAAACCCCTAATCATAAAACACAACAGGCTCAAAGAGGGTATTTTGTATCTCATTGATAGACATAAAGGTTACTAAAAATATACTTAAAAGATTTAATACACTGAATTTCCTAATGTACTTAATCTGTGAAAATGACATATGCTGACTAAATATTAGTAATAATTTTATTTATCTTCTCTGGCTTTATTAATATAATTTTCTAAATAATGCACCTGATATTCACAATGTTTTATTGCTCTGTTAGATTTGACTGAATATCACTAACTTCACAGTATGTGGATTTCTTAACTATTTATAGATAAATCTTAGACTCACATTCCAAGTGTGTCTAGTTTAATATTTTGAAGTTCACTACTACTGCAAATCCTGATGAATTACTTGAGTTACACTTAAGCACACATCTCTGTGAAGGTAAATGGGTAAAACCTGAGAACTGGCTGTAGGTAAAAGGGTTAATTTTAGCCCTTGCAAACATTGCCTGGTATCTTCTTAAGATTTTACCTTCCTTTCTTGGAATCACAGACTCATTTGGGCCAGAAAATATCTTTAAAAGATCTTCAAATATCTAAGCAAACCCTTTTTGAATGCAGGAACTTTAAAAAGAAGTTAAAAATTGAAATGTAAAAATTATTTGGGGGGTAAAATAAAAGCTTTGAATCTTACTTCAGTAATTTAACAAGTTCTATTGGATTTCAGATTGGTATTGAAACAGAATCTGCAAGCTGGATAGGAAGGATTTATATGAAATGTAATTTCAACGTTCAGATTCAGAAGCACAACAAGGAAATAAATTATAAATGCTGACAATACTCTGAGACAGGATTGAACAGATTTAAGACAGTGCTGAAAAATGTGCTAAAAAGTGTTTTGCTAAAAAATCAACCCCAAATCTCCCACTGCTATCCTAATATATATTATGTAGTTAAGAATTAGGCAAATTAATAAAACTTAAGCCTTCCAACTTATTGAATACCTTTCTTCTGTGCATAAATGGGATCTTCTTATGAATTCCAAAGAGGGGGAAAGAAAAATGTCAGTGATGTTTGTAGAACGAAAATATAAAATAAAGAACATTTGACAACATCAACGGAAATGTAATGTTTAAGCAAAGTCTGAAAAACAGAAAAGAAAAATTAAGCAGAGAACATCCAAAAGGAAAGAAACAGATTGAAAACGATAGAGGAAAAAAAAAAAAAAAAAGAAACCTTTTCAGCTTAAAGCCTTGTTAGTAGGTTTTGAAGGAAATCAACATGCAGGCAGGAGACCAACAGTGCTGTTACCACCTCTTGAACACAGACTTTCTCCTACATTATTGCTGCTGCCTTGGTAAGGCCTTAATCACTTCTCCAAAATAGCCCCACCCTGGCCATATGGGGTGTGCCTTCGTGATGATGCCTCTTTTATTAAAAGGGTCAAATTAATTCCTCCAGTTTATTTACACACGATATTTCACAGAGTATCTTACTGTCATAGTCATGTCTGCTGCTCCTACTGGCAACTGTGCTACCTGCACTTGTCCAAATGCTCCAGCAGCTCTCAGTGAGTAAATTCAAATGCCACCACTGTGCAAGGCACTGCATTTTAAAATCAACTGTTTGAGAGCAAGACAAGCGCAGCACTTGGTGGCCAGGCACAACTGCAACATGGCACGTGTTCTGGGAACACTGGTCATCCAGTGCATGCTGCTAGGTTGGTCCAGAGGCAGAGCACATGGATGTGCCATAATACGGTTCACAGGAAAAATGCTTTGGGCATGGAAACAACCACATCTGGCCAAGTGATAGAGTGAATTATAAATACAAAGATCACATTAAAATGCCACTGTCATCAACTCGCAGAAATTAAGTATGCACTGCAGTCCAGTTTGCAGGAAGAACAAATACAAACCACTGGGAAAACCACTCAATTTCTCTCCCAGCTAAAATCACCTCATTGGCAAGCTAAGACACTCTAATCAGGCAGTACCATGAACATCTATATCAAGGCATTGGTAAGTAACAGACCTAAGGACAAGGCCCTTGCTTTTGTTCCATCAGTCTCTGTTAGTTGCTGCTGAGCTGGCTCCGGTCACAGTTTACAGTTCTGAGGAGATGTGGCAAATGTCACACACTACTGCTCACAGCAGAACAAGGTTATGATTAACAGGAGACATTTGACTTGGGCTTTAGGCTGGAACTATGGCACTGTATTGGGAAGCTGTTTTCCAATGAAGGAATAAATGCTGTAGCTAATGCCTTTGACAGTGGCTTTTCTGTGAGAAGGCTGAGAGCTACAATGTTGAAGGCAATACGAAAAATAATGTAGGTAATTTAGGAGTGTTTTTATGCCAAACCATGATAAGGATGCATACACAGCAAGCAGTGCATTTGTGTCAAATTGTTTATTGCATTATTGTACCCTTTTAATTAGCAGTTTAGTTTATTCAATCAAATGCATGAGGCCAGGAATGTTGCTAATTAAAACAAAACAGAACTTTGACTGTATGCTGGCTAGGTAGAGGCATTTGCAGCTCCTGTTGCTAAGTGATATGTTTGATGCACAAACATACAGCACATGAACTAACATTTGCTCAAGATATTTTTTTCTGGATCAGATTATATTGCAACCACCACAGCAAACAGGAAAGAGAAAGTACAGCAAGAGGAAACTATCAGAGATAAGGAAATTTGACCTATCATGTTCTCTCATTTTTAAAGTGAGTGAAACCAAAAGGCCAATACAGGCCAGCAGGGACATATGGGATAAAGGGCATTATGATATTTAGGCTTTTTTCACAGTAAGCTTACACAGAAACTGCCTACAACGAATTGATCAGAACCCCATGATGTGTTTCCTTAGGGGGGAAAAAAATTGGTGAGGGGGCAGGGAGAAAAAAAAGGGTATGCATGCTGTTGAGCATCCTGCTCATGGCTAGATGCAACATACATGACTCAGAACTAAAAATAATAAATAAAAAAGGGTTCATAATAACACCATGCAGTGAAATCAGGCAGT
>VWZU01002260.1:659434-678110 GCA_013397095.1 Sterrhoptilus dennistouni | reverse complement strand
TTTTTTTTTTTTTTTTTTTTGACGGAAGGAATGAGAGGGGAACACAGAAGGCAAGAAAGTGTAGAAGAAGGTAACAAATGAATGATCAGTGCAAACCATAGTGATGGACCATTCTCACTACATGTGGGAACCCAGGTCAGGGCATGTTCAAACTGCAAGGAGAGAAAAAAAATCAGCAGCAAGCCCTGAAAACTGTTGATGATCTAAAAATAGTAATGATTTTTAAGAATCATTCCATTAAAAAAAAAAAAAAAAAGCATCTGCTGTTGCAGGTATCAGGCATTTCTTTCTATGGGAAATACTGCTAAAAAAATGTCAGCGGGTAAACAGGATTAGTCCTCCAAGGAAGCTGAAGAAGAACAGTGGAAACATTGAGCCACTACAAGACTGTCACTAGACAGTCCTTACAGAAACAGTTTTGATTGAGCTGGATATCATTCTGGTCTGTTTCAATGAGAATACAAATTAAACACATCCTGTATTTCTCACCCCCAAAAGGCAAGGCTTTCAGGGGAGAAAAAAAAAAAAAAGAAAAAAAAAAAAGAAAAAAGAAAAGAAAAAAGAGCAGTAACTCAACTTTGTTTGCTGTACAAATAAGAAGTCAGAAGCCACTGAGAAATCATTACAGATATCAGCTTCTATTTAAATCAACCACAAATTTAATGCTATGTCTGAGTTCTTTAGTCTCTTCCATGTGTACGATCTGCGTGAGCCTAACATGTCCAGTGAGCTGCAGTTAAAAGTCTGAGCCTACAGCAAGCAGCACCACTAGTATCACAGAGCCCATTTTACAGCTCTAAGGGGACTGATAACCTGGGAAAGCAGACATGAACATATACCAGTTCTGGTTTTTAGCTACACATGCTGAAGACAACTACATTCCTAGTATCTTCCTTATCATAACGTTTTACACAGAGAAATCATTCATACATTCATTCATACAGAAGAAATTGACATTTTTCAGATTTAAGTAACAGTATTAGTGTTAGAGTGGTAGGAATGGTTTAGTTACTCCTCAAATGGAAACTTTACTGCTGTTAGATACTGTTACACAGTGCACACACATGCGAGCCCAGAAGATTTCAGCCTGTCTCCCCTGCTTAGACACCTGCAATGCTGCAAACTCCAGGACTGGAGTAGTGCCATGGCAAAACTCCCAGGGAAGTGGGATTGGGGTTCACACTCCTCTCAGAAAACACCCTGTAGATACAGAGACCTCCTACAGCTGGAGAGGGCTGCTGTTCCCCAAGACCCCTAACACCTCCCTATTTCTGAATCTGCTTTTGAAAACATACTCCTGAACTGTAACTTAGGGATGCAAATGATGACACTCCGAAGTTTTTGAAAATGAGTACAGGCATTGGCCTGTCTATGCCCCATGGAAGCTTACAGTACAAATTTAAATGGAAATATTAGGCCAAAGCTGAATTAATTTGAAAATCTTTCCCATAAAGTCTTTGCTTTGGCTTTACAATCAGTGGGATTTCAGCCTGCGCTTCAGAGCTTTCTTGAGCCAAGGATTTCAAGCACATGGTTTGTTGCTACTGTATTTAACTTGACACAGTTTTTACTCATCGTATGCCTCCATACAATTTCACATGCTATTTTAATTACACAGTAGTGACTTATTTAAATTTCATGAGGAAAAAAACAGGGACAATATTCAAACAGGTGTTTTCTTCTCTTCACTGATTACTGGTTTCAATAATTCAGCCTTTGTCCCAAGTCCTGCAAGATAATTGCTCATGTCCACACTCTGTGGCCGATGCAGAACAGGGAATTCCATCTGGTTTTTCAGAATAGAATCAAAGTACTATCATCCATACCAGTCTTCTTCATCACAAAGGAAACATTTTGCAAAACCTGTGATCTAGCTTCCTGTTCCAAAGATTAAAAATAAATACTTTGAAAGAGTATCTTAATTATTAATTACACTTCATTAAATATTTGTCTTACTTTTAAGTTCTCCATTCTCCTTGTTCATTCATTCTGCCTAAAAATGTCTTGAAAATATTCAGTAGTGCTAGATTTTCCAGGTTCTTCTTTTTTAAAACTATTTTTTAGCATTTCTGTTCTTTTCATAGATTTGTTTTCATTAGATAGATTATCAATTATTACTTTTCATAGATTTCTTTTAAATAGTGAAAGCATTCAGAGTAAGAATGTCAGGGATGCACAGGGGTTTTTTCAGCTTTTCTCAGTTGAGAAGGGACATTTTGGAGAGCTGCTATTTATTCTTGCACAGTGTAACAGAAAATTATGTCTAACATAAAATAAATTGACTTTTAAGAATCTACAAGTTGTAAGACAAAGTGTGATTTACAGTCAAACCAAAGGTACAACTAATCACATAAATTTCAGCTCAAAGGATAACAGAACTGACCACTTCTCTCTTACCAGAAATGTCAGGTTAGAACACTTTCTGTGTTTACATGCTTATTTTTAATGATTCTATTGCTCTTTAAAGCCTTTTAGACACTCAAGCGCATCAAAAGAAGTGACTAAAGAAATACCTCAAGTACAGGTCTTCTATAGTTGCAGTACCAGCATTTTGGGAAGGAGCTCTGCAGGAAATTTTATTCATGGCAGGCAGAATATTTCACTGACATAATTAAACTTGCTATGAGAATACCTGCAACCTTTTGCACAAAGTCATCTGACCCCTTTGTGACAATGCAACCCAGATTTCATGGGGGGAAATGCAGATTTTTTAACCAGAAGACTGAGATGAAGAAACGGGTTAGAACAGGGCAGATCCATTAATTCTTTCTGAAGCATATGAGAAGCAAATCCATTGGAGTCTAGCACAACAGTTGCTTTCAGTGGCATAGAACTCAACTGGGACTCAGAAAATTATTTCACAGTTAGTAAATAAACTTTTAAAGTAATTCCAAGGCAAACAATTTCAATCAAGGGTAGAGGCTCTTACCATCAAACCCATCTTCCTCGGTTCCCAGTTCATCATCTGAGCAGATGTTCAGCACGTTTACCAGCATCTCTGTCACTAAAATGGAAAACAAAATGTTAATATTAAGCTTCCCTGGTCTGTCAGAGAGCCAGCTCTAGCTGTAGCAGTGTGAATAAGAATTCAGTGCAATAACAGCACCCACTTTTTAAATAGGACCTGTAGTAATAAAAGCTGAAAGCATCCTGTGTAGCTAACAAAAAGTACGAGTTTCCACCAATATTTTTCCAAATACAATGAACCCAACAAATAGACTTAAAAAAAAAAATCTGCTAATGATTTCTATTTTTGCAACTGTCAGTGATGTAGGCAACATTTGTTTTCTCCCCCTCAACACATTTTTTGCCTTTCACTCAACTTGGATAGCAAACTGACCCCTCTCCTTGTGCTCCTAAATTGCAATAGGATTTGATTTCCCTGCTCAGGGAATGGGATCAACATTCCAGCGGAAAGAGGTATAACAAGAGGGATTATAGAGGATTTCTTTATTTATCCAGGTTTTGGACACTACTTCTAGTACCATAAAACATTAATCTTTGTAAGATGTCCTTGGTGTCCCTTGAATTTCAGGACAAATAGACCAGACAGTGTACATTCCTTAGCACTGGAACTATTCTATATTCAATAGATACATTATTATTAGAGAATTCAGACTATATTCAGCTTGCTTACTTTGCAACTTGGGCACAAAAGGGTCAGCCACAGGCTGTCCCTACCCTGGTCTCATTTCTTTCCAGGGAGACAACTGAGACACTAACCAGAGAGCACACAGAGTAAGAACAGCAAAAAAAGCAACCCCAGCTAAAATCAAAACCAAGGAAATACAACTTAGAGGACAAAATAGCCAAAGTTATGAGGTAAAATGTGAAGCAATTAGCAGATTAAGAAAAACTCCACTACACCTACATGTAGTAAGCAACATTAAAAGTGTTACCAGGCTTGTCTAGCCTTGTACTAGCTATACAGGTTGAAAATTTAAACATTTTAGTCAAGTAGTTATTAAAATCCTCTTCTGTGGCTACTATGAAGGCTTGGAAAATTAGAAGGGTGGGAGAAAGCCAGATTTTTTTTTCCTACTTTAGTGAAGCATTTAATATTTTCCTCTGACAGTATTAGTGGAAAGACTTTCCACATTAACAACAGCCATTGAAGCTAACAGCTTCCTACCTTGGTTGGCCTTGGAGGGGAAAAAAAATCTATATTAAAAAAAAGGAAATAAATAACAAGTCGTGTAGGACACCAACTCTTATATCCTTGAATATTGTTTTGCATAGAAAGGCAAATACTGATTTCACTTCTTTGGGCTCTAAAATTTTCAAGAAATTGGCATAACCACTGGAAGACATGAAGGAGAAAAAAACAACCCCCAAGACATTAAGAAGAATGAGGAACACCATGGTCTCAGAACTGCGACAATTCTGACCTGAGCAGGCTGCTGATGGGAAGCCTCTGAAAAAGTGACCTTACAGAACATCTTACAGGACTGCAACATGTGTGGAGAACATGCCCAACCTAAAAACAGCCTGGCTGAGTTTACAGCCAAAAAAAATGAAAGCATTTTATCTGCTTCACAAGAGTCTGCAACACGCATCAGTGAGGATTATGTAATGCCTCCATTAGTGCAAACAGCTGCCTATTCTTTGTTAATCCCTGCTTCATTGTCTATCTGCTTTGTTCACAGAGACCTCAGGCGTCTCACCAGCAGCTTTCCTCAAACAAAAGAGTAGCTCAAAACAAAGCTGGTCACGACTGCAGGTACGAGACACAGCTGGCTGTATTTCTAGTTGCCTATTAAGAGAGAACTCTTATTCCAAGCAGCTTTTAAGAGTTTATTAGAGTTTTCTGGCAGTAATTGCTGTTGCAGCAATACTCTATAATGGATGGATCAAAGTAAGCTTCATCTCGGGCACTGAATAAATGACTTGGGGTTTAGGCAGTTTGTATTCTGTATTCATTTAATATGCTAGCCCAAAGTGTTTTCATGCCTTTTGTGTGCTTGCCATTCATAGCATGAAGCTGCATTTAGGCAACATCAAGAGCATCAGGTTTCAATAAAATATCATTTGTCTTCTTTAGATTCTTCTTGCCAGTGATGGTGCACCACAGGTCCTGTGCAGAGAAGGGGCTGAGGAGCAGGTTTTCCTTCCTATTGGCATCCCTCTGCTTTCTCCAGGAACAGTTAGCCAGACTGGGCCTTAATATCACCAGGTGTTTGCTGATGAAAAAGCAACCCACTTATAAAGGTAATGTGAGTAAAGATGTAACCCCATGTAGTGAAATCTGTTGAGATGTCCATTCAGCAGTAAGCAGTATCCAAGGGAATGTTCAAGTGCTTATAATGGAAAAACAAATAAGAATTTTGTTTAGTGAATGCACCTCTGGCCTGCAATGCCATAAAATCTATCTCTGCAGCAGAAAGATAATGGCATAATCACCTGGAAAGAGTGGAAACAAAAACAAAGTGAAGAAGAGAAGTATGATTAACCACTGTTAATTGCTTGCCCCTGTCAGGTCCATTTCTACAACTTTGTCCTCAAAAGCAAGACATCTGTCTTCAAATTATTCTTGCCCTTTAAAATAAACGAGGCCACATGCACAGTGACTAGGAAACAATTTTGCTGTTTTTATGAACAGAAGCAATTCACACACATACCCTTCTCCCCAACAAACGGCAAGGACCAGGTAAACACATCCATGAAGTTTGGAAGCCAGTACGGATGAGGGGAGCAGTTGAACTGCCTGATATTCATAACATTGTTCTCGTATTTCAATACTGCAGCTAGAAGGGAGAAAGAAAAGAAATAAAAGAGACATAAGCCATGTGTTAACTGGCTACCAGACCAGGAACACTAAAAGCATGCACAGTCCACAGAGCTGCTCACCAGCTTCCACTCATTTGATCCAGTGGCACCACCTGAATACTAGTTACAGTGGCACAAAGCCTCACTGAAGTGGAAGTCCATTTTCAGTCTGAAAGCAATGTCAACAGCTTTCCCTGCCACTAAGATGGGCTAGTAAGTGAATTAATATCTCTGAGTAGTCAAGAGTGTGAGCTCTGGGATCTGCCACCAGTGAGGAATGAAGTAGAGTACTCAGAGGACCCCCATTTCACACAGTTATCTGAGCTCCTCACAACCATGCTTTGGAGATAACAGAAAAAAGCATTTATGACTCAGAGCCTGAATGCTGCTCTTCTGATGGACATTTTCAACACATTTCATTCACAGCATTGTATAAGAGATGACACTTGCTTCTCACATTATGCAAACTCCAGGCACGCAAGACTGTGCTCCCTATAATATGAATCGATACTAATACAATTTTTCTTGCACCATTTAAGAGTCTCATCATTCTTATCAATACACAGACTACATCTGTTCATAGGCAGAAATACAGATATTTATGCCGCATCCACTTTTTAAAGCACTGCACCAAGTTCAGTGTTAACTTTTGTTATTGGACTTCAGGCTCATATCTGAGCCTGAAAAGGTAATTTTGAGATTACCAAAGTGACTTAAAGACATTAAATTCTTTAAACAATGCAGTTACAAAAGACTGCATGCAGGATATTTAATAAACAAAAGCAACAGAAATAGTCAACACAAGAAGAAGCTGTACCATTCTATGCTTCCCCCTTTCCTCCTGCCTTCCCAATTCTGGCTGCCCAGGGAGGAATATAGTTCCAGGGACTGGTTATGTCACTTAATGGCCAGCAATAAAGTCGCACAACTGCAATGTGAGACAGCATTTTAGGAAACACAGTGTTGGCTGAAGGAGTTGAACAATTTCTTCTGATTATTTCTCTTTTCACTGACTGTGTGTCAATCAAAGAAGAAACTTTTTTTTTTTAATGCACTAGGTTGTTGCTTCACAGATATTTAATAGGATGTTCAATGTCTTCCATTTTGTGGTCAATGACAGAGTCCAGAGTGACCTGGGAGCTTCTGAAACATACTCACTGTCAGACACAGAAAACAGCTTGCTAGCAATAATGAACTTTTGCCAAGCAGACACCCTCCATTTAAATAAACCACATTTGACTCTTGCCCATCCCTGTCTGACAACTGGTAGCCATTCTGCCGCTCAGTAGAAGAAAAAAATGGCTTAATACTGCTATTAGCAAAAATGAGAAAAGTAGTGTCAATGCTCTGAATATTTCCAACAGTTTTTGGCTGAAATCACATGAAGCAGATTGAAATTCATTCTTCTTCTATTACAGTGACACAACTGCATAATAAAAAGTAAATAGTTTGTGGCTTTACAGAAAAAATGAGTCAAAACCACACAAAAAGGACCACTTATTGGTTGTAAAGATTCATTTAGAAGGACTAAAACTTCAAATTCATCATCTTAGTGAACTGAGGTAGCTCCCCTTCCCACTACTTCTTCGGTTTATCTATTAAGTCTATTTCTAAATTCTGTGAAATTTGAATTAAAAAATCATTTTTACAGGGAACTTTTAAAATTGTCCCTGAAAAAGCCTGAACCATATGCAGAACAGTAGCAAAACATAAAAATAAATTAAAATTTAGTTGGGTTTTCTTCAAAAGGAGGATAATTTAAGATTACTATAATAAAAATATCCTCATAACACCTTATTTATATACCTGAATACCTTAAAAACAATGTTCTGATAATAGTATTTTTAAAAATTCTCCTCTGTAAATGACCTGTACATCTCCTTAACAAATTACTTCAAAATAACTTTATACAATAAAGCAGGGTAATAATAAAGAAGCCTTCTAAAACAAATTTCCTCTTAATAAAATAAAGTAAGGTAGTTACCAGTATCACAAATACTTTTTGGCATTTTAAATTAAAAATCTGTAATTTCCAAGCACAACGCACACAAAATATTTTTATTAGGTAAGTAATGAAGATGATATTTAACATGAAGCAAGTCAGCTCTTGTTATGATTGTAGAGTTCTGATCATAATTTAGTAGTCAGAAGAGGAAAACCTCCTCTGGATCAAGTAGAAAATGCTTCTCAGATAACAGCAAGTGTTTCCCTGAGCTTATCTGACCCCATGCTTTCTTTTGGTCATAGCTTTATTCTTCCTCTCTGTTGGCTCAGAAAAGATTGGGGGTTTCACCTCTGCTTCATTCCTTAGTCCACATTAGCTTGATGCCTAAGCAGCTACAGAAGAACCAGCAGCCCTGAAAAAGTACACAGCTTTTGAAGGTTGTAAGAGTGGAGGTCACACAGTTGCTGATGGAGGAGACAGAAGTGGGAGGGTTCCTTTCGTTATAAAACCCATAAGGGAGGAAAACTTGACTCTCTCCAACATTTGCTTATTATTCCAGGCTGCAACCTCAATACTTTTCTTTCCAAACACATACTCAGACAGATGCTAGCAGACCAAGCCACCAGCCATTATCACGTATAATCTCCAACCAGAGCAAGAATCTTACCTTATTATTCTTACCAGACATTTTAACCTAATTTTGATACTTGCTGTTGTAAGTAAGTTTTAAAAGCTAACATTTTGTAAAGTGAAGATGTGCAGATAGCCCAAATGACATTACACTTCTTTCCAATGCTAGTAAACTGAGATATTGGATGCTGAAATCACATCACAGTGGAATGAAACATTAATGCAGTAGGCAAAGGGCATTTGTACTGTTTAGCTTGAGGCATTTAACATAGCTACCCTAGGGCTGGAAATATGGGTATTGAAAACTGTGCAGGTAAGAAACCTCCTTCCTTTGGCTAGAAATGGAGACAGCCCTTCTAATCTTTTCAGTGTTAGATACAGCAGCTAATGCTGTACCTCCTTGGTCTCCCCCAGATAAAGATGAGCTTGGAACAACTGTGTCACATCTGTCAGATCTGAGTGGGTGTCTCAGACCTCCTGGCATCTCAAATGGGGCTTTAAAAGATTATGTATTTGGAAGTAGGTTAAGGCCTTAACAATGTGAACAACATTAAACTGTGTGATAGATAGTTCAGAATTTCTCAAAGACATTACATATCCTGCTTCGTGATCTGCCAAATCATTTTTCAGTGTAAATTAATTGATAACATTTCCATCAGAAAAAATAATCAGAGGAAAAAAAAATTAGCTTGGTAGAAATACTAGCCCAGAATATTTTTAGATGAACAACCTAAAAATATTTTGAGCAAACAATTTAACTGATTTTCTTGTAATTTTCTTTCCAAAAACTCATCCTGCATTTAGAAAATGAATCAGTGAAAAAAAATCTCTCAAATTCTTCAAACGTAAGAAAGAATTTAAATTTCTGATTTAATGCCAAATTAACTTCAGCATTAACTGTGCAACTGGGAACAGTGCCTTCTTAAGAAGAGTTGCTAAGTAACCACAGCATTTTCTGCCCAAGTCAGGTCAGGGATAAGGGTTAGTAAAATGCTCAAGGAGTTTAAATATTATCAAAGGACAAAAATTATTTATTATACAAGGTAATTGTCTAAATAATCCAGTACAGACATGAAGATAATTGTAGGTAACATCTAGGAAACATCTTTCCTTACAAAATTTTGAAGATTTTTATTTTACACGTGCAATTGCATCTTGCAAAGAAATAGCAGATTAACATTCAAGATTTTATCAATAGACTGCAAAAATCACTTCTGGCAAACTTCTCTGCATCAGCAATGAGATGGCCTAGATACCCTGACAACTCTTCTTTAAAATCTTTTGTTTCTGTGACAAGAACTCATTACAGCAGCAAAGATAAGGCATTAAAGAAAACTGATAGGGCAAACAGAGGTTACGTTTCTTTGCTTCCCCTCAAACTGCTAATATTTCTCACAGATCATCCTTGTTTTCCAGAGATACTACTCTTTCCCCAAACGAAAATAATTTTCCCATTAGATCTATCTGGATCAGGTACATTTCTTCATGTGTATCCGTGGTATACTTCATGCTGATACTTTACACACACTTCACCAACATATTACTTATGATATATTAACAGACATACAGATTCACAGATGGTTTTCATTTTTCTATTATCCCAAACTCTCCTGCATACTTTCTTTTCCTGCTTTTCCTGTCAGAAACAACACATATATGTTGCAGCATGTTGGAAGAAACTTCATGCTGGGGATTTTTTTGATAACTTTGGATTCTCTGGTGGTTGTCTCTCCACTACAAAACCTAGTCTTTTAAAAGTATTCAAAAGATAACAGTCTGTCTTTAAACAGCAAGTTAAAATTGCTCACTCAGCCAAAAAACACATGCTGACTGAAGCGACAGCCAGACATGAAAAAGCAAAGATTATCAGTGTTTTACAAATAACTTTTCTGCCTCTGTAGAACTTCTGTAGAATCTTTCACCTGATTTTTTTAGAAGTTTTTGGGGGGGTGTGCATGAACAGCATTACAGCAAGCGCTAATTAAGGCATTAAGAAATACTGAATGCAGGAATGAAAGTTTATACATGATACAAGGCCAGATCATACCACAAGGTAACTTTTTGCACTCTCTTATTCTGTTGCTATTAAGGATTTCTCCTAGTTATGGGTATCCTGGAACCCAAGGGTAAATCTGTACTTACACAACTTTTTCAGTTTCTTGATCAGCACAGATGATTTCTGAGGCCTTGAAGTCACTACCACAATTCAATTAATACTTATCTTCTTGCATAAGCTTTCTCTCCAGAAGCAGCAGTCTTAGAAGAACCACCAATGCACTGGTATTTCTTGTAACAAGTATTAATGATTATCTTAAAGTATCTTTATGCCTTTTAATAAAATAAATGAAAGCAGAAATGTTTGAGAAAGCTATGAAGACTGAACAGTAGCTCAGAAGTTGCCAAAAACCATATAAAAATTCCTTCTCTTTGCCAATGCTCTCCATTGTAATGAATATGGAAGGAATTAATAACAGTAATGGAAAAGGATAATAATGGAAAAAGGAGGACACAAGGCTCCCAATATCGAGGCAGTTTCTGAGTCTCTGAATCACCTCCTGAAAGGCTCTCTCCTGTCTCCATTAACTACAGAGGGAAGCCCTGACAGGAGCCTCCTAATCGAAAAACCTCACTTTGGCACCCAGAGTTCTGTGTGTGTGGCCTGGGGCTGTGACAGGACCCGCAGCCACGTGGTGCACGTGTGACACACGCAGCCAGCATGAGGCAACAGCCAGGAACCAAAGGGATACAGAAAACTCCCTGGGTGCCAGAACCCAGCAGCACAAAGCCAGGAAAGGCTCCCATGGTGGGTCAGCACTGTGAGACAACCCATGCAGAGGCTCCATAGCATTATTAACAGCAGATACACTGAACATGGGATTGTTTGGGTAGCTTATCTGCAGCTGCTCCTGTCAAACCTTCTTTTGTTTTGAGATCATTGCCCCCTTACTGCTGTTTGAGGACATACCTGACCCCAGATCTGATCCCATGGCTGCTCTCCAGCAGAGACTAAAGGAGCCCCTGGATAAAGTTGGCAAACAGGTCTACTCCTGAAGTGCTTTGAAGAAGCTCAAGAAACTACATCTTTAATGGGTGTGAGAACTATCAACCTGGGGTAGAAAATGAGCATTCTTAGCCTCCTGCAGCTTGTAAAAAAATGTATGTATCTTAAACAACACTGCATTTAAAAATTACCCATTTCATGTGCTGGAGAGTCTTAGGAATTTATTCAACGTGACTTTGTTGGCTGACAACCAGAGGAACACTGAGAAGGCATACTAGACTAGGAAGGCTAGTAGGAGAGGAACTCCTATTCCAAGGACTGACAGTAACCAAACCTCCAAATGACCTGTAAAAATCAATCAGGTTCTGCATATGTGCATGATAATTCTGTTAGAGCAACTGCCCTGACAACACCTCTGGATGGAAATACCTTCCTTTTTCTCCTGAAATCAGTCAGAAACTGTGCCCTCAGTTCATTAATTTGCTGCAAACCAAGGAAGCCAACAAGTAGCCATGTTCTGGACTCACTCTCTATAATAGTGGGTTTTTTACCCTGAATAGAGAAGCAAGCACCCAGAGACTATCCAGGTAAAGATGTATGAGCAATGCAGCATGAAAAACTATGCATGATGTACTTTAAATACCAAGAGCCAGTGCAATCAGTCACATGAAATAATGCGTCAAAACTTCTAATGAGAGAACAGGAGGCAGATAAACTCAATGGAGATCCATTACAAAGCTGCTAAAGGTCAGCCTCTGAATTTACAACAAGTTATATATTAAGCAGTGACATACTGATGCTGATGTCACATCAGTGCTGATTTGCCTGAGCTCACTCTGAGCAGGTATCGCTGGCAGTGCACACCAACTCCAGCTGTGGCCACAGATAACCAGCACCTCTCAGAAAATGGTGTACAGCTTTCCATCAAAATAGGCTTTGCACCACGTATAAGACCTGTCTGCCACAGTAGAACATCCTGGAACAAGGGAAACAACTCTCTCTTTGGAAATGGAGGTAATAGAGAGGCGCTGCTCTTTATCACTCCAACTCTGTGGTTTCAAATTCAAGGTTTCGAACATTGTAAGTTACTGCTTTCCATTTAACATTTGCCTTCAAGACAAAGTTTCACGTAATTCACCCATTGCCTTCATCGCACAGAACTGCTTCCACACCTAAGAAACAAAAAAGTGAACACTTTCTACCACCTTCCTTGTACAGACTTGTGATTGCTCAGCCTTCTACCCACAGCAGCCAACCGGGAGAGTAAACACACTTCTCCACCAATGGCAATGATTCTACCAAGAAAATTAACACATTCCTTACTTCATCCTGCACTTCTTAGGTTGCCAGCAGAGCCCCTACATCATTAACTTTTAAAAAGTAGCTACTGACTGTTCAGCTTGTATGGTTTTGCAGAGTAACATACTAATTTTCCCACAAGTTAACAGGCATATTGAGAAATCTGAGGTGTACAAGCCCCCACCATCTACCAGTGAAATGTTTCCTTCCCTTGCATACAGTTCATGGCATAAAAGCTTTTACATTATAAATTTTGTAATGCAAAATGATGCCTGAAGAAGCTTTCTTTTGCAGGTTTAAAAATAAGGTTTGCTTGCTTCCTCTGCAAACAAGCATCGAGATTAAAATTATCCCTTCTCAAGAGAAGCGGATCTCTTTGCAAGGGAGCAACTTTCAAGAATATAATTGAAAATTACTTTCCTCTGTTCACAGAAGAACAAAATAATTTTATCATTATGGGGACTAGGAGAAAGTAAATAATACTGCTCATTTCAAGATATAGGAGGACAGGTTTATTAGAAAACTTTATTTTTAGAAACATGACTCTTTTTACCAGTTCTTTACAGATTTCTGGAAATGCAATAAACGAATAAATTCAGAGAAGCTGCAAAGACTTGTATTCAGTGGAGCCTTTATACAGTGACCAGTGACTGTTATTTCTGTAGTAACCTTTTTTTTTTTTTTTTACTATTTAATTTTCTACACTTCAGTGGTCAAGGATTAAAAAACACAAAACAGAGAGGAACTCAGACATCCATCCTACACTTTATCCACTCACGATCTGTCAAAGTTTTACTGGCTGGACAGTTTGCACATACAAATTCCAATAATTTTATTGGAAAGAAGCAAGGAACAGCTAATTAATTATATGGAATACTGGCCTCAAACATCTCACCCAGAGCATTTCTTAATACACTTCTCTTAGTTAATAGAGCAGTTTTAAGTTTTGCTTCCCGTGTAACATTTACTTAATAACTTGCAGTCAAAATACAGAAATATCCTACGGCATATTAAAATACACAGTTATGTTCAAAGCGTACATCTGCCTGTAGCAAATTTAATTAGGTTTGTATTATATAATAAGTGGAATGCACATAAACTGATATATAAAGGAATGAAAAGACATCAACGTATTTGAGTAAACAGAAGTTCAGTCTACTGTACATAAACAGGAATTGAATTCTTACCTTTGTTATTGTATACATCTAGATAGTTCGGTGCTGAAAAAATTGTGATTAGCGAAGGGAAGCCTGTTGTTTGGCTTTTCCTGTACATACGATACCTAAGAAGAAAGAGAAGATTACTATCCAGTGTTGAATTGTATATTTGTCACTGACCACATACAGTGCAAAAAACGCCTAGTACATTAGTGCTCTGGCTGTTAACAAATGCCAAGACTGAAAAACGTGCACATGAGCTGTTTAAAAGCCCCAGGAAAGAATTATTTTCTGCAGACTTTCTCATTATAACCATTTGACATGACCAGGGATACATGCTTGAGAGTTGTGTCTCTGAAACTCAGTGAGCCAGAGGTGGGTTTTGTTGTGAATTTGCTCAGTGCACAGGACATTCCCAGACTTTTTTTTGTGGGACTGCAAGTGAAGCAATCACCAGCAGGTGCCTTGGAAGTGTCATGATTTTTTACATGCCCCCATGACCTTCCCGCTGCCCACCCTCTCTAGGCATGGAAGCAGTGGCAAGGCCAGGGAACATGGAAGGTGGGAGAAGGGAAGGGGAAACAGGGCATTTGATCCTTTCAGTGCTGTGTCTAAGCTTATCCACTCTATTAGCCAGTTTGTCAACGTCTGTATGTTTTCATTACCTAGCCTTACTGCCTCATGAAAAGTAAAAGGCTTATTGGACCAACAAATAATCAGTCAAGCATGAAACCTGCAAGTAATTGGAAAGAAAGCAACCAAACAGTAGTTGGGCACAAGCACACCAAACACTGCTCTTTAGTCTCAGCTACAAGAAACCTAAGAATTTTGCACTAAAATGGTTGTATAGTTTCAATGCAATCTCTTCCACAAATTTTTTTTTTCACCCTTTATTGGAAAGCAATACAAAAAAAATGAAATTGCATTACCCTTGCATATTTCACACAGGTATTTCTGGCATAGTAACAGCTTGCTTTTAATTGCATTACCATTTTGAAGTCACGACAATTCAAACATTCAGAATAGCTTTTTATATGCATAGTGAATATTGACCTCATTTCTGCAATGCCGCTAATTTATCTTTTATTGCTATTCAAGTTGGGTTAAGTTTCTACCTCCAAACAAACACAATAATAATAAATTATGCATGATATGCAAAGCTATTTATTCAGATTCCAATGCTTCGTTAATATCTCACAAGCACGGTACATTTTAAATGAGAGGATTTTTAAAATTAATTTTTTAAAGCAGCACAAAAAATTCTACCTTTATAATGACAATAAATTCATGGGGAACCATGAACACCACCTGGACTATGTCTACAATGTCTTAGACTTCCTGAATTCATTAATGATACAACTGCAGAAAAAATTATGCGCCTATTCAGTTCTACATTTGGTTTTTTTTTAATTAAGTATAAAACCAGTAGTCCCAAAAGTTTCAGGTAGCTGAGAAAGTTGCAAAAGATGGCAGTTCTGGCCTTTGTGAGCCAAATCACTTCTCCAGCATCAAGGCAATCAGTGTGTCAGAAGATGCCGGCACATTTGCAAACCTTTTTCTGAAATAAATTTGGTTTTCTTTCCATGTCTGGCATGAAAAAAATTTTGGTCATTTTGTATCACTTAAAATCACTGAGGCTAAGTAAATGGCATATATAAGGATTCATTAAACCTTGTAACTCACTAATAATCACGTAAAAGACATTGTAATGCCAGTGTGTATTTTTGGAGCGTTAGTAAAAAGTGAGAGCTGTTGCAACTTGTATTTTTCCAGTTCATTGTCACTCATCTGCTCTTCATTCATCTTTCTGTGCTCTGTTTAGGAATGGTAGGCCATTATACATAAGTATTATTATTGCCCCCTCTCCACACATACTTACCCAGCGTCCTGGGCTTCATGAGCTCGGAGTATGGATAACAAGTTATTGTGCTGTAGGAATTCACATACAGCAGGGTAACTGTGAGAAAAAAAGTAACAGCACCTGTTATGCCATTATCAGAATTAGCACACAGAGCTCTAGCTTTCAAAAAATGTATCATAAAACATGCATCGTTCATGAAATCAACGCCTGCTCTGCAGGCAGATTTCAGTAGTGACAACATCACCAGCAGCATCTTTTTTAATCCCATCCCACAACTGCTTGGAAGGGAATGCTACAAACTTCAATTCATTACATAAGAACAATCAGCCTATGGCTTGTCAGGAAAAAAAAGTACTTTCGTTTATTACTCTAAGATTTAATGTATTCTAAAAAAGCAAAAGGTAATACAACCGTTGCTTGTAACAGAAAACTTCACTCCCTGACCACTGTCTGCAGTGGCTGCTTGTGGACACCAGAAAATAGGGTGGTTAATTGGGAAGAGAGAGAAAGAGACAGAAAGAAGAAAGGCGAATCAGTCTTCAAACTGAGTATGTTCACCTTCCTGAACTTCATCTCTTTGATAAACAAATTATCTTTCCCCTTGGTAACTTAAAATCCTGTGACTTCTGAAACCCCAAAAATGTGCTCACTGAATATATCTGTGCTAAACATACTGAGCAAGATAAAAAAAAAACAACCCCAAACCCTCAACTATACACTATACCAAAAATTGCTGTCCCAGGCATGATTTCATGGACTGCCTTAAGAGCCCACTTGCAATCATTTAACAGCCCCATCAGTTTCTAATTTCATGCATGAAAAGGATGAAAACTAAACACCCCCCCTTCCCCAGTCTAATGGCATCATTTTCCTTTAGTTTATCCAAGAGAAATTATACTACTTGCTTCCAAATCTTCCTGGGCATTTTGAAGGTGAAATGTCATTTGCAGCTAGAAGCTACAAACCCAGTGGAATGCTATATTGCTGTTTCTGGACTTGAGCCACCTAGCACATATTCTCAGATGCAGGTCTGCTATTTGAAATTGTCTAAAAAGATTGCCATTATAAAACAATTTCAATTCCTAAATTACGTGGGGTATCGTTTTGGCAACTGCAGTGATCTCAAATGCTGACAGGCTGCCATTCAAACCACTGGCAAATGAGAAATGATTTGCATACATTTCTTTTCACAATTAATTGTGACTAAATGTAGACTTGTGGTACATTTTGTTTAGAAATTTTTACATTAACTTCTGAAAACTGGGATCTATCACAAAAATCTGATAGACAGTTCACTATGTTCATTATCAGTGCAGCTGTTCAAAATGTCTAGGCTATTACTTTTTTTTCCTCCATAGTATTCTTTTCATCCAGTGTTAAGTACTGCTTTTAAAGAAGATATAATGAAGTGGTAAAAAATGTTCCTAAATAGATATGATAGGTTCTTCTTTCCATTTCAAGTACAAAAGTGGTAGGGTTTTTTTATTGCTTAATTATCTTGTTCTTCAAAAATCTGTGGAAAGTAAGACTTCTGCTAGCAAAATTTGGCTGAATCTACAGGGCCTACACCTACAAAGGCAGAGATGTCACACAGTGCTCCAAGCAAATTTACAAAAAAAGAACCTGCCTGCCTTCTTTTCTTACAAATGAATAGCATGGGACCTTCAATGTGCCAGCTGCCCTATTACCCAGCCCACCACAACCCATGAGCAGCCTATCTGGATATTTTATTTTGAAAAAGGTAAAGCAACTTGCAGGCGTTTTTCTTGAACTTGTTGAAGCAGGGGCTGGGGCACTTTCCATTATTTGCAGTTATTACATATGCTATCCAGCATTTTCTTAGGATCTGTTTGCTTTAGATTAAATTATATTCCTTAACACAAAAATATATGTCCTAAAAAACAGGCAAAAATAAGAAGCTCTACAAAGAGCCAACAAAGCAGACGTTATGGCAAAAGTTATGAAAACCAAACTTTTACAGAAATGACTCCTGCTTGGAAATCTTTTTTCTAATATTTTTTATTAAAATGACTGACTTGCAATCAAATTCCCTACTAGTTTTTCGGAGTGTTACCCCTCCAGAAACACTCTCCTCCTTGTCCTGCTTTGCAGAGCCCAGACTGTAATTCAGATGAGCCAGAAATAAAGCAGTTGGCCAAGAGGGAAAACAAACAAACAGAAATCCCCCACGCAACAGGCTTTTCCAGAGCGACTCAGCCTCCTGCTTCATGTGTCATGCTGAATCACGGAGGAGCGGTGACTCACAGAGAAAACAAAACAGCTCTCTGCTAAGCTAGAGAGATGTTATTCTCCATGGAGTACTTGACTGTGATATTCCCTACTTGGGCATCTTCTTTCATTAACATGCCTCATGCATAGTTTACTAGTTCTGAGGTCTCTTTTGCATGATCACTGATTCTTTCTGGGCAGTTTTAAAAGAGATGCAATACTTTGCTAACATGAACCAAAATGACAAATGTTTTCAAACTGTTTTTCCACCAATAACTGGAAAAATATAGACAGAATTAACATTTTATTTCATATCCCTCATCATGCCATTAAAAGAGAGGCATAAGCATTTCTTTCAAGAGAACATTCAAATTTAGTCCAAAAGCTCCTGTAATATTACATGCACATATAAAATACGTTTCCTGCTAAATCCATTGGCCTTGCACTTGAGTCTCCAAATGCTTTTGCTGCTGTGCTGTCCTAAGGAACTCTCAGAACATCCCTCTCCACCAGTTTTTGCTTGCTCTTAGCTGTGCTGTCCGTAGAGCTGCACTGGGAGATAGAACAGGGAACTGCATGGAATTAGAACAAATAAACACATCATTTTTTGCAGAGTCATTCTTTTAAAACTGGATGCTTTCCCAGCCTGATGGAGCACACAAGCAATTTCACCAGTACATCTGAGCAGACCATGTGAGAGCAGCAAAAAGCTTCAGGCCTTGGAGAAAGAAAAGTAGAAAAGTGGGCAAAAGAATCTGTTTTAAATGCTACTACTACTACTACTACTA
>VWZU01002260.1:630370-659420 GCA_013397095.1 Sterrhoptilus dennistouni | reverse complement strand
AAAAAAAAAAAAAAGACAACTGTGCCTCTCACCCTGAGCTGAAACACACTACAGTCTTCAAAAGCTTTCAGCAGACATTTCTTTAATCTTTGCATATTATCAAACTTAACTTGCGCGTCAAGTGCACCTCTGAAATCACGTGTTTAGGGTCAAAATTATTACCCTACCCCAGACTATCTGTAAGGTTGAACCACTTCACTGCTATCCAAGGCTAGCAAATGCTTCTTAAACACCTCCAGGGAGAGTGACTCCACCACCTCTCTGGGCAGCCATTCCAATGCCTGAGCACCCACTCAGTGAAGAAGTTCTTCCTGGTGTCCAACCTGTTTCTTATAAAAATGCCTGAGAGTTACTGTACCACCAGCTTATGAAAGAAGAGCAAAGGGTCATTGGCAAGCTCAGTCCAAACTGCTAAGTACAAATATATATTTGCTAGAAAAATTCAAGGCAAGAACTAGATAATCTGGTAAACAGGAAAACTTCTTTATTGGCTGGATGAGCCAAAAAACTGTGTGCCTGTGGGTCTAACATCACTCTGGGACAAATTAATACCCTCTTGTTTATAATATACACTGAACACAACATTATTTTGGGTATGGATGAAAGAAAAGCTTAACTCATAATAAAATAACAATTTAAACAACCAGCACTCCATTAATTCTTTCTACTTTTTGACAAAATTGCATCAAATATGACCATGAATACAATTTTAAACTTCAGATAAGGAAAATGATATGCCGTCCCTATCACTTCTTGTTCTTGTTAAGGTACAGAAACTTTAATATATTTTCATGAATTCCTTATATTCCACAGTTAACATTTCACTTTGGCATTGTGCTATTTTGACAATCCACAGGACAAAATGCTGCTTGATGCTAAAGGTGTGCATTAAGTGTTGACTCAGAGCACTTCTGAAAATCAGGCTGACTATTCTTTACATCTCTAAATGACAGGTTATGCCTATGGTTTCAAGATCTGACATTTTACAACTAGCCACAGCAGTTTCAAGAACTCTTACATAAAAGGACGTTTCTTGAAATACTGGATCAATTAGAAATTCAATAGGCTGTATGAGAGCGATCATGTAAGAGATGCAGTGAGAAGCTTGTCAGACTACTGTAAGCTACAGTCTTCATACTTTCTCAGAGAAATGGCCCAACATTTCACAAGTGGCTTTTGGCTGAATGCAGAGGATTTCATGCACTTCTGAGATGGAAGGTCCAGTTAATATGGTGCCTGCACAGCTAGAAAGCCATACTACTTTTATTTAACTCGCAGCATTTTTCGTATTAGGAAATAACTTTAAGTCAGAGCAAAGTAACTTGCAACTCATCATTACAATGAACATCTCTGATAAATAAAAGTTATTTATTATAAATATTTGCTGCAATTGATTAGGAGATCTTAATAATCTAGAAATCCTTTCACTGAAATCTTCCTGACCTTCACTCAAAATCCTCATTGCTATCTTTTAACTTCCCTTTCTGGAAATGATTGAAGAAACTTAAGAAATTTTATTCAGTGAAGAATAAATACAATCATTCTATTAACAGGCATTCTTGAAGGAGGATTGAGTAATTCAGCCCTTACTTTATAAGCTAAGCTGCCTGTTTAGGGAAATTTGTTCCTTTACTCAGGAAGTAACTAGAAAAGGCAAGGAAAATCAGACATTCCACACTGATGGATCCATTTTACACCAGGTATTACCATTAGGCGAGCAATTAGTCATATTCCAGGGCGACTAGGTACTTCTTTTAAAAGGAATGCTTGCCTTTATGTAATCTCAGATAACATGACTCCAAGCTAGCCTTCTGACTGAATCATTAAGCAGTTATATGTCCCTCACACATTACCTGATAATTAGCTGTCTCCTGAACATTTCCTCTTCTCCTGAAACATGCACTTTTCTGATTATGCATCAGGACACAGACTAGGTCTGATACATTTTTTGGAGGAAACTGATATATATCATAAGAAAATTTTATGGCAACTCTATGGAGCAGACCTCTGAAGAAAAAAACAAAATCCCAACCTAAAATCTAGAAGTTTTTTCAGTATATAGGCAGCTCTGCATTTAAGCACAAGCCACATCTGCAAAGGCTATTCATAAAGGGAAATCACTATTACTTCCTGTGTGTGCAGTGCCTGGGAGTCTCAGGTGCAGACCAGTATTTCCTGTTGCTGACAAGATGAGCAATGATTTTACTCATCAGGCCATTTCTGCACTGATCAATTGTTTGCAGCAGCTTGCCATTCCTTTCATGATGTGCCCAAACACATCTATTGAGCACCTTCCAGATGCCATCCAGCCTTCCCCAGCAGAGGCGGGTGCCAGCAGCCCAGGCTGCAGAGCAAACTGCTCTGCTCTTAGCTGGCCCCACACTGCAACAACTACAGCTCCAAGAAGGGAGCAGGAAATCTCATTTCTGAACATCAAACCATCTGCTACCTTCCTGATTATGTTAACAACAGGGAGGCTGAATCCAGCGGCTCTGTCACCTGGTTGCTGGTGGAAGCCATTGATTTATTTTTGATAAACAGGTGCAGCTACAGTCATTGTTCAAGGTGAAATTTTCTAAGACAAGTGAAAGAGCTGGATTCCTTCCTTCTTCTGAGTTAGTTGAGAAAACCTAGATTTGTTTGTAACTAGCATGGGCTGAAGCAGAACTGCTTCACTTCCAAAAGTTCAACAACCTCTTAACACTTCAATAGCATCTTCACATTTCTCCTGAACAAAACTGGAATTTTTAATTAATATTTCACTGAATACATTGTTCATTTTGCAATTTGACCTCCTCCCCTGCTAGTTTTGCTACTCTGGTGTCCTTGTATGTTGTTCTTGAATATCATAATTTTAAAAAAAAGCCCAAATTCCTTAAAATCCCCAAAGTGTCAGAAGAAGGCAGATACACGTTTCTGCAAGAACATTACAGGCACTTGTCTGCATTTCAGATGTTACTAAGTCCCATTTAACAAATGTTCTTCAAATACTGAATTTCTTGAGAAGAATTATTCCCAAACAACAACAGAAAAAAAGTTTGATCAAACAGAGTGTTGGGAAAGATGAGACAGGAAGGACTTATGCATATGATTGTCTGGTAAGAAATACTGCAGATGTAAAACTTGTGAGTAAAATAGAAATGAAAGCCAGCTTTGAGATGTAGGCACGGGAGGCAGGAAAACGGTGATTAGCTGGAGATGGGTTGAAGGACAAGAAAACAAAAAGACTCAGGAATGTAGCCCCTCTCCACTTTGCCAAGGCATCAGGGAGAAAACAGGTAAGAAAGTAGTCTTTAGAGTTTAGAATATAAAATGACATGGTAACACAGTAGTTCTTATAGGCTGCATGCAAAGTTTGTAAGTTTTGTATCTCGTGCCGGTTGGTCACTGTAAATTAGAATATTCAACACAAAAAGAGATATAATGTATTGTAACAAGGTGCTCTCTCGCTCTTGCCTTCACTCCCTTGCTCTTTCTGCCCTCTTTTCCCTGCTCTCTTACTCTCTTGCCCCGCTTCTACCCCTTAAATCTACCCTATATCTCTCCCCGCTCTCTCTTTTGGGGCTTCACTTAAGCCAAGGCTGGTGGCTGAAGGTAAAGCTCTCTTTACCCACGACCCTTGTAATAAAGCCACGTGTTTCTAGAATATCTCAGGTCTGCAAAGTCCCTTGTCCCTGCCGTCCACAGATGTTACTACATGAGAGAAAAAGAAGTACCTCTGTGGGGAAAATCACAGTTTTTATTTACTCTGCAGAACAACAGGTAATCAGTTTTCCAATGCTGGCATCTTTCACTGGAAATTTAAGTTTTAATTTTCAAACTAGAAATGCAGTTATGTACCCCTTTTTAGAAGTGACACATTTGTTCTCTAACTTACAAGAACAGAAATAAGCAAAATACACATGCTTTGGTGTATAAAACTATGTGATTTAGAGTTTTTCCAACGTGGCATAACAGAAGAGATTCAAATAAAGTATGAAATTTTCTGAAAACAAGACTAGCCTACAGAAAAAAAAAAGGCCTAATTATCTAAGCAGTGACACAAAGTTCAAGCAAACATTTATATTGCAAAACCAGAACCAGCTCACCAACAGAAATCTATTCAAAGTAGTAATAATCACCTGTAGAAGTACGAGCACCCCCTGACTGTGTTGTGAGTAAAGTGTTCCTGAGTCTTCTCATTTCCAAAGTCCTCCAATGGGTCTGACCACAGGATGTCACACATAGGTCCATATGCAGGTGGTTCCTTGAATCGATCTAACTAAGAAAAATAGGAGACAAAGAAATACTAACTTCTTTCAACTATGTATCACAGAAACATTGAAGCAAAACTACTATTTTTCAATCCATGAGCAGGTGAACAAGAGACTCATAGCAATCTGTTTTTCAGCTTTAAAGCGATGGAGTTTGAGTAGCAGCAAAACACTCCTTGAAAACATTGACAGGGGATAGAAGGAACAGATATAACCGAAAATTAGGAGATACAGTGGATTCCAATTCTGAATCGGTGGATTTTTGTTTGCTTTTTTTTTTGCCTTTTCTACTGGTTTTTGCAAGCATTCCAGTGGACAAGGGAGAATATAGTATTTCTGTATTTCATGATTTTTCAAACCTTAGAGCATTCAATTTATGTAAGAGGGGCACCTCAAGAAAATAGAGTCATTATTTCAAAGCAAGTTCCCATTTAGATATTTGTACATTTTCACAAAACATTGTACCTAAATATCAAGACAATATCTCTGCATTACAGCATCTTGGCCTGACATTCCTTTTGCTCCCATAACCTCAACCCTAATTAAGAAGCTAAAAACTTCTCTTTCTAGTCTTACTATGGGTATTTAAAATTTCAAACGACATAGAATCATACCGCAAATAAGATGAAGTACAACAAAATAACAGAACAATAAAAATGAGTGTTCTCCTGCAAGAACTCTTTAACATAAAAACACCATGTGTTATCTCAATATTTCTTTCATATAAGAACAGCCCTGTTAAGATGGTGTGTGAATAAGGCTTGCAGTCTGAAATATTCTCTATTTTGACCAGAAAGCTCAAAGAATGATTCAGTAGCTAGTAGTAGCTTTCCTTTAAAAAAACCACAACAATTAAAGAGAACAAATTGGTTTTGTAAGTTTTCAACCTCAGAAAGTTTTAATAAGGGGTCTCTACAATTTTACCTTTATGTTCATGACATATTCACAGCATATCTACACTTCTTATTTCAGCCCTCTCCAATTAATGCTTATGTAATTACAATTAATTTAAATTAAACAAAAATTCATAAATATGCAAAACCAATTTCTGCTGATTGCCAAAGATAAATAAATCAGCTGGGTTGGGAAGGGGGAAGGGAAGATGTTAATGAACCTAATCTAGAATCTGAGAGCTAAACAACTTTACTCTGCCGTTACGCTGTTGCAGAGCCAGCTAATTTTTATGCAGTGTTTTTGTTTACTGAAATAGTAGTGAACCTTTACCTCAGAAACAAAACTTTGCATTCAGTAATTTTTTAAAGTGCAGTTAATATCTTAAGCTAATTGCTTTTAAACCAAAACACGTAATTACTGTCTCAATTTGGGATTTTTAACTATATTAATTTCTTAGTAGACTACAAATTAACCTCAGAATATAAATTACCTTTTACTAACTTGAAAGGTCAAAAATATATATCCATGTTTGCAAGTCAGACAGCAAACGAGAAACTTTTTTTTTCTGGGAACACTAAGAATAAGTGGTTTAAACCTCTTCTTAGAAATATCAACTGAGATCTTTTTTACAAAACATGTGAATAAAAATTCATCCTTGATAACATGCACTAATACTCGATTATGTGAAGAAGCTGTTTGACATTGTTCTCTGAACTTCCATGAGATTTCTGAGAAACTTTACAGAACATAAGAGTATGAAAAGCATGAACTTATTAAGCCTCAATTAGACAATCTGCTGGGCACTCAAATGCAGAAATATTAAAAATATGGCAAGACCTATTGAGAATAAAGGTCTTTGCTATTAAAAAAAAAATACGAACTATATTCATTGCAATCATATGAACCTTTTTGGTTACATCTTCGTATATTGTGAGGTTCTTCTAGAGCTCTTTTGTATCTTCTCCTCAAAAGCACAGACCACTTAACAAGGCACAAGGAGCCCTCAGATAGTGCTTATACTGTGAGGTAATACCTCAAAGACTTACTTTTCTGATGTCATCTAAGGTGTTGATCTCTGGAGACAAGCCACCATGTACACACAGGAATTGTTGGTTCATCAGAGCAGCCAAGGGAAGGCAGTCAAAGGCATCCATGCAGGCATCATATACACGTTCTGAATATTTGATTTTACCTTTTAAAAATTAATATGGTAACAGAAAGTGCAATCAATATTTAAGAGGAAAAAAGGAATATGCTTAATATCTCAGACTTTTCCCTCTCACTATTCTATCTGGTATTGAGGCCTGTACCCAAACTTTTGCTTCATAAAAAATACCTTCAGGAATACCCTGTTGGAAAAATCCTTCCTGTTCTGAGGGGAAATTAATAAAATTTTATCATATTTTTTCTAAAAGTATGTAAATAAACAACTGAATATACCATTACAATCTACCATTTCTACTCGGCATGAAATCTGTAGAGAAAGCCTTAAAACATCTGCTGAATGGTTATCATCGTTATCACTCACAATATACTCTCTGTGAAATAGTCAGACCTTTAGCCAAGTCCCTTATAATTAACTACAGAAATGCCTTTATGAAATGAACGAGGTGGTACAATGAAGCTGAAATGTTAATTTACCAATATACATATTAAACTCAGTAAACCATAAAGCCTTTGAGCCAATTAACATTTCCTTTTCCCCAGTATAAAAAGGAAACACACACTTATGGCAATAGTTTCATCTTACAGTGTCACATGGGAAAAAAAAGCTTCATTGTGCAGGTAAAGGTCAACATCTAATGAGCTTATATGTGTCACTGCATCCTTTCTTGCAACACAGAAAGGAATTCATATAAAAAGAGCATACTGAAAAGTTTAAGCCTACACACAAGATAAATGTGAAAATGCGATACCTACAGGAAAAAGAAAACCAAAATAAAACTCCCTGTATCTCTCTCCTGCTCCATGAGATGAGGCCCTCCTTAACTAGCAGTCAGGCACCTGTCACAGGTGTCAGGGCTGGTGTGCCAGCACGTTTTGCCTGCCAGGCTGTTGTGTGGGGCAGCAAACCCTCAGCTTCTGCAATCAGCATCAGCAACAGTGCACATTTACCAGGAGCATCCAGGCCCAGATGGATCCACAGCAGCCCCAGGATGCTCCCACACCAGGCTGGCAAACTCTAATGTGGGGGGTCTAAGCTACTCCACACCTGAGAGGTGACAGCCCTCTCAGGAAACAGGGACTACAATTTAAAATCAATGGCAGTTAACATGAAAAGTACATGAAAATTTACTAATAGTGAACCAGTATCAAATATTTGCAAAATTACAAACTAAGTTATTGAAAATGGAGTTAAGACGAGAAAGGTAAGATAAACTTACATTCTTGCTTAAATGTGAAATACTCTGTTAAATGTCTACATTCATGGTTCCCACGAAGTAAAAACAGTGTTTTGGGGTAAAGGATTTTCAAGGCCCACAAGTACAGCACACACTGCAAATCAGAACAAGAAAGAGAAATAGAATTCATAGTTAATAACAGAAAAATTTACATTCCCCTCCCCCATTACAAAAAACCCAGCAGAAAAAGTAAAAGTAATCCGTGCAAAGCATTTATTTTCAACTGATTAACTTCATTCTTTACATACTACATTCAAACACTTCTCTGTACTTCAGCCTTGACTGGCTGAAATTCATCCTGATATATGGTACATTCTGATAGAGTTTAACACTTTTTGCTGAGTGGCACCTCCCTGGTTAGCTCTGTGCTGCCTTTAGCAGCCCCAGCTCCCACGCAGCAACTGCTGTGCATCTCTCGAATGAAGGGCACACTCTCCACCTGGAAGGTTAGGCAGAAACCTTCCGTGGAAACAGTTTCACCGGAAGACCTGCATTTCCTGGCTTAAGGAAAATTTGCCTCAGAACAATTTAACTCACACTTCAGGAAATACCTCAGCTTTCAGAATTACATAGTTTCTACATGAAAGTTTGTTAATTTTTCACTTAACATTGCTCCTGACATACAACTGGGGTAAAAAGATCCACAAAGCTCTTGCATTAAATTAGTACGAAGCTTTTATAATGCCTTTTCTCTTTCCTAAAGATTTCTATTTGAGATGACATTTCTGCTAGACATGTTTTTAAAGATAAAATAAAAGACTTGGAGAGACTAAGCTCTGCTCAGATCTCTCTAAACCACTCAATTAAAAATACTTGTTTTGAAAACAAACTCACAGCTCCAAGAAAGTTGATAGAAATAAAATCCGCTCATCCCATGAGATGAGCCCACTGCCTGCAAGGATACTGTATAGACCATAATGTCCTCTCAAAAACTAGAAAGCTAGAAAAGCTGTCTAAATGGTTTTTACTCCAGCCTTTCCTTGCTTAGATAACCATGAACTGTAGAAATGCTGCACAAGAAACAAAAAGTGTCAAAGAAACACCACTTTCATTTACAACTACTTCCTAATGCTCCTTTTGTTCCAGTAGGAAAAAAAAATCCATTTAACTTTAAAATAGATTGGACATTTAGAATGTACTCTATAGTTTCAGATTAGAACAACATCAGCATTGCTGTCAATGTAATGTTTCTACATTATAGTGTGAATTCCTTTCCACAATTCAGAGTGTCTTGAAAAACACCTGAATAATAACTTTAATCATCTCAACATGTAGATTTCAGGTCCCTTGTTTGCTACACAGTAAAATTATAAGAAAAAAAACGAAAAGAAGAAGGGATTAAACAATTTAATGTTTGTTCTCACGCTGTCCAAAGATAAGCACACAGCAGCAGGAGTTTTATACTACTACTCATTGCCTTGAATTTATTACATGCAAACATCTGAATGCTCCGTCTGTTCTTTATCTGTAATTTCTGATCTTCTACTCAAAGGGTCCATAGACAGAGGAAAACAGCAAAAATACAGGCAGCATACTCAAGGAATTGTAAAACTAATTCTCCCCCTCGGAAACACAGGGAAAGCCTCCCAGCTCATGCCAATTCTTCTGCCTCCCTGGCGCTATTGCCGCCACAGGAAGTGAGAAGAGATGTCAGAATGCCAGGGAAATCATGCTAACATAATCCAGCATGAAATTGTGGGGTTAGGTCCCAGGAATCATCTGTTGTGGCCCAAAACAACCACAAAGGGTGTGCCTGGACAAAGTCTTCTGTCTCTGTGTAAACTCCAACAGACTTGGGTTTGAGGGTTTCTCTCCAATGGAGCAAGAGACCTGAACTTGTCCACACCACCAGAGCAATTCTCTGTCTTTGATGATGACTCCTTCATTCATCCAAAAATTTCCAGAAGCTTCCACTTTAAACTTAGTGACTCATGCAAAAATTTGATGTAAATGTTGTGAGACTAGAAGTTTAAAGTGACTCCCCCATCTATGCAAGAAAAGCTCCAGCTTTTAAAGTCATATCCAAGTTACCTTAGAGCTTCTAGTCTTGCCAAAACACCTCTAGAAAAGCACAATTAGTGATTAGATGAAATGGCATATTAAAAAGAAAGTGGTTTACACTGCCCTCCTAACTAAGATTTTCATTCTCCTAAAGCTATAGCAACATTTTTTAGACAATTCCTTTAAGTTTCCCCCTTTTCTTTTCAGCAGTTCAGTGAAGTAATCTTGTAATAGTAAATAAGAACTATTTAGATTTTTTTTTCCATACAAACTAAAGAAAAAATATGAGGGAAACGATTCTCATGGCTTTTCAACTTACAGTAATTTACATTCAAGAAACCTTATGTCCAAACAACAAATCATGAGCAAACTTCTGGTTTTGATTTTTTCCTACCTGTGCTTCACATATCATAATTCTTACTGAAGTCAAAAGATTATGATAAATTGCCCTTGTTGAAAAGCTGAGCCTAAAGTCTTCAAGTATTTTGTAATATTGCTTCCCTGTCATAAAATTTTAAAATACCTTTCTTCTTTCAATTTTTTCATTAATAACATCCTTAACATAAGTTCTGCTGTAACTATGCAAAACGTATAGCAGGGACCTTGTGATTTAGACATCCATAAGGTATTTTTCCCAGTTTTCAAACCTATCAAAAAAACGATATATGTATAGAGAGATATCTATCTATATCTATAGCAATATAAAAGAAGTTAGGGTTCTTAACTGAGGACCCTCAAACCCCTCTCACTTGTTTAGTGTCTTTCAGCTGTTGAAATAGGAGATATGTTAAGTTTGTAACACAGAGGTTATCTGTCCACCTCCCAGCTCCCATAGTCGAGCTGTTTTCCTGCTGAGGTTCTGGCAGCCTCAGCTTCAGAAAGAAAAGGTCTGTGCAATTAAACACTGTGTAAGCCAAAGACCCACATTTTCAAAACAGACTTGGGATTTAACTCCACTGTTGCATGCTGAATTTGAGCATTTGCACAATTCCACATCTTAACCCATCCTGGAAAGGAAAACCAAAGCCCCACAACTGTTCTGTGCATCTCAAGTTATGTGATTAAATCAAGGAGCCTTTAAAAATCATCACCATCGCCACCTGAGTAGAGCCACAAGCACCACAGTGCTCACTTCTGCGTGCTCCGGCACTGGCAGTGTCAGGAAGAGGGAGATGCAGCTCACTGCCAGTTGTGTGGCTTTGCATGGGCCACATGCAAAAAGATGAACTCCCCTCCAAATGACTGACAGCACTGGGCACTCCTCCAGCAGATGAAATGAAGTGTGAATAAGCGTAAGGAAATTCATACTTGAAAGGATAATTTGAGCCACACATTGCTAAGATCTCTACGGATGCTCTGTGACCTGTGGAAGTGGCACAGCTCCTGCTCTCTCTAACACACACCTCACCTAAATACAAAAATTGCATTACTTAAGGTGCACTGACAATACCTAGTACAGATACAGCTTCCTAAAATAGAGTAACTATCCCAATGGAAATCATGTACCTTTTTAGACACTAGCTGCATTCACACTACTGGGATGACTATTTATTACTGCATGATTTCAGAGACAAATAAAGATACATTGCAGCCGTAGCCAGAATACTCACATGAAACGCAACTTAATGCCATTTCTGAACTACTATCCCTTGAGCACAAAGAAAATTCTGAACACTACTGCAAATAAAGGAAAAGTCATATTGTCTTCACTACAAGTAGGATTTCAGCAAAATCGCAATATACTGTTTGCCAATGTTTAGACCACATTACTCCCATTTCAGCCTTTAAAAAGAATATCTGAAAATATAAAAAATATCCAAAAAGAAGTACCTCTTTTTCAACCAAAAAGGGACTAGGAAATTCTTTTTTTGTAAATGTTCCTCTAATTCTTACAGCTAGTATTTTCTAAACAGGTATTCAAGTGATGCCTCCTAACTCTCCTTTGTGGGACCTTGTGTCAAGGCCACAGCTGTTCTCTGAGAAGATGGGTCCCATAGAGAGACGGCATCAGTGCAGGGGAAATGGTGCCATCACATGTTCTTCCCCTGCAGCCAAAAGAGGTTCTTGGCATGCCGGGGACTCACTGGGAACAGCTGGCACAGGACCAGTCAAGCTGCAAGGACAGCCCTGACACAAACAGATGTTCCAGTCTGGGAATCTAATATATATAAAAATAATCTGAATTTGCTGAGTTACTGAATATTCACAGCTCTGAGGAACACTACCATACAAAAATGAGATCTCACAAGATGCAAATTGTTGCTATGAAGAAAGATTTGCTACTACTAGTCTACAGAAGAGGACAAGCAAATTCAGGATAATTTAAGTACTAGGATTTTCTTTGCTTTAAGAGTACTGAAAAAATGATTGACTTCACTGGTCAAGTATTCCTGACCAGCCAAATTATTTTAAATCAAGTTGTTTACCAGAAAACATTAACACACTACAGTAATAGAGGATGCTGAAAGGTGTTCGTTCTTCCAATGAAGCCCTCAAAAGTTCACAGAGACTTGAGAGATAATAAACACACAGCTTCACCAGCATTAACTTCACCCACTGTTTACTAACATAAATTTATTTATGTGTAGTTCTTTTCTTGGGAGAGAACACTTAATTTACTACAGTTCATTCAGGTCAGAAGCATCTCAAGCACCAGATGCTTTTTTTAATTGGTGAAAAGTCCACCAGTCAAATTCCAGACTCACTCCAAACACCTCGCTTTGTTCTTGCTGGAAATAAAACCAGTTTCACCTCCTGAAATTTCAGTCTGTGCATTCAGAGGGGAAATGTACGCAAGTTCTGAATCTTAAAACGTAACTCCAGTTTTGATAGTTTTGAACATTGGTTCAATTCTCCCTATTTTAACTCTTTCCTCTGCCAAAAATTATCATTATGTACATCACTATTACAATGGTCAAGTGATATATCAGAGAGTACACTGTTATATGGAATTGAGCAAAAAAATAATTCCAACAGCTGGTTTACATATTGTTATTATTAATGCATTATAGCTGGTTTTTACTCCATAATTTTCCCAAGACTGTGATGAAAAACAGTCTATAAGTACACTCCTCCCTACATTGAATTTGAAAAGCATTTGTCTGCTTTTCAAAAGAGTTTTCAGACTCAGGTAGAGAGATTAGTCATTCTCCCTTACAACCTATTCCTGCAGAACCACTTAGGCTCTAACTATTCTTTAGATTTAAAAATAGCCCTCTGTTTTGGTCATTTGGGTTTCTACTCTCCATGACCATAAAACTTACTTGAAAGTGAAAACCAAGGGGTTTCTTCTACTCTGGAGTCAAACCCCTGGAACAGTGCACAAGCACAAGAGGGAAATGTTATCAGTTATATAGCCAAGGGAACAAATGCATTGTATTAAATTGCAGAAATTTGTTATTTTAAGTGAAGAAATACCCGGGCTCTGCCAAAAGGTCAAATGGAAAAGAGAACGTAGATATGGAATGAAGATTCTGTCTGAGCCAAGAAACCTCATCTCATTCTACCTACAACCTGACATTTCTTAATTTTACCTGCTGTAACTTCTGTATCAGTCTCTCATCCTTTGACTCGTTGCTGAGAACTAACATAAAAGACACAAAACAGGTAACTCCCTTTAAGCAGCGAAGCTAACTCTGGTAAAAATGGAGCATGCACATGCAGAATTGAGCCCTTGGATCAAAAGCTCCATAGGGCAAGGACTGACATTTCTGCTGAGTGCCTTATACAAATACTTTTCTCTTTTTCCCTCTGAATTATCAAATGCCTTCCACCTACCTTATGCAATTTCTTTCTCTATTCTTAATGATAATAGCTTGCATTATGTAGTACCTTTCATCCAGAAGAATCCCAAATGCTTTGCAGCCCACAGAGAAGGATTATCTCGCCCACTATCAGAACTCAGCTCGGTCTAAGCTCAATGGTGTCACTTTTACACTAGAGATCACACGGCAATCAAGGGGAATTTTTTTAAAGCCTGTATTACTCATGATTAGTACCTTGGACCAGCTACTTAATTCTTTTGGAAAGACCCCAGAACTGCAATAGTCTCCTGTCTCCATAGCAGAATGGGGAGACAGCAGATGGATGGAATAAAGATCAGTATGTGACCAGCATGGTAGAAATATGAACTGAGTCTAGGGCTGTTTACCAGCATGACTTCCCCAGCACAAAGCACTGACAAGAGCTGGTGCCTGATCTATGTACTTAGGTCCCCTTCTCCACCAAAAACATCCTTCCCCTCTAAATGCCAAGTTGCATTCTTCACAATTTTCCTTTCCTTGTCACTACTTATTGTGCTGAGTTCATGCCTGAATGCACAGCTCTACATCCAAATACACTTAGGAAACTGAAACTTGACTTTTCTTTCAAAGACTTTCTTTAATCAAGGTGACAGATAGGGAAAATCAGTTATGTGACCAAAAAAGAAGTAGTGATTTGAGAACCTAACATACAAAAGAAATAATGTAAGTGACAGCTGAGATATTTCCTTGGTGCTGGTGGAAGCCAATACTGCTTCCAGTAAAAAAGCAATGTTCCTGAATGGAAATACTGAATTCAGAATACAATTCACTAAGTATGTATGCACAGGTTGGTAAATGAGAGATTTTAAGGGGATTATTGCTCATACGTAGGCTATTTCCTTTGTTTTATATGGCTTGCTATTTCTTTAAATTGGTAATAGCCATGGACCAGATTTTGGTAAACTGTCAGAGAAGCACTTGAAAACTGTAGCAAATCCACTTGTTTTATTTCTTTTAATAACAGCCTATGTATATAGAAGGGAAGACAAAACTTGGCTCTTCCAGACACATCTCATCTCAATCATAAGACTACAGGAGATATGAATGAGGTTATCACAACTCAAAAATGGTAGTCCAAGACAAAGCTGCACAATGGTTTAAGTCTGTGAACCTCTTCCCGCTCCTCCTTCCCCAAGCAATCCAGCATGGTAATCCACAGCAGTGATTTAGCTCACAGCTCACTGTGGATCAGCTCTCAAGAAACTCGTGAACTCAAGCTCAAAAAAATCATGATCAAAGTGCTGACTTCAGTATGAGACTAAATCCTGACTATATTGATTTTTAGCATGTGGGTGAAAGAACCTTGCAATTTTTAAGTTTTTACAGCATCTGTACTTGGAATAGCAAATTTCTATTTGTAAAATGTGCCAAAAGATTCTGTTAACACTTGAAATGAAGCTTTAAAACTAACTAATAAAGCAAAAGCAGTTCTATTGAATCTAATTTTTCAGAAACTTCTTACTTTAAACATAACACTGGCAAGATAATACACTCATCTGTTTTCCAAACAAACACAAACTCAGCTGCTTGGCCTTATATATTTGTATACCAATATGGCAACAGTGTACTTGTGGGATGTAGAATGAAACAGCAATGGATGTGTTCTCACACGATGCCATCTAATCTAGTCACAGACACACAGATATGTATCATAGAATCTATATTGCTTCCAACAATTAAAGGGCATTCTGCCCTGACTCAGAGGGAGTTCAAGTCTGAACTTTTCACAGAAACAGTCAAGCTGTAGATCAAGAGATCAGCAAGGGTTTATGACTGACTGTTCAATGACTATTAGCTATAACCTGGACAAACAAATCCACATCAGGTTTTATTCATAGTTGTGCACTTCATCTTGTCAGTTTGTAGAATGAAGCAATAACATGGGATAGAAGAAAACATCTAGTTTGTTTTATGAGCACTGGAAAAGAGGTTTTGGCCTTGGTATTTGACTCACTTCTAGTCAAAGCTGGCAGGATAGGATACTCTTTCTTTCACAAGCCAGCTGAAGATGTTATTTGACCTCCACATTCTATGGCCTGACCTGGAGACTACACCAGGTCTCAGCCCCACCAACAGGGCACTCGTGCACTACTTCTCTATGGATGGATTCATGTGCTGCATCAAAAGCCAGAGATCACGCACTCCTGCATGCCACATCTAAATAGAACTTATTCATTCTCTCCAGCACAGCATGCTATGTGCTGGCTTTTTGTCCCATTTACTTCTCATCTAGCCCTTCAGTTCTCCTAAAATTTCACATCCAGGAAACTCAGATCAAATAAACCTAAAAGTCAAACTAAACTATGGGTTGTGGGTTAAGATTTTCTCTTATGTCTCTTTTCTAATAGCACATGTCTATTCAGGCTATTTAGCTTTTGCAAGCTGCAGAGCATGCTGCCTTCTGCGTACTATTTAGATGGCCACTAGTTGGTACCATTCTGTGTCAGCTTTCCAGCACAGATATAGCAGGATTTGGCTGGATTTCGAGGAATCTTTATAAAAACACCACCAACAACATGAACATGTTATTTGTGAAGAGCCTCAGTATTCCTGAAGTAGTTAAGAGATGATGGTAAATACACATAATATGCTGCAAGCAGTTTTGCATCCAAACCCAGAAATTAGAAACTTACTTCAATGCTGAAGTACCCTCTGTCCACGTAGTCCCCCAGGAAGAGGTACCGCGTGTTGGCAGGAGAGCCTCCCACTTCAAACAGTTTCATCAAGTCAAAGAACTGACCATGGATGTCTCCACAAACTAGAACAGAAGAGGAGCAATATTTAGATTCACCATACAAAAATCATCTTAGGTATGCACAGTCCAAAGTCACTGTTTTGTAAGACGTGTTATGACAATTCTGTGGATCATTCACTAGTTAAACAGCAGTTGAGCACTGGCAGCTGCTCAGCAGAAGCTGTTTTCTATGATTTACATCCATATATGTGTGTGCCAAAGGCTACCAAGTAACTAAAGGAGAGCCATAAGGTAAATCTAGTGCATAATGATCTTTATAGACATCTGTCCATTCCTGGTACTGCCACCAGACCACCACAATATGGCAACAGCAGTAAGACAAACCAAAGCTGCCCTGAAAAAAAGGATATGTTCAAGAAAGGTTACTCTTACTTTTAAAATTACTCCTCTATTCTTCCTAGTCTTAAACCCAGATAAACAGCAATAGGGTTTCTATAAAATGCAAAGCACACCTGTCCTGTGCATACCTGCTTAAACTGACACATTTCTGATTCCTGCTTCTGAACAGAAAAACATCCTGCTTGCTTTCCCAAACCATGCCTTACACAAAAGGACACTGGTGTTTCACACTTTAACCTCTACCCCTTTATTTAACCTACCAAAATTATGATTTGTTCACCTTCATTGCAACGAAGTCAATCTAAGAGGCTGTTTCCTAGAAAAAGCAGCCCAAATAAACATGACAGACCAAGCACAAGTGACACACAGCCTCGGATAGGCTGGGATGCCTCTGTCTGTGCCTTGGGGGCAAGAGTTTGGCTCTGCTCTCTTGTGAAACTGTGAACTCCCTGGTGGGTGATTTCAAGCACCTGCAGGAAGGCAGGCAATGCTTTTGGAGAACCCAAGGATGCCTATGAGTGTCAAAATCTGCTTTGCTTCTTCTACTCAAAAGGAAACTTCCCCCACACACATCCCATTTAGGGTCAAGCATGGAGTTTTTATAGCAATGATCCTTAACCAAGGTGATGTTAAAAGCCGACAGGTACTGAGGTCAGTTTAAACTGGCCTTTCAGTGACCAAACAAACAAACAAATCTGATTTTCACATTCTAAGGGTGATTTTGAAGGAACTGAATAAAACCAAGGGTCCAAGACAGGCCTTATTGTGCAGCAGCAGCCCACCTTCAGTAAAATTCAGATGATCTCTTTCAGGTAATGGCTTTGTCCCACTATAGACAAGCAATCCTCACATTTGTCAACATGCCATGGAGAAGCTGAAGTCACAACTCCATATAGATACAAAAGGACTACATAAAACAGCTGCAATACCAAATCCCACAAACTCAGAATGCAAAGTGCTCATATACTATTGTCTTTCATCTCAGTCCAGTTCACATTATAATTTTATGCTTGTATCGCTTTTCCCTGAATGTATACACTAAGATCCAAAAAGTGTCATTCCACCAAAAAAACTAAATACAAAAGCCAGAAAGAACACCCATCCAAATCAAACCAACCACCCACCTTCTGAGTACAGAAAAAACACACTGATACACAGCCACTGCTTTCATGAATATTTATGTGAAATTGATGACACGATTCACAATTCCTGGCTTAGCTGACCATTCTTCTGTGATAGTAACATGATCTTTACCCCATAAAATAGCATATTTTATCTTGTCACCACTGTGATATACACGGTATAATCTTTTTAGTAGTTGATTCCCCACTGTGAGTTTTAGATGACAATTTTCATGCTAAAAGCCATCAACAGTTACAATTTCAACCTAAGAATAACATCTGCCATTAATTATGCAAAATAAATACTATTTAAATCCCCAAGTGGTACAACACCACCACTGTTTCTCTAAAAAAAGTATTTCTACCCCAAAGGATATCTTTTGGTAACATCTTTATTTGAACACATTAATCTACCAAACCAATACACACTTCTTGACTGTACTCCTCTGCATGGACACTGTGGGAAGATTCAAAACACGTGTCGCAATTTGATGGCCAGGCAATCTGCTCTCCTAACTTGCAGCAGAAAAGCTTTTAGTTACATAACTGTACAGCTCTACCAATTATCGCCCGCCCCCATTTGCTCCAACTGCAAAAACCTGAAGTTGAACAAGACTGAAAGATTTTTAAATGGATTTAACTTTACAGCTTTCACTTAAAGCACAAAGAAACTAGACATTTTATTTCTTTTGGTATGCAGACGTGTGAACAGGTAAATACACTGGGCCAATTACAGAGAAACCAGAAAGGTTAGAAAGCTTTCTGCAAGGAGCTGCACGTCCCTGAATTTGTAACAAGTCAGAAAAAGCAGTGCGCAAATCAGTGAACAGGACAGAAATAAAAAGTGCAAAGCTCTGCAATCCCACAAGTTGCAAAAGTCTGAACTGGTCTCAAAAATGGATACTTGATGGATATTCTAGACACTTTGCACAGAGCAGCCTACTTCTTTTATACTTAGCAATAGATGCCAAAATGTATCCAGGAAAAACAAAATAAAACCCCTGCCAAAGATAGAAAGCTGAAAAGCCCAGCACTCAGAATTAACCTTGTCAATTAAAGTAGCTCCAAAAAAGAAGCTTAAAATCAGCAGGTAAAAGCAGAGGGAGGAAGATGCTCAAAGACGTAGCATTGATATTTAATTTATTATTGTCAAATCCCAGAATTTCTACTGGAAAACTACAATGTTACATACAGTCAATTCAACTATTATATTTTGCCTGCAATAGGATGGAATAGCTTACAGACTTTACACTTTCTAGGTTTGCATGCACAGGCTTGAAATGTCCTTGCAATGTAAAACCCATATATTCATATTCTGATGAGTAGTCTGATTTACAAATGAATTAAAGGGGCAATTTTGCATGCATACAGTACTGTGCTCCATTTAGCATTGAAAAAGAACTGCAACTGCTTCTAAAGCTATAGTTCTGCCACCTTTCTTTTCCAACTCTATATTCCTGTGAATCTCAGATCTGGAAGATTTCCCAGGCAGCTGAATCAATGTTTTATTTTTCATTAGGTGGGGGCAAAGGAGATCCAGCATTATATTTCCATTCATAAAGGAGAAACATCCACCAGCCAATAACTCTGCCCTAGTCTTCACGTCATGTTGCAGCTTCACACCACTAAGAATGAACTTGCAGCACTGTCCCACCAAAAGCCCACAAGAGAAGTTCCATACCCACTCCCCACTGCTAAGTCCACTACCTTCATCCTTCTTGTTACAGAAAAAAAATAATTAAAAGCGCACTAGTTATTACATATTCAGATTTACTATCTTACAAGCATTAGCATTGAAGCTACTGTTCCTGTTAATTTTGCCAGACACATCCTGTTTCATTACACCAGTGCAGGCCCTCTTTTGGTACTGAAGCTCTTACTATTAAACAACACATACAAAGAGGAAAAAACATTTTTTTCATCAAATAATAGCAAAAAAATCCCCAGCACAGTAAAGCAGGAAATTCAATTTTTAATGAAGATCTCCAGGATCAACATACTTATGGATTTAAACTATGAACACAGGGAATGTAAAACACTGTTTCTATGTGTGCAGGATTAACATTAAAAGCAGCTGTGTTCACATAAAAAAAAACATATATCCAGAAGAGGAATTCACATACTTTCCAATATCACTGATTTCCCAAAAGTGCCATCAAGTCATGGCCTTTGTACACTCAATAATTTATAATAACAAAGTAATCTGACAGCAATTTTTTCTCCCCTAAGAAGACAGACAGCACTGCTTAATTTACCAGTGCTTTTCAGCTTCCTTTGTATTCTAGAACTGCCAGCTGGACAACAACAAAAATTTTTCTACTCACTTACTATTTCCAGGGATCAGTTCAGGCATCAAATCTGTTGCTTAAGAATTTGTCTGAGCCTGTCAACATCCTACCTAATCTCTCAGGGCAGCAAGCTCCAGAACTGCATAACACTAGAAAAGTTTCAAACGTAAAGAAATTCTTAAGTTATTTGAAATTAATGTCCTGATCTCCAACAAATTAATTGTTGGTACGATCAGAAAGTTTGAGAAACACTAGTTGTTTGTGGACCCCTTAGAAATTTATCTCTGTTGAGGAAGTTTTCAAGGAAGACACAGGCCCCTTCACAAGATTAAAATTCACAGGACTGCCCTTGCAATTCCTGAGAAATCATGTTTCGAGGCAGCTTTTTCTACTTGTTATGATGGGTACTTTAATCCACTACACAACCTTAACCTACAGCAGCAGATTTTTTCCCATTTAACTGCCTATAAAATACCATTTTATTATAAAAATAGAAGTTGGACATGGGGAGAAACAGAATAAATGTTTTTGTCAACCTAACACAAATTAAATTATGTTTCTGATGGCTTCACTGTAAAGATTTTTCTTCATGTCAAAGGAACAAGCAATACTGAAACAGGAACCACTGATTTCAAGTGGTACTAGCAGTGAAGGAAATTCAAAGCTGAGCAGCGCATTTGCCAGTTTATTTATAGGTGATAAAGTGGTATAACAGTGATTTAGAGTGCAATATCTGCTGGCACATATAAAAAGCCTGTGAATGCTCTTCACATACCTTCCCTTCAGACTGCAAAATGCTCTTCACTTTGTACAAACTCAGTCCAAAGATTATTCTGTATGATTTCCCACTCCAAATGGACATTAAGAACAAAATTTATACTCACACTACATTAAACACTGTCAATTCAAAAATTTTCAATCTGCAACTGTTTAGATATGCTGCACTTATTTTCTCATTTATAGGTACATACTTAATTGGTGTAACATTATAGGCTGACAGTAAAATACAATTACTTTTTCAAGTGAATTTTCATTCCCTGTATCGCAAGATTACATTCCCATCTTTAAATGCCATCAAGTATTAGGAGCAGATATGTAACACTCTATCACCAGCTCCAGAAGCAACATTTGCAAACGCATACACGTATGACAATTAACAACAATCAAGCTAAGGTATCTTTTAAACCACTGTGTAGGGAATAATATCCATCACTTGACAATTTGTTCTTTACATTCACTGAGCTAGGGATGTTTTTGCACTGAGTTCCAAGAGACTGTGCTTGAGCAAAGCAGCGCACGATACTAAAAAAACCTAAGGGAGGAAAACACCCTATTGAGTTACACTGCAGAATGCAGACTGCAAATCCCAAAGGAGGTTGCTTTGTACAATGTTTTGGAAGCATTTAGCTGCTTACCATTCCATTAGCAAGAACATGCTTCCAAGAGTTTACTGCTTTTCAAAGACACCTGGTACTTACAAAACCATGTAAACCTGCACGTGTCTGAACAGACTTGTGGCTGGTCATTTGTACAGATCTACAAAGAAAGATGGTAAAGAGGCTGCACATCCAATGACAAATATGCCCTAAACATTTTTCCGGGCAAGTAGTTTGAAGGAATGAAAAATTACAAAAGGCTAAGTGAAGAAGCCAAGTGGGAAAGAGTGAACACACAAAGGTGAAGCAAAATCAACTTGACCAGCTTTTGTAGCTGAGTCATCAAAGACTGGGCTTCCTCAGAAAACTCCTGAATATGAGGGAAAACAACTACAAGAACTATATGCATAAAATTCTCACGTGCTTCAAGAACAACAACTTTGCTTTTGAAGGGTTCAACTATTAACGAGAAGGCTCTGATTTTCCTCAAAATTTAATAACAAAGTCACATATAAGGGTCACATGTATTTGATTACACAATCTTACAGCCTGAATGAGGTTTGTGTGCAAGCGTGTATCTGAAAAACATTATATATTGCCATAGCAATATGAAATATTCAGAACATCAGTTTTATTCCATGTATTTTTTTAATCACTAAAGAGCAATTTTCTTCCATACTTTCTGGAGAACAACATGGAAGAAGTACAAAATAAAAGAAGAAACTCCAGAAACTTTTATTTACATCTGCTCACTAAAGGGCAGCTCAAGACATAAAGTTTGTGGTTAAGTTACATACATTGTTTCATTGCCGTGCAGTTCTGTTCCTATTTGTGAGCTGTTTAAAGAACTTGCAGACTTCATTACTTACTGAAATTAAGGTCAGAATCATGGAGACAGCTAAGTAACTTGTCCTAAGAAAACAACAAGACTCAACATAATGGGCTTTAATATAAATGTTTGTTATACTAAGTCTATTGAACACAGCTCTATTTCCAAAAGAAGCATGATCTCATTCATATTCATCTCTGGTTATCTAACGTGATTATAATAGGCTTTCATCCATCTTTTCCCTTCAATCCCTGCATGCAAACTGATGAGTTTATACTACCAGAGTGAACTGGCATTAACAAAAATCTGCAATTGCATATTTTCATGAAGAGGCTTGGTAAACCAAAGATAAATCCAGAAACCATTGACCAGACAGGTACACAAATGAAGCATCAAGGTGACATTTGCCAATGTTATTCGACTGACAACTTTCCTTCTTTGCATAGAGGAAAAAAAAGACAAAGAGCATCTTGGGAAAATTTGTTTTCTGTGCAACACATGAGGACACTATACTGTGTTCTGCTCTGCCAACACTTGCAGATCTGGTGTCTGTAAAGATCACCCACGCTCACTCCTTCTAATAGGAGTTAGTTTTCTCCCACCATCCCCTGAAGGCTAGAACAAATTAATGACACTTGATTTGAAGAGGCAGAGTGAAAAAGAAGGGAAAACACCACATCAGAAAAGACCTTCAGGACAAGTCATTAATATTCTCTGGTGAAGGAGGAAGCAAAAAAACCCCCAAACCGATACAGAAGGGCAGAAGCCCTTCAAAATGTTAAGCCTAGAAAAATATCTTCAGCACCAAGATTTTAAAAATAGCTCTATAATATTATTTTCATGTCACAATATTATTTGCAGTGTCTCAAAACAAAATAAAAATCAGGTACATAACCTTAGGCAGCAGAGGATTGCTTTTGTGTATACAGGAAATACTAGAAACAACTCTCAGGAAACGGGCTCTACCAAATGCTGTAAAACCTACATGGGCAGAGAAAAATCCCTTCTCTCCATGCCCCAACCCCAGCTGAATTTTTCAGAAGAGTAAGTTGGTATCACAGCAGTGAAGTGCCAAATGAAAATTTTCAATTCCAGATCAAAGCCCTATAATGGAGTGGTAGTAGAAAGGGAACGGTGGTCTAGTGAATATTTTACAGATCTTTTCTTCCAAGATCAGCAGAGGTAGGTGCTTTCATCACATATACCAGAAGGTGCTGAACTAAGTCACAGAGGGAGAAAAAAACTGTGACAGGACTAAATCAGCATTCATTCCCACATCCCTGAGAGTAACAACCAGCTCTTCTCCTGCCACCCTCCCAAGGTCAGTGCTGCCCCGGAGCATCCTCAGGAAATGTAAAAGCAAGTATACTATCATTATCTCATGTTAATGCACCCTTAGGATCAGGGAGCAATGAATATTCCACAAATAACCCTATCACAAGGATTATTTGTGAGGAAAGTGCTTCATTGGTGTTTAGGTCAGGATTTCCAGCTCATATCCTGAGATCAAAGTTATTTATAGCAATGGGAAAATTCTCTTATCCTCAGTTTTACAGATGTGAAAAACAAACGCCCAAGGAATTTTAACAGTTTATAAGGTCACAGGTTCAGTCAGCAGAAAGGCTGGGATAGCCTGAGAGGGAGCAATGCATCCTTACACTGCTGCATCCAGTTCAATACACCAGAAGCAGACAGCCCTTTCAAGGAGGAAGGAAGATCATGCAGAAGAAGCAGACACAGCCTGGCTTTAAACACAATGCTCCAAATGAATTTAGGGAAGGTGAAACAAGGCAAAATGAGTGTTGGGGGTTAGGTTTGTAAAAGAACTTTGAAGAGGTGAAGCTCAAATAACAGGGTAAAATTTTTTGCTCATGATTTAATTCAATTCTTAGGAACAGGTTTCTCTACAATCACTATTGCTCTCAACAGCATTTATCCCAACCCCAATAAAGTTAAAACATAGGCACTAGTATTACATGGGTACAGTGATAGTTATATAAAGCCCAAAGAATGCCTCAGTTATTTAGAGAGACTTGATGGATAGTATCCTTGTTTGCTCTTCTTACTACAGAATTTTAGAGCAGTATTACCATCACAGACTGCAATCCAATCACCTTCCAAGCACCCAACAATGGACAAGACTTTAGACGTAGCAGTATTAGCATGTCGAACTTTGGTAAACGAATGCCCACTATCTAAAAACCCAACCACAAAACCTTCATGTTGGCTGGTAATACAGGTTTTCCATTTTTACCTGGAGATAACATTTGCTGTCACAGTTTCCTCATTCTGTGCCATCACAGCCCTTCTTTATGCTTCACCCCACTAAGTACTTTATTAAGAATGAGATGCGATACTATTACAAAAAGCATCCTCCTTCCTTCAGTGCAACTGTGCTTGTCTTATCAGTGGAAAACAAATATTTGCTCACCACAAAAAATTGCATTTGTTTGTTACCTTTGTATCTGTAGCACTCCATACTTCCCAGAAACAGAAGGGAAAAGGAAAATAATATTTCTCAAATTCCTGTGCTCTTAATTAGCAACCATCAGTACCCACATGGATACTTATACGCGTCCTGAGTTGGAAGAGACAGCAAAATTAGCTTAAAGAAATTCAGTGAAGTGCAGCATTTGGGTTATTCAGAGCCATGAATGAAAAGAACCAGCAGCAAAGACTTAACTGAGCTTTTAACCTCAGTTTTTGCACCCATTTTAGTGGACTTGAGCCATTACTGTAATCCAGCCTTTCTGTACCATGGGTGTTCATGTGACAGTATTTGGGTATAACTTAAAGGAAAGCAAGCAATGTGCAAGCTTCTCCAGTTCTAGGTTAAGACACAGCAAATGGCTTTGAAATTACAAAATCTAAATTACATAACCAAAGTCTTATGCAAACCTAATTCCAGTGAAAAATGCTTAACCTCTGAGGAAAGTGCTTTCAAGAGAAAGCTCTCCAAAGTAATTTTTTGTCCTGGTAAAAGCTCACAGGGTAATTAGTTAGGAGAACTAGTGCAAGGAGGAGCTGACAACACTGATCTCCCCTTGATGAAAAAAACATAAACCTAAGTAGATGGTTAAATCCATATGCTGATTCTAAATCAACATGAATCATAGAATGGTTGGGATTAAAAGGCATCTTTAAGAATACCTATTTCCAGAAACAAACTGCTATCACTTAATGATGATTATTAAAATAAACACAAAGAAGTCATGTTGATGAACTGAATAGCCTTAATTCTATTACTTTGTATAACCTTGTTTTTAGGCACATAATGAGTGCAAGCAAGTTAGAAAGGACTCAGGGCAGCACTAGGGGTGGCAGGCAGGCAGATCAGGACTAGCTCCTGCCCTGTGCTCTGCAAGTAAGCTAACCAGGCTCTCACAGAGAGTGTCTATATTAAGAATTGTTTTCCTAGTGTCTGGCTGAAGAGGGGAAAAAAACCCAGAAAGTCAGAAGAGGGGAGTGACAGGAAAAAAGTATTACTTTAGCAGACAGCCACCAACCACATCACACGCAGTATGTTATTCGGGGAGGTAAGAGACTACTGCGATTCAGAAACAGAGGTAAGAAAAAAAGGCCACCAACTTGCAAAGAGTATCAGGTGAAAAAAACTGAAGAAAAAATCTGTTACACTGAACTGGCATTTATGGCGCTCTTCTGGTCTGTAGTCTACCAGTAATCTCAGATACAACATCATTTCAGGGTTCTAATATAGAGTTAGTAAATGCATATTTAATGATTACTATAGGAGCATCTGCAGATGGCAGGGAGAGGGAACTCTACAGACCTGAGATATTCTAGAAACACATGGTTTTATTGCAAGGATCGTGGGTAAAGAGGGTCTGCCTTCAGCCACCAGCCTCGGCTGAAGGGATGCCCCAAAGAGAGAGGGAGAGAGACACAGAGGGTAAGAGGGGTAACAGGGTAAGAGCAAGAGGGTAAGAGAGGTGGCCGGGGTAAGAAAACGAAGTCCTTGTTACATTATATCTCCTTTTGTGTTGAATATTCTGATTTACAGTGACCAACTGGCAGGAGATACAAAACCTACATACTTTGCATACAGCCTGTGAGAACTGCTATATTGCCATATCACTCTGTATTCTAAACTCTAAAAACTACTCTTATCTATCTTTCCCCCAGACACCTTGGTGGAGCTACACCCTTGGGTCCCTTGGTGTCCCCTTGTTTGTTACCATTCAACCCATCCCCAGCTAATCACCATCTTCCTGCCTGCTGTGCCTACATCTCAAAGCTGGCTTTCATTTCTATTTCACTCACAGGTTTTATATTTTCAGTATTTCTTGCCAGGCAATTTTGTAAACTTCTCCTGTCTCATCTTTCCCAACAATTACAGACCAGACATTCCAAGGGGAGGTAAGTGTTTAATATGTTGCCTATCAGTCAAACAAGATTTCATTGGTATAAGTGAATTAAGTGTATATGAATTAAGTATCTCCAGCCAAGGATCTCCACACCTTATACTTTGCATTTGCAGGATAAAAGACTCTGCTGCTCAAATCAGCCCTAGTCAAAAAGATAATACCAATTATATGTAACACAATCCCATCAGAGCACACAGCAAAATAACATTTGAATAGGGCAGTAAGAGATGAGCATCTCTTGTTTCCATTCCATGCAAGTTGGGTAATGATTTATTTTTTTTTAAAACACAACACTGTTCATGCAGGGATTGAAGAAGGTAAGTCCTTATTTCAGAAGAACTTTCTTCTTTAACTCTCTAGCTCTCTAGAATGACTCACTTTTCAGAAACAACATTGTCAGCTTTTGGCTAAGATCAAATACATTATCAGTTTAAATGATTACAGAAGATGTTCTTTCCAACTGTAATAAACTACAATACTAATCCCCAAATCAGCCATAGATTAGTTTACTTTTCTCCTGAAAAAAAATCCTTTACATGATACTAAAAAATTTGCATTTATCTTCCTCATCTCTCTTTAGCATGCAGTTCCTGCAGCTTTAAATTCAGCTCAGAAGTGTAAAAAACAAGGATCATGAAAACATTCCTGGTGAAAAATGATTTGACAAAAGCCATCAGTTGGAAATGCTCACAGTAAGCATCCTTTTTACATGAAATTCTTCATCTAGCGTGTTATTAATCCATGTGGTGTTTGTGACTCCTCATAACCACTAAATTTCAGAGACAAATGTCACTTTTCACCACCTCTTACAGGCTGTGAGGTTCCATCCCATGAGGGCTGGTGACAAGCTGACCCCTGCAGTATGTGCTTCTGTTTAACAAAGCAGTCAAACCCAAGGAAGTGCTCAAAACCACAAACCCTTATCAAGGCAATTCCAGGAGTCTCTCTGACCAGAGTACTTCACTAGAACAATTAAATCATCAACCAAAACGGTGAAACCTCATGGGAAGCTGAACATTCACTAAAACAAAAGCTACTATTACCAAAAAAACACCCCCTCAAAAACACAAATGCCAAATGAAGAGTCAACTTCCTCACACAGTCAAGGGAAATGCAGTAAACCCAGTAGTGTTCCTAATTTTCTTGCAACAAAATTGCTGCCATTGGTGAGGAAAACAGCCAACATACAAGATGCCATTGTGTTTTCAAGCAATCATATCTGCATCTACCCTGGATTTAGCTTAAATTTTACACTGTTTTGCTTACTGCCATCCACATATCGTCAGACAGAAAGTTTGGACTCCTGTACCTTGAAAAAAATTGTAACTCCAATTCAATAGACATCTACTACACTAATGGGTCCATTCAGATGCACTATTCATTCATTTCATTATTAATGTCTAATTCCCTTTGTTTTCTGTAATGAGTAGCTTAACTGTCTTTTTTACAGGAGAAGAGTGAACCTGTTATCTTCAACATCGATGGCATTTATACTATTTTAATGCATATTTCTAGCTATTCTATTCCTTGCTTGCAAACAGGCAAGAGGCTTTATTCCCAAGAATAAAATTCCCATGGTGCCTCGATTTAATGAAACCAAATCCTTTGTCTTCTTTATACATTCCTTTATGGTGCACAGATTGCTGCTGCTGCTTCTCCCTTGTAATGGTTTGTACAACTGATCAGTCAAATTTGGCTCTCAACAGTCCAGCAATTTTAGGGAAACAGTCCTTTTGTGGATTTGATACTGTCAAGTGAAAAAGTGTACTGAGACTTAAAAAAAAAAATGCTATTTGCACTTCACAGTCTTTCCAGGCAGCTTGCTTCTCTTTTGGACTGCAATAACCTGGTTATTTGAAGTGACCTAAAGGCAGAAACCTCTCAGGCACATAAAAATAATAAAACTCTAATGTATTAATATGTTTGTTGGAACTTGCCTGTGCTTCACTGAAACTGCAGAAATGGCTTGGCAGTCTCGTTTTTAGCATCTTGTATATGACTAAGTAATAAAAAACTCCTCAACCCTCTTGGATCATAAACCTGTATTTATTGCATCCAAAAGTTTTCATGTACACCAGAAGTTTTACAACCCATATATTTATTGAAAATTTCATACAATATTTTTGTGTATCTATATTTCAAATTGAAATATTTATTACCAAACTTGGTAAAGAAATTTCAATAAAAACCTTCAGAAGTCTGTCTACTATAAATAGACTGCTAGAAAACTGAAAAGAATGTGACCAAAAGGAAAAAAAAAAAACCAAAACCAGCAAATGAACAGAAGTTTCTTATAAAAAAAGGAAGACATATCATTGGGACAAAAAAAATATGAGTCAGTGCAGACAGGACCTTATCTTCAGAAAACACACAAGTACAGCAATCAGGTTTTAGAAGATTATCACCACAAAAGAAGGTAATTGTGTGTGTCTTTTTGGTGACCAAGCTAAGCAGGGATATCTATGCATCACAGGAAGTAGAGCTGATGACCACCCCATGAAATTATGCAAGTAGAAAAGAACAGGCTTTCAACCTATTTTTATTCCTTTTTTCATGCTGTCTCAGACAACAGAGAATTCTAAATAAAAAAAAAAAAAAAAAAAA
>VWZU01002260.1:611101-630322 GCA_013397095.1 Sterrhoptilus dennistouni | reverse complement strand
AAAAGAAAAAAAAAAATTAACCCCCCTTCCAAAAAATAATTCTCTTACCTCAAAAGAATTCACATACATTCATGAAATACTTGAGGTTTTCCACCAAGGGACAGACATATATATGTTAGTCCTTTATTTAAGAATTATTAAAGTCTAAAAGACTATTTTAAGAATTAAATACATGAAAAAAGTCATCTTGGTTAATTTAGAATACTTTTTCAGCTTTGATTGAGGGCTTACTGAAACTGGACGACATAAAAAAGACCTAAAGTTCTGGAAATGTTTTGACAATTTGTCTCAGAGGACTGAGGATTAGAAACTTGCCATGGACAACATTACTTCCATCAGCAGTGAACAACAGACATCTCTTCCATCGAGGACTGACCAAATATGCAGCCACAAGTGACCCCAGGATCTGGGCAGAGTCTAGAACATCCTCCTCCAATTCTTGAAGTGTCTGAGCTGTCCCCTTGCAAGCTGAGCAAGGAACAACTTCCAGTCCTAATCTTCAGCAGGAAAGGACTCAGGACTTTCTTTGAGCCCCTCTCATGGATCTACTCTTAGAAACAAACAGCAGCAATACGGGAATTGAAAGAACAAAGCCACATCAGACTTCTACCATCTAGCAAGGCTTCCACACCAGGCACAAATCTTGCAGGTCTAGAAAGCAATTTTCTCCATTTTTTCCTTTACAAATTGCTACGACAAAATTCTACATGTACTTGTATCTCTGCTAAAAAAATCCCAAACCAATAAAACAAAAAAATAAAAAACCCAACAACAAAACCACAAAAAATCTATTTAATGCTATTTAAACTGCACATTCTTAGCAAGCTATCGGTAGCAGCACGGATAACAACAAGCATCAGATGTGATTTGCATTGGAGCAATGATTCTTAATATTCCCTGTACTCCCTGTCACATAGATCTCACTTATGGACTAGTGTCTCAGAAAAAAACACCTCCAGAAATCCTCACAAAATAAAACAAAATACCTAAATATACACTCAGTGCTTGTTTTCTTTGTGGGTTTGTTACTCCAAGTTAGTAAATATAATTGCCTTTCTTGGTTTGCTTTAATTATACTGTCCTTTTGAGCACAGAAGATAATATTGTGAAACGCCAAAAGTCTCACAGCCTTGGAAAGGCATTGCAAGACAGCATCATTGAGAACTGGACTAACCCTGTCATCTTTCTGTAGACCATTCATAACCATGATTTGTGGGCTTATTTCACACCTGACTAGCCAAAATGCTTTTCTATACTGAGTTTCTGTCTTTAACAGAGGTTTTTATTTGCCACCTACAAGAACAGTATTCTGTGAAGTTCCTTTTTAAGTAAAAGGGTAAAGAACCATCATTTAAGATCATTTTTCAGTGGACTGTAGCACTGCTGTGGTTTTCAAGGCAGCCCTTGAACATGGACGCTCTAATTATCTCAGCTCATTAACTAGAAAGCTATAAATCATCATTACAGCAGGAAACAGAGTGCAACATTTAAAACTCAATTAGCAACAATGTGAATAAGTGGTAGGCTGCAAAACCTGGCTTTTCTGTCAAATCAAAAATTTAGTAGAAGAATCAGCACCTGCCTCTTCTGCTACTTTAGTGCAATCAGGAGATATTTCTGTGTTGTAAATGGCAACAGTAAAAGAGTTTATTTAGTAACTTAAAAGGCCATTTCTATTCCTTTTACTTTCAGTTTAGTTTTTATAATTCTTACCTAGAGTATTCTAATATTATTGGCTGATACAGTTTTTGAGCTGCTAACCATCATGAACTCACTCTGTTAGCATTTGTAAGAACAGAAAGCTATCAATATTAAAGTGCATTGGTGTGTCAGTTTTAAAATACATTGATTCACTAAACTTCTAGAAACTGAAAATTCACATTTTGCAATTGCTCAAACCAGAGAAATGGGACTGTCAAGAGAAGAGAAAAGCACAAGGTGTAAGGGGAACAATTTCTAAGCTGCAAGTGGTCACTTTACCTGTTCTTCAAACTCCCTTCACAAAGTGATCATTCTACAAAACAGAACAGTAATTTTCTGCATTCAGGAGGAAATAAAAAAGGCTGTATTTTTCTTCAAAGACCATGTGTATCCCAAGGAAAATATGTATTAAATAACACAAGTAAAAACATTTTTTTCTGCTACCTGGTTAGGTAATCATTACAGGATAAAAAGGGTGCCTAAATACAAACAGGAGGAAAATATATTGATTTAATCCCAGTTTAGCTGTCTTTTGTTGGCCTGACTGTTTAGGAATGGAGACAGAGAGCAGTTTAGTGAGAAAAATGAAGACTTCACAAGAAATTACATATAGAGCAACTCTAAAGGAAAAATATCATGCAAATATATCTATAAATTTTTGAAATGAAGTATAGACATAAGTGTTAAAAATGTTCTGAATGTATCCCTTACAACTGTGATTTCCTACTTTAGCTATGCTCTTCCCCTTCTGCTTTGTTTCAACCTATTTTTCAATATGTCAGGACAAAGACAGCAGAGCTACAGCAGAAGAGAAGGAAGGGAGCACAGATTTCTAGGGTCTTGCTTGTCCTGACACTGGGACAGCATCAAAACCTGTGACACACAGAATTGATTCCCAGTCTCAATGCCAAAACAAGTTCACACTTAACTAAGGGCCAAGAATAAATGAAGTACAGATGCAAAAAAAGAAAAAAAAGTTTGAGACATCATCTGTCATCTAATAATCTATCACTGTATTTTATTTTTTAAATCATGTAAGCCAGAAAAAAATTGCCATTCTGAAAGGAATGAGTAAACAAAACCAGTGTATACTCAAAGTCAGAATCAAGTTTCATGCTTAGTTTAAGGCATTTTTTACAGAAAATGGGTTCTCTGTAATCAGTCTAATGCTACCCATGTACATGAGCCATATACAGATTTTGAATCCCAGACAAAAATTCTCCCTCATTGCTGCTGTATTATTAGACAGATACTTATTTCAACAGAAAACAAATCAAGGAGAGAAGTATGTTGCTGTTTACAGTGAAAACCATCAGGAAAAAAAGGTGAAAACAAGATGAAAAATAGCAGTTTCCCAAGGCAGAAAAAATGCATACGAGGTTGCAAAACAGCACTGAAGTTTAATACTCTCTCCAAGCCTTTAAACTCTGCTAAGTCCTCTAATTTTTATATTTAATCTGTCAAAAAAAGCTGCATCACTCAGACTCTGATTTGGTATGAAGCAAGCATCTCTGTAAGAGTCAGCATTAAGGCCTCCTCATCATGAAGGCAGCAGCCCCTCTTGCCCTGGACTTACACTTCAGCATCGCGGGTGACACGTTCATGGTGGCACTGCAAAGACTGGTGTGGAGCAGTCACACTGCCTTGCCATCCTGCTTGGGCTGCCAGGCTGAGCAAGGACCAGAATGGATGGCCATTAGACTCAGGAACTGCTGAAAAACATCTGATGGCCTACAGCAGGTGCTATTCCTTTCCACATCTATCTGCATCTCCTTTTTTCTTGTTTTAAAAAATAAAAATACTTCTTCAGAAAGACTCTGTGCTGTTAGTTCATCAATGCATAATACTCACAATGCAAAATGGCTGCCAAACATTAGGTGGCTACTCTGCAATAAAGTAAGGCAGTATCTGCTAGCTGCATGTCAAATTCATTTTTAAGGATTGTGAAGGGCAGCGTCCATATAATGCAGGGGTAGTTACTGTGCTACACACTGAGGAGCCCCATTTACACTAAATGGAGCAAGTGTACAGCCTACAGCACAGTACACTTAGCCCTCACTTCAGAAACTCATGCAAATTCTTTTTCTTTTCAATTCAGCTTTATTTGATTTTTCCATTCAAACCTAATTCTGCTTCCCTGCACCTCCAGGGGAAGCAGTTCCTGCTGTATTAGGTTTAGAGAGGGCATGCCTGATGTTAGTACTGCATGGGAATGAATCAGATAGACACATTATTAGAAAAGGATTTACAGCATTCCCAGTTGAAAATAAACAATGTAAACCAGAAATTACTAAATCTAAACAAAACCTGTTTGCAAGATGCCTTGGCATGAACAAGAATTAAGGAAAACATCTTGAGTACTACCTATTTTTACAACTAATTACCAAGAAGGGTCATTAGATCATTTTCCTTCACCTCAGCTGTTCATCTCAAGGGTTTACCTCTGGCAGGGTGACAGCAAAAGGAAGAGAGAAAAAAAAATAAATCCACTTACTCCCTAGAGTAAGGGAGCCTAGAGTGAACTTTTGCTCAGAAAGCTGAAGCACAAAGTACAATCTACTGCATAGCATAATAACTTTAAAAACAGCATTATATTTAACTTTAGACTGCTAACAATTACAGCGGGTATGACTAAAACCCCCAGAAGGACCTGTGATACTGGAAGAATCATCATCTTACAGATTTGAAATAAAGGAAATGAAGGATTCATATGGTAAAACTTCACTTTCATAAAGTAAAGATTGAACATCATCGGTGGCATAATCCACACAGGATTAAGTACTAACCAAGATGAGCTGTCGCAAACTGAAGACAGACCAAGAGACAGAACACCTAAATGGAGAGTTCACAGGAGGTAACATGCTCCTCCTGCTCACATCCCCTTTGTCCTGCCAGTGCTTCTCAGATGCTCTAATCCATGAATGGATCAAAGCCATATTAAAGATTAACAGCAGTTAGCCAGCAAGAATAGGGAATCTCCCACAAAAGCAAGGTAAATTCTCCCACCTGAAGCTCCAAACTCTGCGATCAAACCAGTGCAGATGTACATACTAACATGTTTGGCCAATGACTCCTGGTTTCCCTGGAGCAGATCACTGCAGTCACAGGTAGGAAGAAAAAGGTTTCCACGTGGGAGCTTTCACTTACAGGTAAGAAGCGCGCACTGGGGGAGGCACCTACCTTGAGTGTGTGGTGGCGGGGATGTTTTAGTTTTGCCTTCCCCTACACTTGCTATTAGAGAACACACACAAGTTTAGGCAAACGGTCGAGAGCAGGCTGCCAGCAAACTGACAAGCCCCAAACAAGCATATAAGCAATGACTGGAGAGGAATCATTCCCCCCAGTCTTATGAAATACTATCCCAGTAACACCAGCTCTGTGGAAATCTGGATAGTGTTACTGAATGGTATGGTGCTCTGTGCAGCTCATGTTGCTCTCCCACAAAAAAAATCTCTTATTGCACACTCTAAGATGGAGAAGAATCCCATTAGCATTTCTATTAAAAGGGCTTTGAAACAAAATCCTGGAGTTAACAAGCATGAAACAACCACAAAACACATCTAAAAAGCTTTTGGGCTCCCAGGAGGGTTTTGGCTTTTTTTCCTCGCTACTTTCCTTAACAGCAAATCAAATAATAATAACAAATGGTTCTGATAATTAAATGCCTCCACATGTTACTGGAGGCGTTCAATTCATTGCACTTACATAGAAGTACAATAACTGTATGGTATGCTGCAGCAGAGTTTATTCTTCAAGAGTACTCCTCATGTACTTCCTCAGGAAAGAAAAATATTAACTCAACAGATGCAACAGATACTGACATTTCTCCATTATCAGGATTAAGCCAAAATACAACATAATACAAATTATTATATACTAACCTAAACTCCTACATTAAAGAAAAAAAAACAACCACAAGAGCTATAAATAAAAGGACCTATTCCTCATTTGATGATATTTCCTAACTGTATATCCCTAGAAGTATAAAGGAATTTCAGCAACATCTTTTTTACTTCAAAGACTTAACTCACATCTTTATGTATTAACTTCTGCTTGGACTCATAAAGAGGACTTGTAGGCTATGTTGGTTTTCCAAAACAAAAGCTAGAAGATTCAAAAAAAGTCATAGAAGACAGCATGTTGCCAAATGACTCCTAACAGAGGACTAGGCAGGCTACTGTAAAGGACAAAAAATTAAAAATCTAAGTACCAAAGGAAACATTTCTTCTTCCATACTGTTAGTGTAAAAAAAAGCGCCCATGACTTTGTGATACTGAGAGTCATTAGAGGAGAAAATAACTTTCAAGACAGAGCCTAGAAAGGTGCAGTGACTTTGAAAATCTCATAAAATTAATAAAAATGCCTCAAAAATATGAGTATCCATCTTCTTACTACTCTTAATTACTCATAATCACTGTTACTTAATAGTAAGCAATCTTATACTGGAATTTGTCCTCTGTTTTTCCCTTACTGAGCTGACTTAACAAATTATATAGCGGAACTGTAATTTACTTCATGGGTTGTAGAAAGCTGACTGCCTTTCCACCTTTGACAAGGTTGCATCTTTCTGACTCGTGGTGATACAGTAAAACAAGACCACAATTCACTTGCAGAAATGTATCTGTATCTCCTTCAAATAAGCTCCTTGCAATTCATTCTCCTAACACATAATAGCAAGGTTTGTAACCCCAGTGGGAGGCTGGGTTAATAGCACTACTTTTCCCACATGGGAACAGTAGCTTTAAGAACATGTGCACGAGCATACTCAAAACATGCAATTATTAGTTTGAATAAGATACCAAAGTATTAAAATATCTTAATGGGGAAAAAAAAAAATTTCACTTCGATGCTGAATGATCCACAGCTAAGACGTCTTTTTCTTTTTTTTAACTACCAAATTGATAGCATCCTCTTCTGGCACAAACTTGTTATTAGTCACAGAAGCTTTTTTAAGATTTATTTATTAAGTCAAGTTTCTCTAGCCAAGAAATCACAGGCATGTAACCTCATCAGCATGAAGAACAGATGGACATTCCCAACAGGGTCTCCTATTCCCCCCCCAAGCCCAGCCTCCTCCTCCCAGCATGCTCAATATTCTTAAGTGATGGGATAGAGGTTTGGCTGCCAGCACTACTACCCATGTGCCCAATTTGCAGAGGGCCCACTTCAGTTACCTGGCCCACTCAGTCATGTTGCAAGAGCCAAATATCAGTGACTTACACAATGTACAGGCTCCTCTCATTTTCCGCTGACAAAGCACTACTGTTCCTTCACTGGATATGTATTGCCAAGATACAAGAGTAAATAAAAATAATGCAACTGACCTAGTCTTTTAGTATACCTCCAATGTATTAAACTACAGTTTTCCTACAGTAAAAGTTCAACGCCCTAAGTTTGACACCAGTTTTGAAAAGGAAATCCTACTAAATTAAATCAGTAACTCTTGGACTCCTCTGTTTTCTTAATTCTGCTCCATCTCCAGTGAAAACCTTTAAACCAGGCAGAAGCACCAACTCCCACCAGCACCTATGACTGGAAGAATTTACAAGAACAGACTTGTGCTTCTAAATTTTCAATATACTGGAGAAAATTTACTTTCAAGATTTATTGTTCTTCAACAGGCCCTTTTTTCACCATACTCTAAAGCTATTTCAGAGATGCTTTAAAGAGGCTTTTGAATTATTTTTTCAGAATCTGCATACAGTTCCATGTTTACACTGCAATACTAAATTGCAAAAGAAATCACCAAAAATTCTGGCTCACATGTTAATAATAAAAAAAATAAAATCATATGGCTACCTTCTACCCTAATGTTACTTTCTGAAGCCCTCAGGGCTAACTAAAGACTAAAGACTTTCCAGTGATATGACACTATGGGAAGATACCATGTGTGCACTGAGAACAGTTCAGTCAACTGTGTCTCTCATCATAGACAGGGAACTTTATTTCCTATTCCAAGCTGACCTTTTATCATTAATAGGTGACCACCTACTTTTGTGCCACCACTGGCTTTTAAAGAAAATAAGCCATTGTTCCTCTGGCTTTTTCTCCTCAATCTTTTCAGTATGCACTATTCTACTGCTTCTGCAGCCTTCATCCTTGAAGCACTTTGCCTGTACTTGTTTTTGTTGAACTGCGACTTGAATAAAATCAGAATTAGGTTCACTATTCCAGAAAAGTTTAACCAGGGCTTCTAACCACACATGGATGAAAATCAGCGCAACACATGCCTGTGTTTATTAGAAGTGTATTCTCAGAGAAGACAAAATTTATCTTTTTCGCCTTTACAGCCATTCTGCCATTAACTGTGAAAGCCAGGACTTTCTCCTCCATAGACAAGATGATGAGGACAATGCTAACAACAGAAACACTCAGCTTTGTGAGCAAAAGTAAAGACTTCATCCCATTTTTACTACTGCAACCTTTAATGTATTCCAGTTCTTCCTGTATTTCCAGTCCTCCATATGAGTGCCTCCCACAGAGTGTCCTCAGCAGAATTTATTAGCACATGCCCACTCTCTTATGCTAAGATAATAGTGAAAATATTATATACAATTTGCCTCCTGATGAAGTTCTAAGCCTTACGGAAAGTGGCACTTCCTTCAACAAGGGCTCAAGGCACCTCATTTTAGCATTGCAAGGCTGGCAGAGTTTTGGTGAGACCAAGGCTGGTGACCTCAGTGACGACTCAACTTCCTAGATGCTCAGTCTACACTGAGGCTCTCATGCAGGCCTAGAAAAAACTGACTGCAATATTATGAATGGAGTATCTTCACCCTAAATTACCGTATCCTGAGATTATCTCCTGGAAGGAATTGTTATGCCCAGTACTAAGCTCCAGCTCAGATGGATGTGACCTAGTAGCTTTTTCTGTTGCTGCTGTGTTTCCTCAGAGCTGTCTCCCATCTCCAACACCTGCACACAGACCAGCAGCTGCATCTGCATATGGAGAGAACAAAGCAGATGACTGCAAAATGTGATCTATCAGCCACTATGCCTGCTCACTTTTCCTGCCTGGCTTCCCTCTTCTTTAACCTCTATGTTACCCCTCCCACCCCGGTACATGTTGCAAGGGCAATAGTTTCATACTTAGCAAGAACGCTGCACCCAGCTTTGTAAGAGACCACCCCATTGGCCAAACTCATACTTCAACACCTTTTCTCCATAACTCTGAAATCTGTGATTAACTTTGTCCTCAGCATCTTGTCCTTAATTAAGATGCCACCTGTGTCCAAACAACAACAGAAAAATGAGATTACACAACAGCGTTCACTGAAAGTGGACAGTGTAATTGTCAGTGCAAAATTGCTGTGCTACCCTCCCCTTGGCCTAAACAAGGATATAAGAAAAGGTCTGTAAAGACATCATATCAGTTCTGAAACTGTAGGTAAGAAACCTGTAGTTCACATCGCTATTCACAAGACACAAAGGTGGTTAATCTAATGTTACCATTTAAAAAAATCTACGCACAGCAAGCCTAAATCACTAGGAGGGCTGGCCCAGGTAATCTTCAGAGGTCCTTTCCAACCTCAGCCATTCTGTGGCAACATGAGAACAAGATGCTCTAAGTATCTTAGAAATGCCTAAAATTTTGTCTCTCCATCTCCCCTCCTCCTGTTTGCTCTAGAAACATAGTACACTTGTGACATATCAGATGCATAACAACTAGCAGCCACAAGCCTTTTAACTACTGACCATCAGTCCCTTTGTTTTGGAAACAGCATGGTACTGCCAACACAGCTTTGGCTCAATAAAAACCTTTACTAGCTGTGGTACTACAGACTGAGTACCATACATACAGGTAAAAGTAATAAAAATAAAAATCAAAGCAAGTCTCAGGAAAACTTTAGCAGCACATATTAATTCCAGTGAACCACAGCAGCTACAATGAAGCAGAATAAAGGAGTTCCTCTTTTTTCTTATCCACCTGCCAGATACCTGCTCTCAGAAAATACCAACAAGCTTGCCTTACCTCAAGCACACACAAAATTATTAATTGGACCTTGAAAATCAGCAAGGTTTCAAAGATACATTGACAGCACCCTCTTAACAGTGGGACAAAGCTCCTACACAAGGGCCTGCAACTGGTTGGTTGCATATGGTTCATCAACTAATGGTTCATTAGGATGACCAAAGTTCAGCTAGCAAAAGTCCAGATAGCAAAAGCCACATCCTTCTTCTAAACGCCCTTCAAGGTGGTTTCCTAATTGCACACTGCTGCAATGTCCTGGGGCCACTTTTAATATCTGCAGAGAAAAGTACCTTGTCATCCCAAACGTTTGTAACCCATATGCTCTAGATCATCCCAGGTTTGATGCGTACTCTGCTCCTGTCAATCAGCACATATCACATGGGAGAGGCTTTGCTCAGGAGGATGACTACAACTCTGGACAGCTGGTTGACCCTTTTAACCTTATTTCTGTTTGGTGCAACTTCAGACAAGAGACATTGCTGCTTACATTACTGCCAAAGCTTCTGGTCAAGTTCATATGAAGTTCAAACAGGGAAAGTGCTGGACTCTGCACTGGGATGGGCAAACCTGGATGTACAGACTTGGGAATGAGATGCTGGAAAGCAGTGCTGTGGAAAGGGACCTGAGGGTCCTGCTTAACTGAAAGTTTACTATGAATCAGCAGTGCCTTTGCAGCCAAGAAGGCCAACCATGTCCTGGGGTGCACCAGGCACAGCATCTCCAGCCAGGCCTGAAATTGTGTCAGGGGAGGTTTAGGTTGGATATTAGAAAAAGGTTTTTCACCCAGAGGACATTTGGGCAGACAGCACCACCGTGACAGAGTTCAATAAGCATTTGGACAGCGCTCTCAGGCACATGGTGTAACTCTTGAGGATGGTCCTGTGCAGGGCCAGAAGCTGAACTTGATGATCCTTGAAGGCCCCTTCCAACTCAGCATATTCTATGATTTTGTGATTCCCTACCAGCACATCAGCTGTCTGGCCTGACACAACCACCACATAGAAACAGGGCAAACTCAGCACATCATCCAAGTACTTCCCCTGGTAAGGGAGAGTACTGTTCACCAGCAATGATCTGTTGCCTATTTGACAAAAGCAGCAGCTTCATATCCTGAATCAGGCACCTCCATAGCTGACTTAAGGGAGGAACTACAGGTTGGTTTGTTTTTCTTAACATTGACACCCAGGCACAGAATTTCAAACTCTATCTTCACCCCCACTCTTCATGAAAACGACGCCACAGCACGATCTCTCTACAGAAATAACCTGCATTACTGAGCTCACAGTTTAGAAGTGGTTTAACCCTTCTAGAAAGAAGCTTGCACTAAATACAAAAACTTACATGAGGCACCGACTCTATACTATTTAGAACAAAGATATTGGCATACTCTTGTCAAAAATCCAAACACTTCCCTTAGCTAACACAATGCTTTTTTAAATGCCATTGTTTGCCTAGACTTGGCCGGTGAATGTACAAATAGGCATAATGGCCCTTCCACATAGGTAAAGTCATGGACAAGGGATTCTCCTGCTGGCATATGAGTAACACAGTCTAGTGGAAGGTATCCCTGCTCATGCTCTTTAAGGTCCTCTCTGACCCAAACCATTTTATGACTCTATGATTTCAGTTACTGTTTTCAGTAGGTACCATGCCTGTCGCTCAAAAACCCCTCACCTCTATCTGTACCAGGTAACGGGCATCCTGCCCAAGCAACGCACTACTGATATTCTGGGGCACCCCCTGCAACCTCAACTAGACACCTAGGATCTAAGTTGTGCTCCTCAAAGAATGTGCTAGCAATGACTAATCAACTGCTTGTATGGTTCTTAGCTATTTTTCCAAGAACAGCACATTTAATTGTTTTCAGTTTCAAGAGACTAGTTGTAAATATTTGGTGTACATATCCAAATGCAATAACACAGTGTGCACTAGCAATTAAGATGAGAGTGATGTAAAACAATATTCTGAGAAGAGCAAATTTATTTTCTTCCATCACATTTAGAAATCCCTCAGGTCACTTTCATATACATGCATTTTGTTGAGAGAGATCATTGTTAGTTTCGACAATAGTCCCTTTCTTTAAAATTCCTTGATTCCTCTCAACCTTGTCTGCAGATGCTCAATGACCCTACAGAAATGTAATGTATCTGGAGGCAGGTTCAGTAATGGCCTCTCGGGGGGAAAAAAAAAAGTTTGCTTGAAGATGCACATTAAAACTGTGAGACTCAATTATGCACTGTCAGTCATTCCAGTAGCTTCCTACTGTGGTAGGTGTCTGGAGATAAAAAGCTGGAACTAATTTCTCCTTTTAATTCCATTTTTAAGATCTCTGTAATCTCCATATCCAGTTTTTCAACATCCTGTGGCTACACCAGCCAACCTTGCAAAAGTTGCCTTACACATCTGTAGAACCAATATGGTCATAATGTCCATATACTATAATCTTGACATCATTTTCATGATACTGCCTATGTTGAAACTCTAGATCTAAAATCTGATTGAGATGGTGGAAATATTTGTAAATCAAAAATTTGCAAAGGTGCTTAAAATAGATTTTCTAGAAAATATTAAATTGAGCCATTACATATATAGTAGATATGCCATTTTCCTGGCTTTATACTACTGCAGATTTATCCTTCTCCTGCATGCAATGATCCCAAAACAGAGCTTCCTCTTCTGTAATATGGGCAGCATCACAGATTACTAGTGTCTCACAGCTGAACCTGAAAAAATTGCATAACTATTTGTCCTGGTTTCAGCTGGGATAGTATTAATTTTCTTCTTAGTAGTTGGTATAATGCTGTATTAGTGTGAGAATAATGTTGGTAACTGCACCAAAATTTGATGAGTAATGTAGTACAAAAAGTGTTTTGCTCCAAATGCTGTTTAGCTCAAATTCTTATCCTGATTACTTAGCACCAAAAAGGACCCCCCCTGCCCCAGCCTACGACAACACAGGGGACAGGACTTAGTGGATGAGATTGATTTGTAAAGCAGAAATTGTCTTTTACTAGATGACTGCAGAGAGCTTGGCATAATGCTACTGCAATCTGATTAGCATGGCTCACTACTTCTTTTATTAAATAATAATTTACAATAACAGACTCTCCAATGACAGAGATTAAAATAATTCAATATTATAGTAAATTCAGGTGGCACTAAATACATGACCAAATTTGATTTTTAGAAGAGATTTTGTGATACATTATGTGACCATCGGGAGTCTCCTTCTCCGAATTCACCGCTCCATGAATGTGGTGTGTACGCCTCACATCAGGGACAGTAACCCCTGCTGCCTCACTCCCATTTCTGCTATCTCGCTCACACAGTGAGAGAGAAACACACAAACACCTAGCAACAACCTTCCTCTGCAGTGGAGATACAGATAAAATGAACCCACTCATCACCCCAAGCCCTTCCCTTCAGACACAGAGGCTGGGCATTGCAGAGTCCCAGTGCTGAAGATAAAGGTCTGTTCAAAAGGAGAAACCAATCACCCCATCCCAGGGCATGCACCAAAAGCCTCCAAGGGAGATGCTTGTGTTTCAACGCTGCATTTAGCCCCACAACCACCTGTCTTTCGCCAGAGTCACCTACAGCCAGATAAATAGGCCACCACCAGCAAAGCTTTGACAAGAATCCCATGTATCCGACCAACAGATAGCAGAGAGGGGCCCAGGTTCAGTCCTGGAAGAAAATAAATATTGGTATTCACAAATGTTTCAGTACAGGAAAATGAAAAAGTCTTATTCTAAACAAGACAATAAAAACTCAGATTTCTGACAGTCTCATATATACATGAGCAAAAGGATACATAAAAGCAAAATATTAAAAAATGTCTCAAGTAGAAGGCAACACATACTTTTAGATTAATTATAGTCTTTCCACCATCAGCTGCTTGAAAAGAAGAACTGCATAGATCAAAGCACTCTGTTATACAGCAGAATTTTACTGCTGCCAAGAGCATTAATTCAAAACTAAAATCACTCATCTTAAATTTTAGGACAGAATAACCATTAATCTCAATTTTCATCAATAAATTCTCTCCAGTCATAGACGGTGTAAGACACATTCCCTCTTGCTTTCACCCCTAGTTGAGTGTTCATCTGCTGCCAGACTTCCACCAAACCAAGCTACTTGCTACAGAAATATTAAATTAATGCTTGCCTGCATTTGCAGCCTATTCTCTGAGATGCAAGCCCATCCCTTCTCTCACACAGGACACTCTAAGCCCCCAAGGGAAAGCATGATGCAGATGTGCCGAAGGAGATGAAAGCAGCAGCTTATGCAAGCAAGCCTGAATTTCTTACACAGAGGCTTTCAAGTTATACTTGTATGTCTGCTAAAGAGAAAGAAAATTTTCTCAAAGGCTAAAGGAAAAGATGCTCCCACATTGAGAAAGAAACAACCACCATTTTAATACAAGGCACGGTTACATTTTCTGTGGGAAATTTGGCACTTTAGATTACAACAGAAACGGCAGGAAAAAAATCCCTCACATAAATGAACATCTGACTTCAGAAAACGACTGGATTCTGCCTTCAGGGAAGAGAAGAAAGCAAAAAACCCAAAATTTACAGGGTTTGCTCTAAGACCAGGAAGGGGTATACTCCTACATCTACTTGCTGATGCTCAGCAAGCCACATATTCATGGGTTTATCAAAGAATAGGGGGCATGGATTTTAAAAGCAGTTGTCCTTCCCCACTGTACTGTTTAGCAACTCAATGGGTAAAAGCAGCAAATTAGCCTCAAGCACAATTACATATTTAAAACCATTCTCACCTGCTGTTATGCAAGCACTGTTTTGTGTTCCCCAAGAAATAATCCAGTAAATTATGTTCTGCCCCAGTTTGGCCTGTGACCATTTTTCATCTGTTAATTCTGTGTTATTCCTTTTCTGCTTTTAAGGCAAGCTCAGGCAGCAGATTGTCCTGCATGGTCTGGCACCATTAGATTGCACTCCGCAATTCTGCATTTCACTCTCCTGGAGAGAACCATCTGGTCTACAGGTTTTAGATGCTGACCACCTGAGTGGAAGCAACTTCATTAAAAGTTAAAGACCAAAAAAAAAAAAAAAAAGTATTTCTGCACAGTAGTTCAATTAATTTAGGATGCACCTGTAGAACAAATACACACTCTGTTTTTAATACATTACATATACACTTTCTTGTTACTACAGTGTTTAGTAATGAAGGAGTTTTTGGGTTTTTATATTTTCATTCAATTTACTATATTTTTCTACAGTGTTTTAAATTTACGCAGAAATCTGATAGATATTTTCACATCAGCACCACTAACTTCTCATTGGAGCAGATAGAAAATACACATATGAATGCTCTAAATTAATTTAGAATTCCTAAGGTATAGTCAATAGTGAAGTCTGAACAAGTAAACATAATATTTGTATTATGGAGAATGAATTAAAAAGAGAACTTTTTTTTTTCAGTTGAGAAGCATAAAGTGCATATAAAAATTACGCTCTGAGCTGGGAAGTGCCTCTTTAATCTTGTCAGCATGTATGAATGGGGAGCTTTTCAAAACCTTTTAACATCTGTCTGATTCTGTCCCTTCTAAATCTTTATCCATTTCAGAAGGATGAGACAGACCTAGGCAGAATACTTTCTAAAAGCCTTTGGCTACAGACAGCCCACTGCACACATTACTATACACAAATCCTCTGGGTGGAACGAAAAAAATAGAGTACAAGGAAATTAACTCAGTTTTCATATCCTACCATTTGCTTGGATGTTTCCTGGAAGTTCATAATCCATTTCAATTTACCTTTTTAACCCCTGAAATCCTCTGTTTTCTGGAATGCTACCATTGTAATTTGTATTCATTTTTTAACATTGTGTTCCTTTGAATAGTAAATAAGCCAACTACATATTTCATCCATATCCCTTTGCCTTCACAGAGTACTACATGTGGGCCAGCTCCTCAAGTTACCTTTCTGACAAGCACCAAATTAATGTACCTTTTCAAAGAATAAAGCCTCAAACCTCCACATGCTTCAAGAGAATACAAACTACCACATAATTTTCCAGGGTTTTTTTTTAACATATGAGGGTTTTTAAGTTTTCAGCACAAAGACTGGAGCAACGTATCTAGCCATGCTAAAGCGAAAACATGTCCTGCTGTTCCCAGATGTATACTGTTCCTTTTCATTGCCAAATTATCTGAACTGGGTCAGTCTTCAGCTCTTACGTACCTCTCCTGGTAAGAAAAGCAGCCTAAATGAACAGAACTAGTGGGAGGGGGAGAGATGCACACATACTAGAGCAAACTTAATAAAACTAGAGGTTAATACCACTGAAGGTTTATCTGTTCTGAACAGTATAAAACAATATTTGCAGCCTCTGACTGTGCTTGACCCCAATGATAAAGGAGAATAGCAACATGTCAAAGAGGAGTATCACCAGGTATGTTTAGACTAAGGAATTAACAGGTTGACATGTTCATCTTAGGTCAACTCAAATAAAATAAGGTTTTGCCTTTTTTAGCTTGCCTTAGAGAACTTACAGTTAGTTTATTAACCAAACATTAATTTTCCCAGTGATAACTATGCACCCATACTTCTGCCCTTCCTCAGAAACAGCTGCATCAATATGCAGTGTCACTGACACAACCACAACAGTGTCCAGCCACTGTTCCCCTTAAAACCTCTGTAACTCACAGCTACCACAGGCTTAACTTAGCCTAAGAGAAGTAACTGTTTCCTTCTCTTTTGAGAAACAATGCAGTGACAAAAATATCATTACAGGAAAGATGCTCAGTAATACAGTCACCTGAAACTGTGTTAGGGACCAATACAAGTGGTCACCTCCACAGAGGATACTGTGCCAAAGCAAAAAAAAATAGTGGCTGCCTATGAGCTGCTTAAGCTAAGAACAGTAAACAGCTGCCAAGAGCTATCAGTCTGCCCAGGCAGTATATATTGAGCTAACAAACAAAATAAGGACTGGAAAAGGCACATTACATTCTGGAAAAAGTTGCTACTAATGCAGGAACCAAAACAGTGTTAACATCAAGGTCTCTGTGATATTTCCTGCTACATACCACAGCCACCTCATGGAATAAAAGAAATAACATAACTCAGTATAACTTTCTCTGATTTCTAGAAACACCGAGGAGGAAGGTTGTATTGCTACTGTACCTTGGGACAGTATTAAAGAATACTTACTTCAAGTTTATTTGTGTGCATGCTATTACAAAATTAGGAGACACCTAAAAGATGTTTCACAGAAAAATATTTGGAATAAAATGTTAATAAACAAATAAAAGCACAGCTGAAAGCTCTGCAAACATCAGCAGTGACACAGAGTGATTTGTGCTCCCTCTGTCAGAGTTCACATGGGTACAGAGCCCTTAAGCTGTTCCCAAGACCAGAGCCCACTACATTAAAACTCTCCAGCAAACACTCTGCCTAGTTATAAAATATTAACTACAGCCAAACTCATTGCTCAGGACTAACAGCAGCCATCCATTAAGTAGGAGGCCAAGTTTAACATTTCCTTTGAGAATGAGAGCATTCATTCTTATTCAAAAAATCAACCTCACTAAGTAAATTAGAAGTTCATTCTTCCTCAGATAGAACACAAAAGCCCAACTTCCAAGAGGGAAAAAGTCTTTCAACATCTAATTCCAGAGGAGAAAATACATTTAACATCCCTTTAAATTAAATATTTTACTAGGTGCTTTTGTGGTGTCACATCTGTTACAGAAGTCTATCCTGGATGTACTATCTAAAATCACCACATAGGATTATTCCAGCACTTGTTGCAGTACTACTATTAGTATTATCAAATGCAGAAAACCATGTTTCATACTATGAGACACAATGTGAAAAAAAATGCCTAAAAGCCAGGAGCTAATGCAGTTTACCTGTTTAATTCCAAAACTGCACAAGTTGTAAAAAATGTCTGTGATGAAAACTGTAGTTAATTTAAGCTCCTTTGTAAACAGAAGCATTTTAATTGAACTTAAAAAAACCCACCTCAAACCCACAAAGACCTCTAATTATCCCTAATTGAGAGACATCTAAAGCTGCCTCCATTTTCCTGGAGGGAAGAGACAGGCATTCTCCTTTACATTATGATTTTGCCAGCTTTTTTTTTTTTTTTAATGTTGCATCTTTCTACAGAATTTACTAAAAAATTTTAACAAACATACTTGAGATTAAGTAATGCATCTTCACATTTCCTCACACCCTGGGAGTCAATTTAAACAGCTTGTTAAACTGAAACTCTGGGTTTCCTTCACACAGATGAATATTCAACAGGTACTAAGGCAGCTCTGTGAGATTCACTGTGAGCCTCTGAAGTGCTCTGAATTAAAGGCGGAACTAAAAAGAGGTTTCTTTTCTTTGCAAGTCCTTTTAACTCTGTTTATAATGAATCATTGCAAAATCTATTTTAAAAAAAGTAAAAACTGCAGTTGTATTGCTGCAGATGTAACTAGCTGCCACCATAGGCAGTGGCTGGAACTTTCCTCCAGCAGTTGAGAGGTGTCATGCGCCTTGAGGCTTCACAAGGCACCTGCCTACATCCACAGATAGGGTGTCTCAGCCACCTGTCTTTGGAGCACCTTGCCTCCAAAGGCATTCCCCAGACTTTAAAGAGCAGATCTGACTTTGTGAGGTGAGGTACAACTTGCTGCCTTGCTCCTGGACTTTAGACTACTGAGCTTTGCAGGTGAAAAATCTCCACCTTCTCCATTGGGGCACTGGTGTCTTAAACATCACATATGAACCACGACAGCTGATAACGAACTGGCACGCTTGTATCAAAAATCTGCAACTCAGTTTCACCAATCTAAAAAACTTTCAGACTAAGTTCTACATTATCTATCAGTCCATAGACAAAGCATTTAAAGGGGAGCTGAGATAAAGTGAAAACTTGCACAGATTCCACACATTTTTGAGGAATGGAAGTGACCAAGAGATGAAGAGAGCTCCAGAAAGAGCAAAGAGAAACATGGGAAGAACCAAGTCCAGATGCATTGAGGAAACAAGAGTGCTGATGTGAACAGAAGATTGGTTGCTTTTAGCTTTGAAAGCTGATGCAGGAGGGAGATGTGGAAGAAGACAACTGGATGACAATTTGCATGGGGCTTTTGACCAGGCAAAGGCGCTGGTCTGCTTTCAATATGAGATGACTTAGTACAACACAAATTGCTCCAAAACCATGTTGCATTAAGAAACAGATATTTCTGAGTGATTCAGATTTTCCTGTCTGAGAGACACTGTTTTATAACCTAAGAGAGCACCTGGGAGAATGTGCATCAAGTTCTCCCCAGAAAGAGAAGTTTAACTTTTCTCACCCCACCACACTGTCTGCAAGAGGTTTAGGTGAAAGAAAATGGGATTTAATAAACAAATTTAAAGAGAGTTAAGTAGTTCTCAGTCTAGGTATTTAAAGTCTTCACTCAGACGTGAAATAGAAACAGAAAATGCTGACTCCCTGTCCCAGGAAGGCTGGGAACATCACAATAACTGCCTGTGACTCTGCCAAAGAAGAAGACAGAGAGAAGAGACAACATCAAAAAAAAA
>VWZU01002260.1:581872-611070 GCA_013397095.1 Sterrhoptilus dennistouni | reverse complement strand
AAAAAAAAAAAAAAAAAAAAATCACTTCAAGTCTCCACATCCTAGACGGCTTCCCACCAGAACTGAATACAAAGTTAAATTCATGCTGGCATTCCTTAGATGAGGTTAGCTGGCAAGCTAAGGGTATCCTAGCCTGTATGAGCAATGGTGTGGCCAACAGGGACAGGGAAGGGATCATCCCCCTGTACTTGGCACTGGGGAAGCCACCCCTCAAATCCTGTGTTCAGTTTTGGAGCCCTCCCTACAAGAAAGACATTGAGGTGCTGGAGTGCATCCAGAGAAGAGCAACTGAGCTGGTGAAAGGTCTAGAGACTAAATCTGATGAGAAGCAGCTGGGGGAGCTGGAATGGTTTAACCTGGAGAAAAGGTAGCTCAGAGGAGACTTTGTTGCCCTCTATAAACATTTAAAAGCAGATTGTGCAGGTTGTGATCACCATCCCTTGCAGTGTTTAAAAAACACTGGCTGTGGCACTTGAGGACATGGTTTAGCATTAGAACAAGAGTATTGCTGAGTTCCTAGTTGAACTCAATGATCTTAGAGGTATTTTAAAACCTAAACAATTCTCTAATTCTGTAATAAAGAGAACAACCTAGAGCAAGCATGTCCTTTATCACCAGAGACAAAAAGTCTTCATAATCTTTGAAAAGGAGAAAAGGAACAAATGGATGTTAAGACACCAAAAATTACTTTTTAAACTGATACTGCTCGGTGTATCACAAAATGAAACTTGAAAGGATGCTATTCAAAATGCTGGAAAAAACTGCAGCAAAATATGGGCATGCCTCATCAAGAGATGTATCTAATATATCATCAACTAGTACTTAGTATTCAAGTAACAAACACAATTGAAATCCACACCATAATTTTGAGCAGTGGCACATGCAGTGTTGTTTCTTTTGAAGAAAAATGGCAGCTTATTTTCTATAAACATCAAAAATATAAAACCACAGGCTCACAGAATGGCTAGGGTTGGAAGGCACTTTAAGAATCACGTGGTTCCAGCCCCCCTGCCATGGGGAGGGACAGCCCCCATTAGATGGGACATCCACAACTTCTCTGGGCAGCCTGTTCCAGTGCCTCATCACCCTCTGAGCCAAGAATTTCTTCCTAATAGCTAATCTAAACCTGCTCTTTTTCAGTTTAAAATCATTGCTCCTTGTCTAACATGCCAATATAAAAACTCCTTCTCCCTCCTTTTTATAAGTACCCTTTAGATACTGGAAGGTGCTGTAAGGTCTCCCCAGAGCATTCTCTTCTCCTTGGCTGAACAACCCCAGCTCTCCCAGCCTGTCTGCAGGAGAGGAGCTCCAGCACTCTGAGCATCTTCATGGCCTCCTCTGGACCCATTCTAACAGATCCATTTCAAATAACTTTTAAATGTCAAATATATACACTGTCTGATGCTTCACCACAATAGAGTGCAGTGTGTGTGCACATATATAGACAAGTGCATGAAACCAAATTCAAAGTGTGTAAACTTTGTGTCCTGTGTATTCACACACACACTGATTTGATTTTCTTTAAGCCTAGAAGTGAACAGTGAACACCTCCCTTATAGTGGTTCCACAGAGAATTATTTCCATGAAAGCATATTCAATCTTTTCCTGTTTTGAGCAAATTTTGCGAGTACAATTTTGGTATATTTACCAGATAGAAATCACAGTGAAAAAGCATCATGCTGTATTGAATTTCTTGATGACAAAAGCGTCACAGTTCATTTGACACAGGATGACTCAAATATCAAGTTTAGTATTATTCTGCAAATATTCAAAAAAATCAGCATGTTTTCCATTTAGTAGCAATTTAAGGATTATAGCTAATTTCTTTCCAAGAAATGTTGCATTACTCCTATAATTTCATTATCATAACATACGAAAATTTAAAAAGCATTAACTTTTATTTAAAGGTATCCTATTATTATAAAAAGCATTACCTAAATTATGTCTAGACAAAGTGCATTGAACATGCCCAGACTATACCTTTGACTACCAGGTGTTCTCTCTCAAGCACTGAGAAAAATACTTTATTTCATAGAAATAACAGAGTACCTTCAACTTCCCTAATAAGAAAATGCCATTTCAGCCTTGGCAGCAGCAGACAATCATGCTCGTGAGGCCACTCGCAGTTCCCCTTGCTCCCTTACTCCAGCTCTTGGCCTCAGACATCTTTGAGCAAAATGAACTGCTTAAGCGTACTAAACCAGCAAAATGCCAGGCACTACACTGAATTACAGGACTTCTGCCAATTTAGACTTCAGTGGGCTTAGCAAGCAGGACACAAGTGAGTCCAGGGGAGATCCCCAGCCCAGGGGGCCAGGACAGCCAGTGGGCAGTTCAGGCTGCTGCCACAGAACAGCCCCAGCTGAGGCAGGCACAAATGCCACTCAAGAGATCAACAGCCACGCTGGAGGAAAAGGTCAATTACACCAGCTCAGCATTTCACAAGGTGAATGGAAAATGGAGGATCAACATACCCAGTTCTTCTCAGCTGAGGAAACATCTTCTACAGGCCTTAGTTTGCTCTTTTCAACCAACAATATGTATAATGGTATTATAATAACTCAGTGATTGCATCAGACCAAACAAGGTATTTGCAGTTATATGGCTGGCAAACTACCAGCAGTGACAGTACAAGAACATGCTTTAAATTCCTTATGTAATGAGCTGAATTTACTACTACAGCCAGTTTTACAAAACTGTCTCAGCATTTTAGCTTTAAACCCCAAAAAAGCATCAGCATGTAACACAAAAGTATGAGGAGCAATCTCTTCATACATCTCAAAAAAGGAAGCAATTAAGACTTGTACTTTTTCCGATATCATCAAGGACACTGGAAAATTGCAGAGAAAATAAGAAGATTGCCAGGAATTAGACTACTCTGGGAGATGAAAGGATGGGGAAGAAGTGGGAGGAGAATGAGCTATTTTCCACATTGTGCCTTTAATTTTCCAATTGAATTGTCATTGCAATGCTTTTACTTGAAAGTTTACCACACATTTGCAGAGACATGAACTGCTATCAAATTTTCCAAACACAGCTCAGATTTTCAGTCCAAAACTCATTATCATCTTCATATTAAACATCACAAAATAAGCCATTCCGAAAACTCACAGAATGGTGAGGTTGCTCCAAACCCCAAAGTGTTGCATGTATTGATCAGCTAGTTTCCCCCTCTGCTTTTTCTATCCAAAAACTGAGTTGGTTTTTTTTCCTTTTCTATATCTGAAATCAAGACACAGTCTACCAGCCAGAACCATCAAATTACTGTACTTGTCAGGCTGTAGATCACATTATCTTTTAGAGTTCTCTATTGTGCAAAAAGTATCAAAGGCCGCTGAATTTGGACTCAAAAATGCATTGCACAAAGTGCTCCAAAAGTGCATTTATGCAATGGAAAAGAAAGTGTGGAGGGATAACAATAAAAGACCATCAAGCATTAGCATTGTCAAAATCTTCCTCCACTAGACACACCTGCACAGCTTGACTGCATCTGCAGAGTAAGAAACTACTGAAAAATATACAACCGCATGGTATTTAAACAATATACTTGCTCCCTTCTCCTTGATCTAAGAATCTTCCCCACACTACATCCCTCTCAGTTTGATTGATGTATTGAAATAACGTACACAACAGGTATCATGGAGACACAGGTTAAAGAGCCATGGAAATTAAGACTTTCCACGTGTGGAAACCAGTGTTATTAATATACTAATTATTTTTTCACAATTATATTTAAACCTTCCTAAACAGTCAGAATAATTAAAGAAAGGACAGGAAACAGGACTTTTTTTCCCATTATTGTATTAACCTTTTCTGCATGATTAAGCTAAAACCACAGCCATCATTTATCATAATGCCTATCAAAAGATTTACAAGTCACTGGAATTGTATGATGATAACAGAGAATTAAAAATTCCTCATCTCAAATAATCTTTCTTGGACCACCTTACCCATCCTTTTATCCTCAGGAAGAGGATAAAAGGCTTATGTACTAGACAACATTTAGTAAGTGAATTGCTGGTTTCCCTTACATAGTTTATTAAGAATGAAAATATAGTCTTAGTTTTAAAACCTTTCCATAGATGAAAAGACTAGGGTTTTTCTTTTTCACATGATTTTCACTATGTGGTTTTTCTTTTTATTTCTTACTGATTCTTTTAAAACCAAACAACTGTTTTATTTTGACAGAAAATGCATGGGATTTCAGCAAAAATAGTGATTTAAAAAATCCTATCCTTCCACTTAACAGCATCATCATGAAGAGCTTTCTTCTGTTTGTTTTATAAGCTCTATTTTCACAGCAGTGAGGAATTCACATTGGGAACATCTGATGGATCAAAATTTGAAGGAGTTGGGCAGAAAGTTACTTCTTCTGTAAGAAGTCTCATAAGATAGAGGATTTTTTTAAAAAAACATATAAAACTATGAAACTTTGCTCTTTAGTCAAAGTGTCAAAGCACATCATATAGTTTAACTACAGAAATCTCTAATACCCAAAATTTTGCGCTGAGCCTTTCAAGCCCCATTACTCAACCTCTGGTAGATTTCTCAGTGAAAACTAACTGAGCAATTCAAAGAATCAGCTTTTGATTTCCTAATGGTTAGGTTTTCTGAATCATTCTCCTTTTCTGTCTCCTTTCTAATATTTACTTCTACAACAGGCTTTCCATGCCTGTTTATAAATGTCATAGATATCATGTGAGCAATCTCTTCTGGTTGAAAATGTAATTTATTTTAATTGGAACTGAAAACCTATTTGAGGGGTGGCAGGAGGAAACTGTTCCTACTTCCTGCTATAGTTCTCTCAGCATCTAATTACATCCATAAAGAGAAACAATGGGGAGGCTGTGTGTTATTCAGGTTAATGTGGCTAATTACACTGTGCCCCCTGTGCACGCAAATACACCAGAGCCTCAGAACTGATACAGCACCCACACAACAGCTGTAACAACTGCACTTTGAGATCACATATGATACACACTCTAGAAAAACTTGTTTACTGGAAAAGGTTCCTAGTTCACAAGAAAAAATGTAAAACACAGCAGAACGGACACCAAATAAAAAAAATTCTAACCATTAGCATTCTAACAATTAGCACCTTTAGAATTTTCCATAAAATTCTTGTCAATACGAATTCAATTGCTGCAACTAGAAATATACTCTTCCTACTGAAATACCTTTCTTCATGCTGTTCTGTGAGTAAGATACTTCGGTGAAGTCCTTTTTTTATACCCCCATATCCCAATATACCAACTGGAGTTGAACCAAATACTGAAGGGTAAAAGGAACTGCATATGGACCTTCTATGAAGAATCAAAGAAATGTTTCAGAGGCTTAGAATGAAACAGTCTGAGCTCAGATGAGTCACAGGGGTTCTTGGAACAAAACAGACAGTATGGATAATTGATAAAACAGGGACAGACAGTAAGAAGCATAATCATGAGAGACAGTCGTGATGCTTGAAGAATATGATAGCTTTTCTGAGAAGTTAACCTCCCTCAGAACACAGTTGGAATAGTAGGAGGTCTGTTCAGAAACATCATGTTACGAGGGAAGGATGAATGTGTGTAAGTTGGAAAGAAGAAGATGGATTAGTTAAGAAAAGAAGTGATGGCATTTACTCTGATCTACCTTTGAACCTGGCCCTGTTTTGAACAAGAGGCAGCACAACGTGATTTTCAAAGGTACTGGTCAAGCTAAATTATTTTAAGAGGAGGGCTTAATGTGGGAAGAACAGGTATCTTCATTACTGAATGAAACCTACGCTGAAAAAAGCTGCAGTCTGGAGAGTAGGTCACTGGTGCCTAGGGAAAGAGTGTGATGAATTAAGTGCCAAAGAACTTGCAAATGGTATGAGAAGATAGATGTCTTTTGGCAGACTAATGCTTTGATTTTGTTTAAACTAGCTAAAGTGAGTAACTTAGCTTCAACAACACAGTGAAAAAGGCTACTGCTATAAAGTTTTAACCTTTCCCCATTCAATTAATGTTAGACCTGAAAAGCTCTCTTCAAAGAAAAAAGCTTCACTGAAAAGCTAGGAAAGGTGATATTCACATTCCAGGTATTCTTAAAGATAAAACAATATACAGACCTTGACCTTTTAGAACATACACACCCAAGCTTTGTTTATGCAGTTGAAACACATTTCCTTCTAGCACAAAAATCTGCAGCAAGCAAAGGCATCAGATCTTCTTCATTTCATTGCTGTGTCAATCCAAGAGAAATCCAGTTTATTCTTCACTGCCTCCCCAAATAAGATAATCTGATTTTTTTTTTCTCAAATGCTTATTTAGAAAATGAGACTTCAAAGTAAAAGGCTGACTTGCATTAATTGCTTATACTCATCTGCTCTCCCACAGTTGTGGTCATCTTCCAGCCTGTTCCCCTAGCAACAGCTAGAGACCTGCATGCTCTGGCCTTATCACTGTGGTTACTCTTCTTCTCTCACATATCGAATAATATATGGCCTTGATGGCAGGTGCATCAGGAAGCAGCCAGATAGCATCTTCAACCAGTTACATTCTAAGATCATGTCTTAAAGAGGATTCTGCATTTGGTAAGAGCCTTGATATTCTGAAGCCTCAAGCTTCTAGACTAGAAAAAGCAGAAGCACTAGTGAAGACCTAAATTGGCGTCAATGATCTGAAAGTTATTTTTCATTGCTAAAATCATCATTCTATTGAGGATACATTTGTTCCCTCAACAAAGATTCTGGGAGCCATAGCAGTATTCATGCACACATCTCCTTAATGATGTCTCTCTAATTTTACTAGGTGCAATGCACTGGGTTTTCAAAGAAGGACTACTGATTAACACAGGATTTAATTACGTTTGATACTGGTCCTGTGTTGAGAGGTGGTTTTGGCCATAACTAACCTCTACATGTATTTGGAAATTTCTTTTTTTTTCCACTATAATGAGAAAGTCTATTTCCCTTGGCGGTTATCTTAATGAAAACAAAACAAAAAAACACCCCTAACTCCAAGTAATTCTACAAGAAACAGTAGATTATAAGCCTGTTCTTAATCTGCTGTTATCAATCATTACAGTAACAAATACAGCACACAAACACACCCAAATTTGTAACAATGCTTGCTTTATTGTACTTTTAGAGAGCAACCAAGTCTCACCTCAACACTCTTACTGTAGATATTTTGGAATTAGGTCTGAACTACCCAGCCTGGGCCCCACACCAAGGCCAACTGTGAAGCCTGTGGCATACTTAGAAATTAGTTTGTGAAGTTTGTGACGCAGTTAAAATTAGGTATTAAGGTGTTAAGGGGAGATAGTGAGTTTTTCAGAGGTTAATAGGTATAGTTATTAATGTGAACCCTTCAGCCACCTTAAGGAACAAGAGAAACAGTATCTATTTACATTCTTTCTGTGTTGTGTGCCAATGAAAATGTATCTGCATTTGTAGACTATATAGAAGAGTATATAACCTGCCATTTTAGACGAAATAAAGGGAGAATACAGCATTAATCATAGTGATTGGATATGCGTTTGCTCCCGTGCATCTTCACATTTATTTTAAGGGTCCTCTCATTTTACTTACCATGCTCTTCTCCTTTCAAGTACAATTTTTGGTTATTTCCTACTATAGGCATTGCTAATTAACTGCTTTTTAGAGAAATCTTTTCTTATTTGTTTAAAATCTAAACATGATTTTCCCTTCAAAGGAGTTTTACCCCTTCAACTGAAGTTTTTTAGATTGTTTGGGGAAAAAATATAACCTAGTTTTATGTATGCAGGCTGATCTCACAAACAGGTCTTAGGTCTTCCTCTCTATACTTTCAGTTGTGTACCCTGCACTGAGGCCAGTTTTTTTACCCCCTCTTAAAGTCTGATGAGAAGCAAAGGAAATGAAGTGGAACAAAGAAGCTACATTAGCTTTCATAATTTATTGCTCTAGACAACTCCAGCTATTGCCTGTGACAGGAATCAAGCCAAGCAGAAAGCAAATGAAAGTGTTCTGCCACTTTGTCAACATGTCACAGGATTCATTTCTATGGCCACCAGCAATGTCCCCAACCCCTGTTGTCACACTAAGCACTTGACCTGTATGCACAGGGGGCACCAAATACAAAGGACAACAAGCACGAAAAATTAACTGAAATGCGTAAGGCGTTGTTTTCTTCAGGTTTTATTAAATGATACATTTAAGTGTTCTTTCTTACTCAATACAGGCTAATAAAGAATAAATCTGACACAGTTCACTGCGTTTTATCTCTGACTATTCAGAAGAATTTTTGTTTGTTTGGATGAATAAACTCCTGTAATGAACTCTCACAAGCCCTTCCTTTTGACATCTAAATTCAGCCTATTCTGATTGAAGCAATACTTTTGTGCTGTTTTCCACTTGTAAGGGTAAATTTTTTTGCAGAAGTAAATTTGGAGTGAGAAGAGATGTAAGAACGACATTTAAAAATTCAACATGGCAACTTTCAGAAGAACCATCTGAAAGCAGTAATGCTGGTGCACCTAACAAGCAAGAAGGATTCTCCACAGCACCTTGCCTTCCCTTGTGCTGAGCACCATGGCTGGTTTTGACTCACACAAATGCTCTGAAACTGGAGCTTAGTTCTTTGCATTTTGCCCTAGGGTTGCCTCTTTTAAAGATGACATAGCTGGATCTATGAAAATCTCACAGGAAGGAACAACACTGACTTAAGCCAAGTAATCCACAAGATTCACCACAACTGCTAAGCACAAGATGCAATAAAGAATGGGAAAGACAAAATGTCATAGGACATAGACTTCTCTTGAAAACTCAATTTGCGTTGAATCTTCTTTAGTGGTTGAGAAGACGCTCCACACTTACCAAGAGCATTTTATCATGACACAATTAGCACCCCAAGTGGTATCAATACATGAATTTCAACTAGATTTAGATGCCCAAAGCTGAGAGAAGCAAGAGCAAACACAGTCAATGCAGAGAACACCAAGGAGTAATTTGAAACTCCCCATTTAATGTTTTAATGCCCTGAAAGATGCACATAATGACCTCTCTGTCAAAAGAAAATGTTATGGCTTGACACACTACCAGTGCAAATCATGTACATTATTGCCAGAATCCCCTGTGACACTTTCCAAGACTTTCTGAAATCACTGCAGATTGAAAAGATGCTCCTGTTCAGCAAAACTGATCTTCCTAATTGGTACATTTATTTGGAGAGCATGGATTGTTTAGGCTGTAAAGAACATTATAAAATATTATTTTTAAAAATTAATTAAAGCATTTTGAACTATAGCAGCTTTCTTTTTCATTTAAAAAGGCAGCATCTTCACAGAGGACATTATACATACCTGGAAATTATTCTAGAAATATTTTCTCCAGACAAATGCAGAAAACCAAATAGAGAAAGCATCTGTCTCAGCTCTGGTAGTATTTCTTAGAATAATTAAAATGTTAATGCAAAAGCACATAAAGGCAGGAAGAAGTAGAAGAACCACCCACCCCAGAATAACATTCTTCTGTAAGTATAATTTCCAGCGTCTAATGTTCTCTGATTTATCCTCTAAGTGATGACAGGTATGTTTATAGTATCTCTTTAAGAAGGAATCTATTAGTTACCTCCTTTACATTTGCCAGTGCTTCTCAGTAGGTTTTGGTGAAAGGTTATACACACAAAAATAGGGCACAAGAGACAGCTGGTGTTAGCTCCAAATGCACAACCAGACTCTGAACAACAGAGGCACACCTCTGCACAGCGATTCCCAAACCAGATGAACAGTGTTACCTCCAATGGCAACGATCAGCTGACACAGAATGCTGTTTGTTTCTGACTTGCTATTAGTCCACCCCCTCACACTCCTCCAACTCCTTTTCTTGATTTCTTCACTGCATCCACTCTACAGCTGTTGCAGGTACAGTGTGATTAAGACCAAATCAATCTCCCTTTCAGCCTCACACACATATAAATCATGACTCTATAATTATTTCACATTCAAACAAAATGGGCAACTCCGGTTCACTCACCTGTGACTGGCAGATTTTTATTTTCCATGGGGGAAGGCAAACATAGGCTGGAATTTCCCTCAAACGCCTTCTAGTTCTTAATCATTTCAGTAGCTCCTCCATCCAAAATGCATGGAAGGAGGAACATGGGTGGCTGTGATTTCAGCAGTGATCCCACTGCATTCCCACATCCCTTACTAATATAGACTGTGACCTAAGACTGAGTTAAATTAACTGAGGTGAAAAATCAAAAGGAGGAGAAACTGGGCAAAGCTAAGAGAACACAAAAGGCAAGAACAAAGGTTCTTTCTTCTTAATGAGGATTGCACAGTACAAACATCATAGTTATTTTCAAAAAAAGAACCCAAGTGTCAAAGACCCAGTTCTAACTCAAGCTCTGCCACTGACTACAAAGCTGCAAAGCAAGTAAAAACCCTGATTTACAAGTTTCAGAAAAATATTTGAGCAGCTATAATAAAGAGCACTGCTGTAATGTATTCTGTCTGCTTGGAATAGTCCTAGAAGAAATGCTAATGTGCTATACTTGCTGTCAGTATTTACATTTTGAACCACCCACATGCTAAATAAAAGATGGCAAGAACAAAGCCCTATAGGCCTAGGTATTTGCAAGCAGTTGTTTTTGTATTTTTTTGCTGGTGGTTATTTTTTTATCAATGCAATTTCTGGACTGACTTGAAGCCCAAAATATATTTGATCTTCCATTTCACAGCATCAAATTAAGCTCCGTATCTGAAGGGAATCTAAGATTTCACAATTTCAGTTTAGTTTATTTGACTATAGAGGTTTTGCACCAAATAAAGTGAACCATAGATAAATCATTTGTAAGAACAATGAGGTAGTTGTAAAGAATACTGTCAGTAGTGTTCACTGTCTCGGCAATAATGATAGATTCAAGCACCTGCTACTAGAAAACATCAGCTCTGCCAAAATGTCAGATGTTAATGGCTGAAGCAGCTCAATTAAGCCACAAGATACAATTGCTTTGTTCTACCAGGGATGGAAGCAGACATATTTCAATCTATACCTGGAACCAAGAGAAGCACTTACGGAAGAAACAGATAAAAAAATCTGAATATATGCAGTCTTATATCTTCACCTTCTTACAGAAGTCCCAGATTTTAAGCCACAAGTGATTGGATGTATTATGAGTTCTCAATAAAGCATGCAAGATAGCTGCAGTAGTGTCAGTTTTAATCAGCAACCCAAATAAAGGATCCAATCAAGTTCACTTTAGCTATTCAACAGTATGTTTATATGGTAAATTATTTATAACAAGCTTAAATGCAGGTTTTCTGTAGTTTAATAACATTCAACAACGATAACGTAATGGAAAATAATTGTTGCAACAGCAAACTGTGCTTATGGTACATTGAGAAAAGGAGCTAACACATTTTTAGAAATTACGGCAAACATTTCTTCATAAAGTCTAATTAATTTGAGAAAGGATCTCTTCCTTATATAGTAAAAACAAGTAAAAACAAGTAAAAACAACTGGACTATAATTTGTTTTCAAGATGGATACAAGAGTAGGTGGTGCTATTAATACGTTCCCTTTCCTCCATTTCCCAGCTCCAACTTGTTCTGCTGAAATCTCATCTATGCAAAGGAGATTGTGAATGGATGTTAAGAAAGAAACAAGTCGAAGTTCACTTCAAACATTTACCTCACTCCAGGCAACATTAACTTCCTTATGATGAAGAAGAATTAGCTGCAGGCCACTAAATCTGAGAGTGAGACTAATTTGCAGAAATGTGTCCAGGTCTCAAGGTGTTACTGGTAACACTGCAACTCAAACTGATACAGTTATAATACCAGGAACATTTGCAACTCTCTTACATCCCCAAGACACAGAAAAAGGTGTTGTACTGTAACCAGCATCCTGTTCTGAGAGCAGAACCCATACTACCACAAACAAAATTAAAGACGCTTTTTTAAAGATAACTCCACTGAATGTCTTATGGCAAAGAAAGGAAAAGCGTAATTCTTATCCTCAGAAGTTGCAGGCATCTAGACTTCAAACCAGCAATTAAGCTTTAAGACTTGTGTGTCTGAAGACACCAGCCATTCATAAACACTTTACAACTTGATCCTATATGTGATTTTTTCATGGCACATATGCAAATATTTTATATTTTTATATTTTATAGTTATGTATGTCCTGGGAATTCAAGTTTCTTCAGCAGTGATCACAGTACATAGGGTTTAATTCCAAGTGCAAAATAAAGAAATTTTAACTATAATTACTTTTACTGAACTGTTAATTTCAAACAAACTCTGCTGTGCAAATGTGGATAGATCTAACAATATTTGTAGGTATCTAATAAGAAACTTTGCTTATTTTCCATGCTGAAATTTTATCTTAAATGGCTTCAAAGGTAAAAGAAACGACTGGTTTACTTTGACACTCAGATTGGATCAGATCATTCACATGCACGCTACAGTTCAATGTAATTCTAAATACTATTTTCTTTTCTATAATGCGGGCATAAATATTTTTATTAACTCAACATTGATCATTTTAGCTAGAAATTCTTGCTTTTTACAAAGTTTTAGCTTGCACAACACTAGCAACATACTAATGTTATTTCATGCTACCAAATGAGAGAAATTGGGCAAAGGAAAAATATATGTGGAACACAAAGAAAAATTCAGGACACCCTAACATTCCATGGAATAATGTACCCAAAGAATATCTGGAAGCCTCAGAGATCATAAAGGCACATGCTGGCAGGAAAGGGCTTTCCCTCTAGTTTTTATGGACCTGTAACACACAAAAGTTTCCAAAGGTCACCCAAGCTGTCACAGTTGCTCCCACACAGGCTTGTCCATAAATGCTTACAACCTTTTCCCTCTCATTAATTTAGAGTTTGAACTGCAAAAACTCAGTGTGTTCACAAAGACAGAAACATTACAAACAATTCAAGTATTTAAGTTGGATCTCCAAAATGCCGTGACATCGACCAAGCACTGGAATTTTTTTACCCAAAGACACTGCAATAACAGTGCAAGTGGGTGTATTTCCCCTTAGCGTGCACAAGGTTAATGCTTCCAAACCTACTGGATACAAACACTCTACCTTACATTATCTGATGCAAAGAGAATAGCAAGGAAGGCTCTGTAAACAACAAAGGTTTCCTTGCACCTACCACAGCCATAAACATGGGAGCTACAAAAAACAGGATTAGTAGAGGAAAACAATATGGCCAAGGAGTTGTGCAGAGACTGAGACACTTCCTGCACTACAAGAATAGGCTTTTATTCTGTTTTCCCTGACGCTCTCATCTCTTCACCTACCAAGCTGCATAGACCTGGCAGTTCAGAAAGCTTTGCACACGGGCTAGCACAGAGTCAGGACTTCTTCAATGAAGCATGTGAAGGTTTAGAACAAAGTATATGCCATTTTAACCTATTTTCTATTTTTTCAAAATGAAGAAATAACAGATGCTGGGCCCTACGCCTGCACACAGCCTGGCTACACCCACCAAGCCAGAAGCCACTGTCATGGACACTGCTAGGGAAGCAGTCACACAAACAGAGTTGAGAACATCTGTACACAGACGGCTGCCTCGGTAATATTCATACATTACATTTCAGTACACATACTAAAAAGCACAGTTTTATAAAGATGTATATGAGTTAAGTTTTTGTGTTCTTAGTTTACTGGAGGACACTCTTGCTAGTACTGATGAGCAGAACTAGCTAAAAGGACTGCAGACTGAATACAAAAAATGAGATATGTTTAAATGTGACAAGCAAAAAGAGCACACATTAATTACTTTTAAAATAGATATCATCAAGGAAAAAAGACTTAAAGCACCACTATACATCTTACAAGCTTATTCACTTGTGTAATCATATGTGCAAGAGGTACCATGCTATTTTCATGCACTATCTGTAAATCTAATAATATCCTCAAGGAAAATAATCTAAAAGTACAAGGAAAGGTGTGCAATGATAGCTATTAGATAAATACATCACTTTACAGTTCTAGGTCTATCCTGTAGTTATGCATGTCATTTAGGGAAGTATACATTAAAGTATAAAGAGAATGTCACCATGCACTGAAGTCAAAGGGACACATGCTTGGCATGCAGTTAAGAATGGTCAGTTCCCAAGCAGCATATTTTAGATTTGGAAGTGAGGGCCCATAAAACCATGCAGTCAGTCCTCATGCAAAGAAAGGGCAGTGTATACCACTTGCCCAAAATCACTCTGTATAGTAATAAACCTCTGTAATAAGGCTACCCAATCAATTATAAATCTGGCATTCCCAAGTGTATTTTGGAGTATGACTTCAGTAAATATTGTCATCAAAGTGGTTCAGAAATATACTTCCTTAGCCTTCTGAGAAAAAAAAAAAAACACTCAAACATCAAAAATGAGCCAATTTCTCCATGTGTCATTATACTGTTACAAACATAACAGGACTGGAAATTCTAAGGCTGCCATAAATACATCTTTCCACTGAAAACCTGTAGTCTACTGGTAGATCAACCTCATTAAACATACAAGCTTCAAAGTGAAGTTCGCATTTCTCCAAGTGAAGAGGTTACAGATTAAGTCAGTCAAGACAACATTGCCTCAACATTTCCAAGATGCAAGAAGAGTACTGATAGCAGAGCACTTGGAGCCTCTTGTTTCAGGCTCTGTTCATATTCCTACCAGTGAGCAACAGCCCAGTGTAACTGCAGGAACAGCTCACCGTGTCTGTAGCCACACCTGCAGTGACCTGGGCATGCGTGTACACATGGAGCAAACTATGGGAATTTGAGTTACCCTCACAAATGGCTTCATCAGGAATATTTCAAAAGGCTTATAACCTTACCAAATTTGAAAATAAAATGTATTAATTCAAATGGCAATCACATCAATGGTTCTAGCTAACCATAGGACACAAAGTAAGTTTTATACATAAATGTAAATTAATTGATTGTACATTTCACATTAAGGCTCTTTGCAGGACTCGCACGCAATTATAATTTTCTTGCTTAAATTCAGGCTCTGTATATACTCACTTCATTGCACATGACTTTACTTAGAACTCTGATTTTTTTTCTCAGGACAATTTTATCACCCCTTAAAATAAACAAAACTGAAATTTCAAATAACCGGATGGCTGTACAAGGCTTTAAGAAAGAACTTTTCGTATTCTTTAACGTTTATCAAGTATATCACTCTAATAATCCACAATGCTATTACTTCTACAGTTACATTCTTCCATTTTTCTTCTTTTTGATGATCACCATCTTATAAACCAATGACAGGAATATATTTCTAAAAGATTAATGCCTCTCCCATACAGAATCCCATATTAGGGGGCTTTATTAGTGGTTTATGAATGTCATTCTTCAACAAGGCTGCTTCTCTTGTATGAAACCTAAATATTTTTTTTCTTATCCACTCTATCAGTGGTTTCATTTGTTCTTTTTTGGAGGGAAAAAAGCTTTCCTCTACTGCATAGCTATTTCCTGACTACCTGTATACCTGCCACTTCCACTACATCATCAGTCAATTGATATTCTTTTTATCCAGTCACCTGCTGTCATACTACTCATACAAAGAAAATTGTCAGGTCCACAACAACATGCCTCACAAGCTTTCTCAACCTCCCCCTAAGAATTTAAGTTCTTCCTTCTTTTGATGATCACTTTCATAACTACAGCTTTCATGTTTGTTCATACAGAAGATTAGCACTTCTCAGCTACCCTGCATACACACATCAGGAGCCCAGCTTTCCTACGCTGGCTTAAAAGAAAGTAGCTACCAGCCACTCGGAAGAATGCTGCAGTATCATAATCACTGCATGAGAATAATTTCAAAAGCAAGGACAAAGCAAGGTGCAAGCTTAACTGAAAATAGGATCAAAGACTTCTATTAGACCAGTGTTATAGAATGGGGTAAGCTTCAGGAGATTAATCCCCAAAATATAATTCAGAACAATTCCAACATCTTCAAATGAATTTAAGAAATAAAATTTTAATAGAAAAATTAAAAAGAGAACATTAGACACAGGCTTATGGAGATCAGCTGGGACAAAACACAGCAGAGCTGTCCTCCTACAGTCTACATCTCTCAATGGATTAAAAAAAAAGGTAAAAAGCACACTTAAAAAAAAATTCCATAAAAAAGTAGAATTTTCTGTGTCCACCACTCACAGTTACGGACAAGGCTACCGCACCTCTACAACTTCTTCCCTTTATCCTGAAGTGTCAAAAAAAAAAAATCTGTAGAACTTTATTCTCCATCAACTAAGGGTCCTTTTATTAATTCTGTTTTCTTTATTCATCCATAAGCTGCAACATGATTGACATCTTTTCTATCAGAACTGTACAGCAGCATGACAAGCTAATTATTATATAAAAAACTACACACATTACCTCTCCAGGTCAAGCTACAATCCTCCAATTAGATGTAATTTTTAAAATTACAAGCTTTAATAAATTGTGTATCATTTTAGTCCAGACACCACACTCAGTTTCAGAGAAAGTTTCCTTAAAATGAAGGTTTTATTATTTCTATATAGTTTTTGGTGACTGCTACCAGTACTGTTAATAAAAAGCTGGTAACCCTTCTTCTGCAGCAAATTGCTATTTCTTGTACTTTTATCAGGGCTCTAGAGAAGCAAAACTGACAAAAGGACTTCTTAAACCAAGTTTTTTACTTTGGCTTCATAGTTTAAACTGGCTGGAATTAGATGCCTTTTTCCCCCTCAGCTGTCTATGCCACAGATCAATTAGTTGTCAAAAATTCATTCATACCCAATAGCAACAACAAAATACAGGAGGAGACACATTAGAGCAGCAAATGCATTCATACATTCAGAATGCAGGCAGAGGCAGGAGACAATTAGAGAAGGAAATTCAAAAATAAGGCATTTCCTGAGGATTAATGAGTGGGTGGTAGTGTTTGATAGTCAAGGGCAGGATGGGTTCTGCAACCAGCACAATTCATTAATCCTCCAGGCAACACAAACTGCAAATTTTTTTCTGCACTTCTTATTGTCCTTAACATCTAATTAAAATTTCCACTAAATCTGACACCATCATTCCCTCATAGAATCACAGAATGGTTTGGGTTGGAAGAGACCTTAAATATAATCTAGTTCCAACCCTTCTATCATGGGCAAGTCCCACTGGACCAGATTGCTCAAAGCACCATCCAGCCTGGCTTTGAACACTTCCAGGGATGGCGCATCCACAACTCCTCGGGACAACCTATGCCTCACCACCCTCCTAAGTGAAGAATTTCTTCCTAATGTCTCATCTAAACTCACCATCTATCAGTTTGAGGACATTCCTCCTTGCCTTGCCACTACATGCTTTTGTAAGAATTCCCTCTTTCACTTTCCTGTAGGCCCCCTTCAGGTACTGGAAGGTGCTGTATGGTCTCGCCGAGGCCTTTTCTTCTCCAGGCTGAACAGCCCCAGCTCTCTCAGCCTGTCTGCAGAAGTGCTCCAGCACCCTGAGCATCCTCATGCCCTCCTCTGGACTTGCTCAAACAGGTTCATGGGCTTCATATGCGCTGAGCCCCAGAGCCGGATGCAGCAGTCCAGGAGGAGTCTCACCAGTGCTGAGAGGCAGAATCCCTCCCCTTGCTCTTCTCCCCATGCTTCTTTTGATGCCGTCCCAGACACAGTTGGCATTCTGGGCTGCAAGCGCACATTGCCATTGCCAAGACACGTTGAGCTTCTCATCCACCAACACTCCCAAGTCCTTCTCATCATCTCTGCTCTCAGTCCATTATTTGCCCAGTCTTTTTTTTGTGCTTGTGACTGCCCCAAGCCATGTACAGGTCCTTACACTTGGCCTTGTTGAACTTCATGACATCCAGATCCTAGTGCTGTCTGTATGTTTGAACAGCCCTACTATGATAAATAACATCCATAAAAATATGGAATTAATACCTAGCGCAAAAGGCCAGGTAACATCTCAAGTTTCAGAAAGCAGTTCTAACTTTCTCCTAAAGACTAAAAATGTTCTCAGCCTTAGAAACAGAAAGGGGTCAGCAGATATAATCCTGTCCTTTAAATTAAAAGCTGCTTGATGGCCTCTATTATCCAGCAATAGCAGATAAAGAGCGAATCAAGTATTGGAGAGAACAACTGATTTTCAGTCTGCCTTTCCGTGCCCTAGGAAGCCCCACACACTAATGCATTATCAAACATGTCCCAGTCAGCAACCATTCCTCTCCATCACAATAACTCCACACTAACCTGTGACAGGTGCATCTATGTCCAGCAAATTTTTTTCCTGGCGGAGAATCGAAGCTCCCTCTGTTATTATTCTCAAAGCCACACTCTCTTCCAGTCTCCCTTCTTTCATAAGGTGTGCCTTTAAAATATCCACACGAGGTTTTCCATCATTATCAAACACTTCCTTAGCTGTGAGACGGTGACTTGGAGGAAATGGGACAGCTAGATGGAAAAAAACAGAAAAAAAAAAAAGAGGTCATTTTTTCAGAAAAGCTTTTATTCTTGATACATTTCAAAACACACCTCCGCGGCAAAATAAATAGCCAAAGATTTTCTACTGCCTCTTAAAATTTGTGGTTTAAATTGTACATAGATTCCCAAAGATACCATTAAAGCATGTATTCTGCAAGATATATTATTCACACACACAAGAAGTAATTCGTGCTTATAAAAGAACCGAGAGGACTATTTAGGCCATAATTACAGGTAGATACATTCAAGCAAGTCCTTCAAAAGGCATGAGAATATCGGGGAAAGGAGGGAACAGAGTTTGGACTGCTCTGGTAGAACTAGAGAACATTGACATCCCTTCCAGTAACAGTATAAAATGCACAAACAAGTGCAATATTTAATATCTGTCTGTGGACATGCATATACTCCAATTAAAATTCTAAATCCAAGACAGAGCTCTCTCTAATGACTTGGGGTAGAGTGATGTAAGATGTTTTCCCTGTACAAGTAATAGTTTGCTATACAAGATACATCTGAAACCCACCAGTGCTGAATAGACCATTCCAGCACAGACGGGGCAGAGGATGTATCAGACTGAAGTTGGAAATAAATGGATAAATATGAAGGTTGTCCTGGTAACATGGCAGCAACCAGCAAGGTGAATACTGTCCTCACATAAGGTCAGAGGCATAAACTTCTACGTTCCTGCTCTCCTGGAGGCAGCTGGAGCAAGAAGGCTCAGAGGTGATGCTGTCAGTTGCCAGGATGAGGCTGGAACATTATCCCAGCTTAACCCCTTTTCCCTTGCAGTTCAGTCAGAGTGGCATTAGGCAGCGCCTGCCTCACCAGCCACAGGGTAATTATCCTGATCCCTGCCACAGCTGCAAGAGGGTCATGTTGTTACAGAGCTCCAAGCAGGGACAGGAAGTGGCTGCAGGGCTGGTTTCAGCTGGTCACATCTGCAGTGCAACCCTGTCCCTGCCAGAGGGTCTTGTCCCCTATGGGGTGTCTTACTGGCAGCTTTGTCCCATCACAAGACTTGAAACCCTAACACAGCAGATCAATATATCTGTTAACTTAGATTTTCTTCTAATTTCACCATCAGCAGACTTCAAAAACCCATAACTCGCACTCATTATTTAAAGTTCAAACCAAGCACTCTTATGCTACCAGAAGTAACAGTGCAGAAAATAAAAAATTTCCTTTATACAGTTATCTTTCACTGGTATTTTTGACACAAGCAGCTTAATAAAATGCCTTTCCCCCCACCTCAATATTTTTTTTCTCCTTTTTGCTGTTCCAGTGGTCCATTCACTGGAATAATCTGGTGGGGACTTAGGAATGTGGGTGTCTGAAATACACCAAAGCCTGACTGCTCTCAGACTTAAACATAGGGCAAAAAGGGGAGAAGGTGAAAATTTATGAAATAAGCAATTTATTATACAACACAGCAAAAGAATTATCTTTTCTAAAAAATGGAAGGTGAGTGATAGCTCAGCAGTTCTCCAAGCTTCCATTCTCTTTAAAAAAAAAAAAAATCTGGAAGGCTATCCAGTCCTAATGACCCTGCATTTCCAGCATGGAGAAAGAAGGAAAGGGAAAAAGTTGGTACATATCTGCAATCACTTTGGCTGGAAGAAGCACATACCATTAACTTGCATTCCTTAGCAAGACAATAGCCACTGTTCCCCTACAAAGGCATGATAATGCAGAAACCTATCCAGTGCACCAGTACTTTGAGGTAACTACCATATATGCTTGTATGCTGAAAGGAGATTTTTACATTACAAAGAGCAAAACACAGATGCAATGACAATAGCAAACAAAAGCTATGACATAAAACCTAGTGATATAGAAAAAAAGATATATGCTACAGCACTGTAAGAGTTCTGCAGGCAGAGCTCTAACAAAGATGCACTCATACCTAATTAAAGAAAAAAAAGATACTGTTCCAATAGGAGATGATTCATGATTAATTAGGAAAAACATGAGTGACTGAACAGAACACAAATTGCATCTTCCATTATGAGAATATTAACTTTGAATGTACACATACACCCAGCTTCCACAGAAGAACAACGTAAGGAATTGTCATGTTCATGCAGAAGTCAGTTAAACATAATTTTTTTAATAACATCACAAATGCCATATCAACCAAAATCCTTTTATAAATACAAAAAACATTTAACTTCCATTGCTTTATAGAGAGCAATGTTACCATCTGAATACACAGGTATCCATCTGTTTCTTCATTCCTTTTTCGCTTTTTCTGCTTTTTTAAACCCATGGTATTAGCATATATAAGTAAGTAACAACAAATGCAATAAACTTGACTCTTATAAGAAATAAACCCTGCAATCTCATTAGACACCAACTGTGCACACAGAATATACAACAAGAAAAAACATGGACCTGGGAGAGGTCACCAGGGAAAGGCAGGAAGAGGAAGGAGTGGGTTATTGAAATGCCAGCATTGAGCTCCTCACCATGGCACAGGCCCAGGTGATGTTTTTGTAAAAACAGGCAGGAATCTGTATTAAGCAAAGGCCATAAAAAGGGGAGAGGCAATAAAATATGCACTGACATCTAAGATATATTTTTGGAAGTTTAGTGACAAATCTCACTACAAGACCACCACATAAGACTCCTGTATGTCTAATTATACTCTATAAAACTTAAAACCTGGACTGATGTCCACCTCATTCCCATTACTTTCTTTATATTGACATAAAAAACAAACAAATTATTCACCAAGTGAATTTGGTGGTTTGGTCATAGCATATGGACCACAGCCAAATACAAAGAAACTAAATTTAAATCCTTGACCTCAGCCTGTCAGTAACATTCTCCTGAGATCTGAAAACACAAGAAAATACTCTTTAACCACTTACTAGTGGGGATTTTCCCACTTGTGCTTTCAGGTCTCTTGAGCATGTTCCAGCAAATGGAGGAAAAGATCAACCTGTTCTTTTACTGTTCTTGCAGGCTTCTGCAAAACCCATCTCATCGTTAACACAGCCACTGCAAAGGTCAAACATCATTACTGTTTCTCTCAAATATTAAGCAGCCGCTCTGGAACAAATAAATAAACAATAAGGAGCTCTGCTTAATTAGAGTGGACCACATGTGCACGCATAAATAAAATACAGCATGTGGCAAAGCAAGCATTATTTTGTTTATATATTATTCATTTTAAAATGAAGCTGTACACTAAATTAATACTCTCAGAGGAGGCTGCCCGTAAGAAAAACTCTTTCATCAATATTCAGGTTCCCAAATTATCTCCGCCTGTAATCCTTATCCTATAATTTTATAGAACTTATGCTGTATGCCTGTATGTAACTATGTTTATAGCTTGCCATACTTTTATGACAAATAAATGTCTGTGGTTTTACTTGTAAGGAAAACACACCAGTAGCTGCTAACATTGCAATAACCCAATGCACTGTATTTGTCTGAAGGCAATCCACAATCTTCCTTTTTGAGAAACATTTGCACTACTGCAGTGCCTAGAGCACAAGTTATTAAACACATTGACACTTATGCCACAGGTGCAAAAAATATTGAAAGGTCAGTCTGCAGCTTCAGGTTTTTTACATCTACTTCTTCACAACCCTCAGACTCAGTACGCATAAAAGTTTCCTAAAACTATGATAAAAATCATCTGAGAAACTAACAAAACTGTATTTTTTTAAGACAGGAACATTTTAATAGCTAACTAACAGGTTTTGCAGTCTAACTTTGAAAATCTACACCCATTTTATGTGTTTGAACATATAGCATAATCTTGAGTATTCCTGCTGACCACTAATACCCATACTGGAGTTTTTACTATTTGATCAGAGTTCTGCATTTTTGCACCATACTGGGTCTGACAAAACCTATGTGGCAACACAAAGAAGCAGCCAAAGATCAACTTTTCAACCTAAAGACACTGGTTCAACATTATCCAATTTCTGTACAGGTGCCTATGAACTTCTGGCTTACTTGGTTTCTATGAATCTAAGGGAAAAGAACGATGGTGTTTTGTTTTTTGTTTTTTTTTTTCTCAAGAACTCGGCTTAATTCAGGTGACAGACTGAAACAAGATGATGATTCACCAGCATCCACAGCTGCTAAAGGGGAACAGAGTGAAAGCCCCCAGGCAGTGCAGGGCTCACCAAAGCAGTGGAAAAAGGAAAGGGCACTGCCAAACATGCTCAGCCATGCAAGACATGGAGCTCTCATGTGACAAACATCCCCCTTTGACAGATTTCCTCAGGCACCACATGGATAATGCTTTCATCTCCATACACAAGTTTTCTGAAGAAAGATTCAACAATTCAAACATACTGAATCACTGTGATCTCTTTTTTAACCTGCACATTGCTTCCCTAGCAAGATATTCTTTTAGGAGTACCACACAGAAGGGTGAGTTATTCAGAAGACAAAATTTCTTTTCAATATAAAATTTTGTACTAAAGCATTCATAACATGTGCAAGTTCTTATTAGCTTTTTGTGAACTTGGCAGGAAAATATGCCTACACCTGATTAAAAAAAAAAATCCAACTATTTATATGACAGCAAAAGAGCCAAACCAAAATCATCTCAGTGGAGCTAAAAGTGGAACACATGTTCTGATGTTTTCTAACAAAAACTATCAGGTTTCATTTTACATTAGCTACTGTCATTAGAGTAGGCACTGGAATTGGCAATCTTTCTCTAAAAGATCAAGCTTTCACCTGCTATTTTAAGACATGACGTATTTGAGGACTGTTTTTACTAAATCTGCTCACCAGATGGTGAAAGTGTTGGAAATTAGAATCTGGAAAATAAATGTCCAGTATAAAATAAGAAGCAGCTATGAGGATTCCTATAGAAATTTAGCATGAATTATTCTTCATTGCCAACAAGTTCTTGCAGTGTAATCAGAAGTGCTCACAATCATATTTGCTGAAAGACGTAATTAAATTAACGTCACTCATGACTAAGGCATTTTGCTCTGCAGAAAGCTGTAGTTTTCACTGGGCAAGGCAGTCAATACTGCATAAAGAAATAGTCCATCAAAAAGAATGTTGCGTGAAGACACCTTTGAGTAACAGCACCTGGATGTGAACTGAATTGAGAGCAGAGAAGAGAGTCATACCTCAACAAAGCCCACATATACCAAATTTGGAGAGAAAAGAAAAAGGAGTTCCTTTCACAGATATCTCAGCTGACAACATGGAAAACAGGCCACTTGACATGAGGCAGTAACACCTGTGGCCTAGAAAAAACAGAAGGTACTACAGGTTGGCAAGGAAACTGCTTCTCACAAGACTGAGATGAGCCATGCTAGCACTACCTTTTGATGTACAAAAGCTCAAACTATAAAAATTTTTTAAACTAACAAAAGACACTTCATCAAATATCTCAGTTCTGATGACTATTTTTAATATATTCTGACACTTCAGTCATAACTGGGGAACATAGACAGACAAAGACAGAATTGCTTCAGAGAAGCATGCCTAACTTTGGATAACAGCTGTAATAGAACAGTGTTTGTAAAAGGAAGGGCTGTGTCAACCATGTAGTGATCCCAACATATTGCCATATTATTTCCAGGCACTAAGGCTGTGGCCTTCTAATCAGTAGGCTTCTCTCCCCCTCCTGTCCTCCCTCCAGTGAAATGTCCCACTCTAAGATAACCCATTCCCAGCACAGCACAACCCGTCCTCACACAGCATAACTCCATGATACCTTAGGAAGCAAAATATACTTTTACAGGATTTGAGCTTCAAAATTAAAAGGGAAGGATGAAGTCTCACCCCTGCGCACCTTGTTACTTCACAGGAAAGGGCTGCCTCTGACTAGCTGTGGAGCTGGGGCTTACCTGCACACTGTGCCACAAGCTGTATTGGTACATCTCAACCATATGGGTAAGTTTTTGACGGGATGATTTCCTCTCAACTACCTCTGCCATTTTAATGAACATACAGGGATCTTTTAGCAAATACACAAGTGGCACAGCAGAGAGAAAAGACAATAAAAGCCACCATTAACTTGGAACCACAGAAGGGGGGTGAAATCCTGTCATTTCTGTCTAATTGCCAAGCTGAAGTATGATGGGCTGCTCCTGCATGGATGCCAGGTGCCTGTTCTTACAAAATGAAAGGCTACCACTTCCCATCACTTAGGAATTGCTATGGCCTTTTCATTACATTACTGGCCTCCTCCAAAATACACAGAACCTAACAATAAGAGAGGTATATAGCAACGGTTTTCTTCAACTATTTTAAAGAGTATAACCAATCTCCTCATAATCTCAGGTCAAATTATACTTAGAACCACCGTAAGTAGTTGTGTCACCTTCAGTTACTTAAAAAAAAAAAATCCATTAAAAACTACACCCACTACTTCAGGATTTGATTTTCATTATATTCACCACAGGAAGCTTTAAAACCCTAAAAAAGAATTTACACAAAGAGGTTCTTCCAAGAGGTTAGAGTAGTGGCCCATTATTCTTACTCTGGTCTCAAATGAAGAATAGTTATAAAAACCACCAAGGCCTGTATAAACACACAAGATTCCCTTGGTGGTTTGACTCTTGACTGGTGAATTGATTGACATGTACCCATCTCAATCACTCTGAACATATTTGTAATAAAATGTAGCATTGATATCAGCAACACAGATAAATGTATATTTCCATAACAAGCCAAATCTAACTCTAATTTTCAATCATGATCAAGCAATTGGCAATAAAAATGGTTTTCAGATTTTCACAAAAAGTCAGAAAAAAATGACATCAGAACTTTTCCAGAACATTTACAGGCAACAGACACATCAGAAAGCATAGGAATCCTGAGACCCCAGGAGGAAGTACAGGCTGGAAAGGGGAAGGGAAGGAGGTACACTCTAAAAAAACTGCATGAAAGAAAAGCCTCCTAATTCAAAGAAATGGGTCGGTATGAAATTTAAAATTGTAGTGTACATGGTTATACACTGGCAGCATTCCCAGAGTATCTTTTGGCCAACTACTGGGATAAACAAACAAATCCGATCAGTCTTAAAGAGCACAAACACACATCCCTATAAAATATTACAAAAGGGTACTCTTTCCTTGTGTTTGAGATCATATGCAAGTATCTTTGACATTTACGATCCAGTCCTGTCCACAGTCCATGGATAAAAAAATCAACTACAATATAAAGTAGAGAGGAAAAATTCAGTTCAAAAGAAAATATTCCCAGTTAGGACCAACACATACAGTAAAAACTGGAAAATGTGATCATAGCTTCCTGGCCTCATAAGAAAAGTTTGTTTTTCTACTTTGTTACACCCAAGTTTTTCCATAGGCCTCAAACTCAATACTGTTGAGCTTTGTTTTTATTAGCTTTTGGAACAGAGAACAATAATTACCCAGAGTTTAAATTCCTTTAGGGGAACAATTGATTTGGAGAAAACAGTCAGGGGAAAAAGAACCCTGTAACAATGGAAAATACCAAAGGTCTTCCAAGACTTAGATAAGGGATCAGGCACAGTCCTCCATCCCCCAAAATATTTCAGTGATGGGTAATTTCTTTTCTATGGTAAAGCTTCACTATTGTTCCTAATTGGAGGCAATTAGGAAGTGATTGCATGTGCAATTATTTCAATCTACAGGGAAAAAAACCTCCAACAATCAATTCTAGGACCTGGAAAACCTTCAGGTATCAAATCCAAATTTATGGCCCCATTTTCTGGTTCAACTTTAGTCAGTTGACACCAAATTTCAGTCTCTTACATGGCAAAGGTAGCTAAAAGAGGGACTGCAAATAATTCCTCACCTACAAACTGAATAGCCTCTCCAACCTTCTGAGCATAATAACCTTTTACCAAATTTGGCCAGAAATCAGCTTAACTTTGAGGACTAACCCAAAGTTTCCAGTGACATGCAAAAGGGCAGGGAAGCAAACACCATTTCCTTTCCACAGCTGTTCTATCAGGGCAAGGTTTAAATACAACCAAGATACAGCTTCCAAAAATTCACCACAATCCAGCACTTGTCAGACAAATTTGTTAAAACAAGCCAAACTTATAGAATAGTTTGGGTCAGAAAGGACTTTAAACAGCATCAAGTTCCAACTAACTCCTCTGCCATGGGCAGAGACACCTTCCACTAGACCAGGTTGCTCAGAGGCCCATCCAGCCTGGCTTTAAACTCCTAAAAGGAGAGGTGAGTAAGTGCAAGTAAAGCAGCCTTTATTTGGAGATACTCTGTTTCTTAACACTCCTTAAATGCCACATTACAGAAATTACTCTGTTTAAATGTCAGCCTGCAGAGGTCGATTCCTGGAACAAGAAACACGAGTACGTGTCTTACTGATACAAGAAAGTTTATTGGGCAGAAGAAATGAAAATTCCTGCTAGCATCACTAAGTAATAGTTTGAAAAATACATCTCACATTTCAAATTTAGGGCTATTTGCCTCCTAGCAATCGATAACCTTCCCAAAGAATGTGCAGCCTAGGGACAAAGGACAAAGACAAGGGGGTAGGGATGCTAACAGACCAAAGTAGTTTACTGTTGGTCTCTTCCAGGTTCCAATCTGTTGAATGCTGACCAAAGGACCTGCAAATAGCATCTTTGAATCATGTAAGTTTTATTTTATTTGAAAACTTTTTAAAGAGCAAAGTTTTGGGAAAACAAACAAACTCAAACACCTTACCTAAGTCCATAAATATCGGGATATGAAAAACGTTTGAAGTGTTAATGCCTGAAATATTCCCTTTGAACTAAATCAAAAGGACATGCTGACCTGCAAATGTTAACCTGGTTTATTATTTTCTGATCATGAGGCATGCAGTAAGTAGCAGATATACACCAGCACTTCACAATTCAGTCAGACAATTCTAAGGAATAAGCCTTACAAATATAAGTATGTGTAAGAACCAAGTGTAGCTGGAGCCAAATTAACCTTAAGAAGAAGTTGGAAACAGCAGTTGATGTGTGGGTGTTTTGTTTGTTTCAGGTTTTGGTTGAATTTTGGGATTTTTTTTTTTTTAACCCCAAAGAGCTTTGCTTGTTATAGTTGCATTCTAGCCTTTGACAGAAGTTTTAAATCAGCACACTTCTGGATGAGTCAATCTATACTGACTCACACTGGTTTATGGTGTACAAGGAACTGGCCAAGCTCTGCACATACTAGTGTGAAAAACATAATTTCAGAATTCCACTAAAACTGAATTCTGCTTGTTCAGCCATAACCAGTAGACAGGAAACACACAGGCATAAAAAAATCTGCACCTGATTATATAATAATTTGTACTAGGCCATTGATCCAATAACAGTCCCTTATTTAGGGGTCTGGTCATATACCTGGAAAAGCAGCAACGATTTACTAGTCATTTTTTTTTCCTATGCAGTTTAATGTCTAGACACCAACTAGTCCTCACAGCAAGGTTGGCTTTGTCTGCATTAGGATTTAGAGACATACACTTCATGTTACACAGCGTCATATTTTAAATGAACAAACAAAATCCCCACCTCAGTCTTCTCTATACTCAAAGAGTTGAAATGGCTGGTTTCTCCTGGAACTCAGCAAATGCTTAGTACAATTTGTTTCTTCTTGCCTGATATCACAGATACTGCTTACCAATCCAAAGTTCCAACGAGAACATTTAATTAGGGAATTCAACCCTTTGTTTACAGAAGGGGCATGAGCAGAAGGCAAAGTAAGCCCTCCACAGGTCCTGTAAGCAATGTTGCCTTTCTCTCCTGATGAAAAGAACTGAAACTCTTCCATGAGACTCTCATGATTAGTTTCATATATAACTTGCTCTTCTTCCAACATGCTCAAAGGACTAATTTTCCTGTGGTGTTATTAGAGTTCACACAGATCAATATTCAAGATTATGGCCCACATTCACCACTGTGCTATGCTGTATTGCCATTAAACAAATGTCCTTTCTAATCCAGCATTAACAGATCACACTGAGCTTTGAAACCGGGTTCAGCCTGCTCACAATATATAAATAAAACTTACCAAACCCAGTGACACTGATATTAATCTCAAGCAATGTGGCTGTGAATCAGCCCTGGTATTTTTGTTTGGTTTTCATGGCTTGCCTCTACCAGCACTTGTATCATGGAATGTCCGCATGGAACTTCTGCCTTGGACTCATCATCAAAGCACATTTATTTCCATCAACTAACCTGGACTTCTGTAAAAAGCTGTTTTTATTTTAAAAGTAACACAAGCAGAATTCGTAAGGAAAAAAAATTAACATTTTTAAAACGCAAGTTTTTGTTGACTGGAACATTATGTAGTTTGATAGGCACTTCTTTTTTTAAACTGTTTTTCGGTTTTTTTTTCTCTGAGTACACGTGGCAGCAATAGTTTCAAAGCTCTCAGTAAAAGCTTCTAGTCCTGTATTTAAAAGGATATTTAACCCAAATACTCCTTTTATTTATAATAGATGCTTTTTTATCTTTCATAAACCATATCTTCCCTCAAATCTCAATTGCTGCTTAATAAATGTTAGATAAAAATATATCTGTCTAAATTTACCATTTTGTTCATATTCTCTGAAACATCCTGTTCTTAAGCAGAACATTGGAGTTTAAAAAAACCAGCTTAATGAAGCAGTAAGAGCATCAGACACCTGTGCTTTATTCCCAGATCTGTTCTGTAAAAGCAACTAATTTTTGCCACTGACTAAACATACAGAACACACAGAAAGAGCTCAGTACTGGGGTTCTCAGTTCTGTCATGCACCATCGTGTTGGTCATGGTGACTCTGTGTGAGGCTTCTATGAAGACCAGCACAGCACAGTAGGACTCTCAGCACACTTCC
>VWZU01002260.1:534642-581812 GCA_013397095.1 Sterrhoptilus dennistouni | reverse complement strand
AAAAAAAAAAAAAAAAAGTCACGAAAGGAGCACAGTTACTAGAGAGATGCCAGGAAAATAGGACTCTCTCATTCGCTAATGGTGAGGTGGCATCAGGCAGTTTCAGTCACATCTTGGGTCTCAAATCCTTTAATGCAGAACAGGTCACTATTATTTCAAACCAAGATCAAAAGAAATTTCAATCAGCCACTTATCCAGTGAAGTGCTGGCTGAGAGACCTTAGCTCAAAATACCATCCTCCCCCCCAACTTGACCAAGACCAATATATTTTTCCACAGATGATTCAAAATCCCTGGATCAGACAGCAAGAAAGGAAATGTGACACTGCAGCCTAGGCAGATGCAGCATCAGGGAAACTAAACTCATGCCTTTGGCTACAAAGGCCACTTCCACATTTGATATTCACTGGTTCCCTAGATGGTAAAATGGCCTCATCTGTTACAGGGTCAGGAATTTTGATGGCAACATTTCCCTACTGCATGAATAAATTTTTTCTGGTTTAAAATTAAATGAAGTTTTCTTAAATTTTCTAAGGAGTCTGAATTTTTTTTCTACACTAAGCAGTTAACTTCTTGAGACAAGCTAAGGACACTTTTTTCCTCCAGGAAGAAATAATGGAGTATTAGTGCACCTTCGCAGAGGTAAAAACTTTTACTCCTCCTTGAACTCAAGCTTTATCTAGCCTGAGATGAAGGTATGGCTACAAGATTAAGGGAGGAGAACAACAGAGGAACAACTGTGAAAGTTTTTGCTGTAACATGGCAGTATTAATATCAATAGAGATTAGTGTTAATGAATGTTTGGACAATTAAAATGCAGATATTTTTCACATAAGGAGCCATAAAAAGCAAAAGCATAAAACGGGATTCAAATGCTCTAGAAAATAACTCAAGTTTCTCAGATTTCTGCTTATACATGAAAGTAAGGACCATTAGCCAGAGGAGAAGCCTCAGATGGTATTTATCATGGAAATATATAAACAAGTCCATTCGCCAATGGATTGCAAATGACAAGACACAGCCTACACATTTTACTGGTTCTTAATCTTTCAAGTCCATTCACTCACTGTATTATCAAGAGATGAGCTTACCTGCAAGATTCATCAGAATTTTTCTATTAAATTACCTTAGCAAGAAATAGGACTTTACCTGTGTGATATATCACTATGTCGACATTACTGATCTAACTAATATGGCTGACCTGATGCATTATTATGTATTACTATAATGAAGGAAAGCAGGAGCTGGAGAACTATGCCATAATCACAACCTAGCACCAAAAACCCATCTGGCATCTACAGTCCACAATGTGCTGCTTGGCTTTTCTCACTCAGAGAGTGCTGCACTGATCTGCTCTGTTCGATGCATTATTTCATTTCAGTGCATCATCCTGACGCAAGGAAAACAGTTCTGACTTAAGTGGAACACGGGGTTGTTTCCTTCAACTAGATTCAAAGATCTAGTTCCTGCTACTTGCAAATCAAAGCAGCATCTTTCCAAGAGCACAGTTACTTCTCATGCTGAGCATTGGGCTTGCATTAAGTATCTAATAATGAACTACAGATAAAAGGTACATTTCATGAACCAAATGATGGGGTACAAGGACAGAGAATTCACTGGTTTTTGCTTCATGCAGACCTCCCACTATTGCAAGAGAGGCTGCAGGAAGGTCAGAGACACTCAGGAAAAAGAACACTTTATAGCATAAACAAGCAGTGGGAAACAAAAAATATTTTGGGTGCACAACGCTGCCCGAAACAGATCTGTAAGCACACACACAAGACTTTCTCCTGTTTGCTGAACTCTTCTGCAGTTTTATGTAACTGTTTGAATGTTTCCTAAGGAAAAAATGATCAATAAAATTACTTCTCACAGACTTCTACACAAAATCATCTCCAAGACCTCTGGTGTACTGCTGGCTTCCAAAATCAAATGGAGTAACAATATCAATGTAAAAATGGATAATTCACAAGGCATTTAAAATTTAGGAATATTTAGCAGTTTGGAACTGCCTCCTCTTGCATTCTGTTTTCAAGGCAAATTTCTAATGCAGCACACATGCAAAACCCCTGGCAGGGCCTCATTGGGTTGTAAGCTCAGCTTGTGGAAGGCTGAGTCAAAATCCATGCCTTAGTGACCTGAAAGGTACTTGGGGATTTGCACAGCCAGTACCACTTCTCCGCATATCTTGTGACCAAGGCAACAGTTACTCGGGGGACCAGCTTCACAAAAGGAAGAGCCTCTGCAATCTGCAAAAGTATCCCAAACTGAGCAATGTGCCTTACAGATTTCCTACATCAAGAGGTTTTGTGGGTTTGTGTAAGGTTTTTTCAAATACATTTAGCTCCGCACCATTAAATTGTAATTGCAAAAATTACAGTGATTACACTTCCTGAAGTGATTTCTAACTTGTTACCCTGCACCATATTAATGCAGCAAAAGCATTAGTACTTGTATAGAGGACAGAGACAGCATGCAGACATGAAGTATTTGTAACACTTACCTACACACAATTATTCTAAACAAAACTTTATGATATGTTTTATATTTAACAGATAATCTATCAAGGAAATAATACACACCATGGTGGTATCAAGACAGACTGCTGACACCCTTGTTTACACACTCTTTCATGTTTAATAATAAAGGAGTGAATTATGATTACAGAAATTGAAATGAACTTAAATACTCACCAGCCTGTGTTTGTGTGCACCCAAATGAAAACTCTACAGATTACAGACTTTATCAACTAAAGCTATATAGAACTAGAAAGAAGTACCAAAGGATATACTAACTTGTATTTCCTTTACACACAAAATGCAGCTGAGAAAGTTAAAATGCTTCTTCAGGTTTGCTGACAGGTAACATTACACTTCACTGATGTGAACAATTGTTCACTTCTGACAGTGCTGCCCTAAGAAATTTAACTAGTTTTGTAGAAGTTTGGGTATGTGTCTTAAAAGTCTCATCACTTCACACAAAATTCCATTTGAATTCAGAAAGTAATGGACACTAACCCACAAGCTCCCAAAAGCCTCAAGGAACATATTTAGCAAACATAACAAATGGCTGCAAGGCTTCTAAACTATACTGACTCTTGACCAATACAAATAAGAGCACAAACCCCCAAAAGCACACAAACAACCACCCGAAACATCCATTTCATGTGAGCTGTTTTTGAGGGAATAGTTAAAAAGAAATGCATTTCAGTGCTGTGAGTACCTCAGGCAATTTGGATCCTCAGAACCTTCCTATATAATGTATTATACCTGAAGTGTATGCTGTTGCAGCAGCCCTCTTATTAGAGAGTAAAAATAAGCCCAGGCACAAACTTCTTGTTAAACACAGCATAAAAAGGGTCCTGGTTTATTCCTCTTTACAGCTGAGTTATCTGAACTCCAACCATTCACTGACTTTGGCTGCAGCAAGCTCCTACTGTAGGTTTCTCCTGTGGCCTCTGACTGCTGGTTATTTCCTCCTAAACTATGACTGCAGGTATTGGTTGGCAGACTCTGACTGCAGGCTTTTACCCAGCTAGACTGTGACTGCAGGTTCCACCAACAGGCTCTAACTGCAGACCCAGACTGACCTCACAGCAGTGATTCTCTCTCCCCAGGATCCTGTTTTATGATTCTCTCCTTCATACTCCCCAAGGTTCCTCCTCCATGATGATCCTGCCCTTACCAGCTAACCTCCCCTTTTATCTCACTCATCCTTATTGGATATAGCTGTGGCTCATCAGGGGCAAGGCTGTATTGGTTAATTAACACAGCTGTTACTTATCAGGGGTGAGGTCACCTGTATTCACTTTTCCTACTTATACCAGAAGAAACTCCTCAGTACAGGCTACATTCACCTAGACCCAAATCACTACAGCAGCCTTGCCTCTGTTCACAGAGTTATCTTCAACAAAGCCATTATCTCCAAGGCAATATTGCTCTGAGAGGAGAACATAGGAGTCTCTCATGTTTTATGGAGCAGCCAGCTCCCAGCTTGAAGTAGTGAAATGCTATCTTTTATCACCAGAGAACTTGAGGGAGATGGGTCTTGCAAAATCCCTGCATGTTCCACAGAAAAAGTGCTTATAAATAAACCCAGGCAGACCTTGCAGGTAAGGGCCCACTGAGGGACAGATGCTTGTCTCCTCCCTACCCTAAGGACTAATTGTTTATCAGGTATAAAACATTTGCCCTGTTATGAAGATCTTCAAAAGACAATAAAAAAAACCCATACAGAATGCCTTTGCTTCCAACTTAATAATCTAGTATTTTAATAAGTTTTCCAGCACAGAACAAATTAGTGAGATGGCAGCAGTTCCCAGCCCTCCCATTCTGCTAACTGTTCCTCAGGAATACCAATGGAGAGTTGAAACAATATTTAAACTTGCTTCCACACTTTTTTATAGCTTTTTTTAATATTTATGACAAAACAGATACTTAGCACAGTGAAATGTCTGTTTTTCCTGACTTAACTGCAGCTTTCCAGAATGGCCTAAAGTACTTCCTTGTAAATGCAGCTGAAGTGTTGCATCATTAATCTATTGTATGAACATCACAAAAAAGATAACGTTTTCCAGTATAAAAAGAAAAGAGCTTAAGGATAAATAAATGTATAATTAGTCAACAGAGATCAATAATCACCTCTCCACTGAAAAAAAAGTTTGATTTTTTTTCCCTAAAGCCTCTTATGACCAGATACACAAAACCATTTTTTAGACACTTGTTAAAACCAGCTCCTTGTAGATTATGCAGTAAACAACAACAAAAAAAAAGACTATTTGAGACCAAAATGTCCCCAGCCCAATAATCAGGTTCCAGTTCTAATACAGAGCAAAGCGTATCTTTCGCCATTCACTTCACACTTTTCTAGTATTATTAATGTAAAAAGACTGTAAAATCTACCTCTTTTACTCTGCCTCCTCCCTTCCCCATACACTAAAACATCAAAATTACTATAAAAGAAAGCTGTACTTTTACAATACTTGTAGTGGATTGCATCAGACTTATTTAGCAGAACTGATTCCTAGCACCCAACACAGATCTCAATGAGAGCTGCAAAGGTTTACATGACTTTCATCTAATTTGGTTTTGAAAATGTGTCACCATGCATCTTCTGAACACTGAAGCCTAATTTACATCTTTTTATTACAATGCAATAAACTGCTGTGACCTGGGGGTGTGTACGTGGGCGTGGAGGTGTGTGTAGCCATTACTCTCCAAAATCCAGCTAGCACTCCAAGTGTAGCTAGTTCTATGCATTCCACCTACCACCTACCAGTGGCCACCCAATCTGTTGGAGTCTATTAAAAAAAAAAGTTGTTGGTGTGGTGATTTTGTTGTTTTTCTTGGTTTGGATTTTTTTTTCTTATGTGGAGAATACGTATCAACTCAACTGGCAAAAAAATTACATTTCATTTAAGTTACAAAATGATAGATTTAATTAGTCATTATTTGCTTCAATGTTTTTTCTTTCCCCTATCTACCTCGTTCAAACTTTGTTCATCTCTGACTGTTCTGTTCAAACCATACCTAATCTTTCTTTTTTGAGAGATATTTTGTATTCCTGAATAGCTTTAAAGAATAATCTTTAATAAAATTTTCATCATTTTGTTAGACAAGAGTAAGACTACTTCCTAACAAAAACAGCAGTGAACAAAAGAGAAGAAATTTGCTCTGTTGAAGGTAGATTAGTATTTCTAGTATTGTCTTCTGGGGAAGAAACACAGAACATCCTACACTGAATTAGAGTCACTAAAAGAAGCCCTGAGGAAAAACAAAGCAAAACAAAACAAATTGTGGGCATGCAAGACAAGAGTTACCTTTTTCACTCTTTCTACTGCCAATATGATGGTAATGATGGGGATGATAAGTGTTAAGTCAGAACCAGCACCAGTCTGCCTTCCAGCAAACTACTGTATATTGAATTCGCACCAATCCCAACCTTTCATGTGTTCCTCCCAACCTCTCTGAGTTACTCTTACAAATGAATTAAAAGACACTTGTTCAGAAAATCTGGAATTCATCAAATGCTGAATCAAATATTAATCACCTGGCAGCCAGCAATACCTCCCTTGTATTACCAATTCATTGTTCCCACTTTAAGACCAATATTAATGCAACAAATGCATTTTAGATGCACGTTTAACTTAGTGCACATCAGTTCGGAACTGAGTCCATAAATGGCTTACTTTCCAGCATAATTCACACCACAAGTAAAATTCACTGACCTTTAAGAGGGTGCAGGAAAAAAAGAGCAAACCAAAGTCTGATTTAACTACAACTTTCTGAGCATAAGTTGAAGCCTTTTCAATTATCTTTCATCAAATACTCAGTGAAACAGAGGAGATTAAATTAAGTGCACTTCAAAACTGGATCATTTTCTGCAGAATCAAGCAGTCTCAAATTGCTTTGCAACTTGATAAAGAGAGTAGAAAATCCTGCATGCAAGTGAAAAGAGAGTACAAATGTATTATATATTATATTTGTATGACACAAAGGATTTTCTAAAATTAATATTATCTTAACATTAAGGCCATAAAGATACTAATGTTTACTAAGCAGGATTTATCACATGAGAAACAAAATCCTTTGTGCTTAATTTCTTGAACATGTATTAACAAGGTCCAAAACTGCTGCTGGGAATTTCCCAAAGCACCAAAGAAGCCATGCCTTATCCAGATGCAAGTCAGAAAGCTCTAACACCAGTTTCTCAAGTTTTATCACTGTCAATCATGTTGCCACAGAACAACTTCCACGTTTCTCTTGGTTTAAAGATTAGAGTAACAATAACCTCAAAGATTGCTGGGTTAATTGCAATGTCATCCATAAAGGAGGAATGTTGGTCTAAAAGATCTATCCCCCTTCTCCCCTAGATGCACATAATGTTTTAGTTTTCAACCTTCCTCATGTTAGTTCAGTGTAGCATGTCCCAATTAAACTTTAAAGGTTCAATAAACAAATTAATTTTTAGTAATATTTATTTTTGGCTCTTGCATTCTTACTATTTTCTACCTGAGGTACCATCAGACATGTGCTTTGGCAAAATGTGCATCACCTCAAGACCCCTGCCCTGATATTATCTGGTACAGATCTAATATTATTGAAAGCCTGTGAAGAAAATCTGAAAACTATGAGATTCGGCTGCAAAAAGGCAGCTATCACACTTTTAAGGCCACTGAGTTCAAACTCAAACCTATTTAATGGTTGTATTCTGTGGGCTACATGAAAGAAACGCAGTACATGGATATCCGGTCTTTTTTATAATCTGAAGATCTTAAAAACCATATTCCTGCCCTAATAATTTAAAGATATTTAAATATTAAAATGAATATGTAATAGCAAACTCAGAAGGATAAATTCTTTCATTTAAATATATTTAAATTAAACACATTTAAATAAAATAAATATATTCAAAGGTTTACAATGAAACTTAATTGCTTCTGATTCAAGTCCTTTGGGGGGAAAACCCCACCTACTTACTAGAATCTCAGTCTTACAAAAAAGTGATTTCTAAATTACTCTAGTACTACGTTCGTACTTTGTATCACTGTCAGAATCTACCCTGCTTATAGTTGGGGCAGATACACAGGAAATCCATTAATCCAAATTCACAAACTGTTAACCAGCAACCATCAGTTGAATCAGCTACCCTGGCCAACAAGACAAACAAAACACTACTGAATTTATGATCTTAGTATTCCCCTCTTCTGCAGGCAGCCAAAATAATTTTGACACATTTATGTACACCGACTTTAGCAGCAGATGCCAAGTAAACTAACTTGTTAGTCTATTCCCCATCCACACTAAGCTTAAAACCTTTCAAATGGAATCCCAGAATGTTTCCTGACTAGAAACTATGTATGAAGCTAAGTCTTCAAGAGGGAAAAAAAACCCAAAATTGTTTGGGCTAATCTAGTAAGCAAGAAGAAAATGGTGTTCCTCACAGCAAATGCAAGGCAGACAACGATGAATGGGTTTTCTGAGGTTCACAATGTACCAGAGAATGGAAAGAAAATACTGCATATCCATCTTTTCCATATGAGAGACTGTGATTTTTTTTAATACTGAGACAACATAGATAAAACATATTATGCCTTCCCCTACAAATGAAGGGCCTTGGCAGAGATTCTGCAAAAAAGAACTTATCTAGTTTCCATAGCAGTCCCTCTTACTTCAAGATAATGCTGAGGTAATTTCCCCCTGAAATTTTTGGGATGCAGGTTGAACTGCTTCCAAATTTGCTCTTCTCTTTGGAATTTCAGACTCAGTAACAAGAGGAACATCGTGAAATCACAACTCCAACAATGCTCAAATACAGCAACTTCAAAATGAGTTAGATGTAACTGATAGACAGTTTTAGCACAGAAGGGCTGCTTCTCTGTGCAAGGACCACATCTGTAAACAAGGAATGAAGCATCACTTTGTAGTGGGTGTGGAAGAGCTGCATTGCATGAAATACCTAACAATTTACTTAGTTGAGCAAACTTCTTACATTTTCCAGCAAAATACAAGACAGAAGCACATTGAAGATGTATTTATTGCAAAAATCTTGCCACACGGAAAATAATGACTGTAAAAAAGCAAAATATATACTCATATAGACATATGTTAATGGGAACAGCTTAAAACCCTCTCCTCTGGAATTCAGAATGAACCAGCAATCACACTGCATTCCATTTTCTTTCTCCATCACTATGAAGTCTACCATTTGCATCATTTAACTCTACCTGGTTACCTGAGAAATGACATTTCAAATACAGTATTTGAAAGACAGTCTTGGCCTCCCAGTGTTCAGAAGCACAAATTTGAAAAGCCCTAATGGCAAAATGAGCACAGAATAAATGAATCTCTGAGGCAAGGACAGAACAGAGATGCTTCTCTGAAAAAAAGGCTGGTACAATTAATTAAAAATAGAAAAGAACAAATTAAAACTACACCGAGAAACAACAAATAACTTCTGAAGCAGTAACAGACAACACACTATTTCCAAACAAATCCTGAGGAAATCTATAAAGATAACTTCATCCATGATGCACAGACAAGGCTATCATTCAAAGAGGAGGCTGTATTGCCTGCCTTTGCCTTTTTACTATTGATGGTTTTTTCCTTGCATTGATTTCTTTCCATGAAGGCTTGGGCCCAAGGAAAGGCTTACTCATTTACAGAATTGAAAATAACCCCATCATCTGGTAGATTGCATTACCTCAGCCCTTCAAGGTTTGCCACAGAGCCAGGCAACATTTACCCTCATAGGCTCCACCAAGAAAATTCTCAATTATTTCTTTCCCTTTGATATAAGGAGTGTTAACTAGAATATTTTTCTTCTTAAGAACTAGTATTTGTAATATTCCATGTCAGCCTACAGGACTTTATAGCTCTTATGGTATGAGAATAGCAAGAGTTTGGATGAGGTTTGTTTGGGGTTTGGGTTTTTTTGGAGGAACTGGTTTTTTTTGCTTTCTAACATTTCAAAACAAACATCTAACATCTCACTACATTTATATAAACAAGAATCATCAGCATAATACAGCCAAGATTTTTGGTGGATTAGGATTAATTCCTACTTTTAAAAACAGAAGAACAGAAAAACCTGGAGTTGAGGAACTTTCTACGCCAAGTTCATTTTTTGTATTTGCTATCGATTTCTCCCAGTTCCACATTTTGAACTCTCGCAAACTTTCCCCATGGTTTACTGCAGTATTTAGAACAGTCTTATAGTTTAACTACGCTGTTTTGTAACCCAGAGCTGCTCTAAATACGTGAGACATAGGCACACACTGTACAGTGATGTCTTGGGACTTGTCCTGTGTCTTCCCTCTAGTGACTTCCGTCACTCCATTTGCTGAGCACTACCCAGGCCTACTGAGCATCAGGGTCCTGCCTTCCCAGAGTGACCCATGGGAAGATGCTCCCATCTTGAAATACAAGGGACAAGAGCCGGGTCAGAACCCAGCATGGTAAAACAGTAATTTCCTCATGCTTTCCATTCCCATGGGCACACTCACATTTATCTACATCCAACTTCATTTACAATTTTGTGGCTTAGTTAAGCAGGATTGTAAGAGTGTTGTGCAATTCTTTAGAGCTGGCCTTTAACTACCCTGAATAAATTAGTACTTCATTACCTCATTGTTCACCTGCTCTTCCAAATCATTTATATAGCCAACACAACAGGGAGTAGAAATCTCATTTTTTCCAGTATGTTATTACAATGTTTCCAGCTTTCCACAGTTGATACTGCCTATTTCAAAATTTATTTATACTTGAAAGTTACTGTTTAATTTGACATTTAGGGACTACAGAACACAGTGCTTTTCTACAGGGAAAAACACCCCACTGTCTTACTCATACTCTTCATTTTTGGCAGTCTCTCTCAGAAACACTTGGTCTCATCGCAGAGATCATTATCCTGAGATGATGCAGCCTGTGTGCAGGAATGAGCTATGTGCCATTATGACGACTCTTGCAGTAACAGACCTGATTCCAGTTTCACACTGTTACAACACATCACACTGTCCTTATTTTATTGCTCTTGAGTCCACTATGAACGACAGTTTGATCCAGAATCAGAGACTTGGCTCAAAAGGAATGTAAAATAAGGAACTCCAACTTCAGGATAAGTACTGCACCATGCTACTTAGAAAAGCAGAGTAAGCTCATTTAAATGTCAACTCACTACACAAAATGCTTTTTCCATGTTTACAATACCCATTTTGGCTTTTGCTAACATCTCATATTATAAAATTTCCAGTCTTCCTGCTACAGCAGCTTCACTGCAAGATAACGAACAATCTGGCAGGCCTCCTGTCCTGATGACCGCTGAAGCACAGGGATTTATTCTGAAAAGCTAAAAAGAGTTAACAAAACACATAATGCAAGTCCTGTAAGGCTTCACGCATTTAAACAAGGTAGTAGGTAAGAGGAGGGAGGGAAAGTAGTGAAATAGTTGAACGCTTACACTTGTAAAGATATTTAACTTAGCAGCTTATGCCTAGTAAGGAGACTGTGAGAGGCCTGAAATTCAGTTTCCGAAGATTAATAAAGGAGGAATTTCTCATAAACTTGAAGCACACGGCCAAAGCTTAGATTAATGCCTAAGACCTAACAGACGGAAGAGGAAATTGACAGCCATCAAATTCAGGAATAAAACTTTCAGTCAGCATATCTTAGTTTCATACCATACCCTGGTTAAAGATAGTAATGGATTTATTATCTATGCCCATTGGCTTCAGCAACTGATCAATTTTAACATAATAAAGAGCAGGTAGAAACTAAAAGCTGGCTCTAATTATAAAAGCCATATGGGAAGTGACAACTTGCAGAGAAGTAAATGGTTTACCTGAAGCACGACAGCAAAAGGTGCATATTACATGCTATAGCAGCCAAGGTAGGAGGAAAACAGGTGAAGAGCTGAGAAAAGGCAAATTTTGAGCACGTAAATAAATACCTTGACAAATATCTCTGTAAGTCAGGAGTGCGAGGGGGAAATCAAAAGAGTGATTATTCTCCTGTACAGTGAAGAATCCCAACTGTTCTCGTTGTCTCTTCACACCACACAAACATTTCAGAACAAAATATGAGAAGCCAGCATAGGAGGGGGGCTGGGGTCCAACTCACTATGGCTTACCATGTCTCATAGCTAGAAACTGATTTGAAGACTGAAACCTGAAATGAATCTCTATTCATACTACCATCTCCCAATACTCTGTAGTATTTAGCATGTACTCTGTAGTACTCTGTAGTCATTTAGCATCATTCATTAGCAGAGATTTCCTGAAATATTTAAAGAGGAAGATAATGGTAATGTGGGATAGAAGGAACAGGCAAATATGAGCAACCACTGTGAGTTACAAGTTAATTTGGTATTTCCTTAAAAAAATCTCTTCCTTCTGTGGTTTTCTTAGTGATTTTTCAGTTTCATCTGCCTCTACAGATTTTAACAGATACTGCTGCCTGTACTAGAATACAAGAGAGACAGTGCAAGACCTCAAGTAGAAATTCAAAGAATGGTTTTGAGGAGGACTGTTTATCCTCTTCTCACTCTGAACTGTACATTGGTTTGGTCTAACTTCTTCACACAGGTAATTTATCTTTCCCTTTCCCCCCCTCTCCTTAAATACAAAAGACAGGAGTGGTCCTACACATCTGTGTGCCCTTTTTTCATTTAACTAATTGTGGTTTAGACTCATACTCAGGAGCATTTCAGAGGCCTGCATTAGTTGGTTGCCAAAATACTTATTTTAATGACTTTTCAACCCATTGAAACGTGCTTATCATGGTAACATTAAAAATCTCTTCACACATCACACTTTCACAGTCTTTCACTGGCAATACATCTTCATAGGAAGAATATTTTCTGCACTTCAGTACTGGGAGGAAGGGAGAAGAAATCTGAGAACTGCAAGCACACTGTACAAAGGACAGAATCAGCATGGAGTACCCAGACCTTGGCTCATCAGAGGTGCAGTGTCTGCACAGTTCTCTCCCTGTTCACTCTAAGTACAAGGCTTCTGACCCAGTGATGCCTGTTTGTTTGCACGTGGACTGAGACAGCCCTAGCAACACCCATCTGTCCCTTCAGTCTGGTAGCGAGAGGAACATCAGCTACAGGGGACTGCAGTGGAAGACACAAGGAGGTCAAACAGGAGGAAAGAAAACCAGAAGAGGCAGCAGTCTGTGCTCCAGTCTCCTGTCACTCCAAATAAAATGACTGCAGAAAAGCCTGCACAGGAGCATTAATTGATAAATATGACTGAAAACTTAAACTAAAGCAGAAACCCGTACTACTCTGATTTTTAACCTTAGTCTCTAACATTTTCATTAATCTTGCCTTATTTATCATTTATTTCTTTAGAGTCCCACATGTGGGAAAAGTTCTGAGGACTGTGTGGATAATTGGGTGCTGAGCATCTCCAAGGATGAAGACTCTACAAAACTCTCTTTACCATACTCTCGTTCCAAGGGGACAAAAAACACTAGGTTGGTATCAAAAGCCAAACTACACAGGGCACATTCAGCATGACTGAGGGAGGAATCAATTCAAAGAGAGAGACAATTTAATTTAAATACACCTACAGAATAATGAAGTGAGGGGAGTATTATTTCTGAAAGAAGAAATCAACAAGCATGTTCTTAGAAATTAAAATTAGGTAATGACAGGTTTCAGGTGTGATACTGCTGCCTCCAGAAGAAGGTGGCCAGTCAGTATTCTTCATTTACTGTTTTAACATATCCTTGCAGTCAGTTTCAGTGAGAACGAAAAGATGTAGTGAACCATTTCACAGAGCTGTATTCCCTACTGCCCTAATTTCTAGGAATTATCAAGAGAGTAAAATGTGGTCTTCCAAAACCTCTCTCTTCAACACTGTTGACTTGTAATCACAAAACTGGGTGACAAACATGCACATAACAAGACAGAAGAGCTTTATCACTTGAATACTTAGCCTTTACACAGTCATTCCCTCCAAAATCCTTTTCAGTGACTACCATCACCAATCATATTCAATATTACTACCCATATACATAAAATTCTTTTTAAATGGAACAGACACTGTAAGAAGCCATGAGAAACTTCATTCCTTTGAGCACTGGTATTACTGTCCCTCATTAACAATCAATAAAATAAATCCCTGCATGTGCCCTTCACTTGGCCACCATCACAAATCAATACCAAGAGGAATGAGGAATGGTGTGCTCAATGTTGCAGCCAGGGAAGGGAAGAACAAGCTGTCTGGGGGATCTCTGGCAGCTACTTCAAATCTACTTTAAAAATCTCCTGCAAGTGCCAATCGCATAGATTACACAGCTTTTTATCTGCTTTACAGCAAACAAAGCCGTTGCCAAGATAAAGCCACTGTGCAACCCAGCAGGGTTACAAACACACAAGGCAAATTTAAAAGGTAACAGGAAAAGCAATAACCTACTACTACCCATCCTCTCCTGCCACTGTAAGACTATATTGGAGTCAGAATCATTGGTTTTAAGCCAAGGGATAAAGAGAAAAAGGGATAGATTACCTTCAGGTCCTTATACACTTCTGCTGTTCAGACAGAGCTGATTGCTACCTTCTGTACCTTGGCATGAGGGTTTGATCTTGCCAGGGGTTGTCTTCCACTCCCATGTACTTCTATAACATTCCCACATACAAGGAATTAGGACAGCCCACTTCCATCAGCAACTCTTGCCAAACATTAGCATTTAAAATTAGATCATGCAACAAATCGCAAAGGCACAAACAAAAATATTTCATCTAACACAGTGTTTATTCCAGTCATATTTTTTTGACACTTTTATTTTTCCTTGTCAGATTTTTTGGGAAAGGGATGAAAGGCAAGCTAACAGAAAATGAGATTTTAGCCCAAACCCCAACTACCCCTGAATCTACCAGCAAAATGTCTTCCTATCTCTTAAATCTGTTATCCCTCATTGAGGACAGGGATTTACAAAGCAGAAATTAAATGTCAGATTTTTAAAACTACAGTTGTACACTGGTTTCAATGTGCTTTTGTCATTGCAAATCCATTTAGCTTATTGCTGTCCCCATCACTTTCTTGCAAATGCAGGTTTCCAGTTTGGGTTTATGTCTAACAGTAGCAAAAGCTGTCTGTTTTCTGTGTTTGGAGACAAAATACAGGAAATTATGCATCTAATCTATAGATTAGCATAAGCAGCATAACCATCTTTTCACGGCACTCAGGAGAAAGCAGCTGAAACTCAGATGAACATACCAGATATGTTCATTTCCAAGTAAAATGCAAAGGAAGTAAGGGTTTGGTCTGAGTTCTTTTACTTAAAAAAGAGGAGTAGGGGGACGCACTCAGGGTTTTTTCTCAAAATGTTGGACCTCCCTTATTTTACTGAAGACCTCTTTACATTCAGTATACTAAGACTAGGATGAAGAAAGAACTCTAGCTCTGCCTGACCCAGAAAAAAAAATTATAGTTAGGTCATATTTAGACTTTCAGAGATGACCTAATATACTGAACATCAAAGTTAGACCAACCTGTTTCTTTAAGCTTTGCTAGATGAATCTAGAAGTTTGTTCAGTCAGAGGACTGGCTGTCATATGGTCTAAACTTTTCTGACTCTGAGATGAAGCTGCTACATGACAGCAAGCAAATTTCACCACTTTGCCATACACTCTTTCTTTGCCTACTCTGCATTTTGTGTGAGAACCCAAGAAAACCATATTCCAGATCACAAAACCATCTGGATGACCATGACAAACAGAACTACATTACATATCTTTTCAAGTCTCTTTGAATTTTCCATTGACGCAATAAACGCTGAGACACTGTCCTAACGTGAAACATGTTCCAGAGCAGAGACTTCAACTGCAAGGCTATCCAGGCAAATCTCATTCCTAACATACAGCTGCCAACAATGTGACTAACCCAGTATCTTTAGATACCAGAATTTTGACAGGACAATTGAGCTCTTTCTACGGTATGAATCTTAAATAGGTTAAATTTCTTCCGCATGAGCGTGTTGCTCTCCACAGCCTAGAAAAGGAGATGAAGGCAATTAACTAAGGTAGAGACAAAAGGCAAAATTAATCCAAACCCCAGCCTCTACACATCCCTCATAAAATCACCTCTGTGCTCAGCTAAGGAGCTACCATCATACATTTTCCACAGTCAAGTCAGTTAAAAGATTTGAGTCAGGAGAGCAAGACAGAGAAAAACAAAACCCCACCAGTCACAGTCCATCCTCTGGCTACATACAATGTGACACGAGTACACATACACCTCTAAATGTAAAAGCTGGGCTGTCCACCCATTAGATTTGAACACTTGCATGACAGCAAGGAGAAATGAGAAGCCTTTTTTCTTCCTATCTATGGATCCTTCTGTGAATTTCTTTTGGAGATGGCAACCACACTACCCACATGCATAATGCCTACAAGCTGAAGAAAGTGTCAATTTCCACCAGCCTCCCACCAGCACAACTGACACCATCTGAGCTCTGAGGTTTAATCCGATTCAAGTTAACCAACCTCCTGAACCACACTCAGCAAAATATATTTTACTTTTTTCCCTTTCAGGAATCCCCTCTCCCCTCCCAAGGATTTAGAACACTGCTCAGAGTGACTAGCTCTTTTGAGAACAGATTTTTTCAAATGACATGAAAGACTGATCAGTGAGGAAGGCAAAATTAATGCCCTCATTTTCAACCCATATACTCAAGATGTAGTTTTCCGTATCTTCTACTAGACAGCAAAAGTAAGTATAAAACCCTGACAGTATGATAAATACAATTTCAAGGTAATGGATACACTCTAAATGCAAACTTAATTAGAATAAAATTGAAAAGTTAAGAAGCCATTTAAAAAATGAATAAAATATTGTCAAAAAGTACAGATAATGGATTAAAAAAAACAAACCCTACTCTTTTCCTCCCTACTCCTTTGCTCTTTCTCTAAAGTCTTTCTCTAAAGTTTGCTGCATGTTTTTTTACAGACATGTTTTGCTCAGTTGTGCATTTGCTAAATGCTGAGTGCTGTAAGGCTTTGCTCCTAGGTTAAAAATCTGAGCTGATTTCTTTTAGTATAAAAAGCTTCTACAACAAAATAAATTCTAAGAGAGAAGCAGCTTTGCACCCCACCTCATGGATTTTCACATAGACATCTCCCAGCTGTGGGACTCTAAACAACCCCTCAGAAAGAGGATGGTGAAGAACTGTAGGAGCAGTACAGTCAAGGCTACATTTAACCTTCAAATCACTGCTTTAAAAAGACTTGCTGATGCAACCTCACATTTGAATTGCAGCAAGTGTAATGTTCAAGTTGAGGACTGTACAATTTATAGGCTAATGCCTTGAAAACAAAACAAAACTAGCCTTGCATATGAAGTATTTTTAAATCAGGAGATGCATGACTAGACAAGCAGCAAGTTTTCTCAGCATTTCAGCTTCCCTTTCAAGCCTGCGTTGTTATTTTTTTCTTTTAAAAGTAATAACAGATATTCAGCAACAAGGCAAAGTTTTTATAGAGCCTGTCAAGACAACAGTCTACATTTCCAGCTTTTCTCAGAGCTGACAGGAGAAATTTTGTATATTTCTACTAGGTAAGATTAGTCACCCCAGCCTCCCACAAGAATTCTTGCACAACATGAGCCCTTCTTCCCCTTTTTGTGTTCAATTACTACAGCCCAGTCAGAGTTCAGAAGCAGCAGTGCAAGTAATAGAAGGCATCATTTATCAGCACCTGAAACAAGCAAAATACTTCATATGTAGGCAACTCTCCATTTCATTTGAACATCACAAAGTTAAAGACAATTTATTCATTTAGTTTACTACACTGCAAAGTTTTGGAGTAGCTGCCCTATTTTTTGCTTGTTTCACAAAAATCAATTATGAAAGTCTTCTTTTGTGCAAATGCTTTATTTAATCTCTTGCTCATTGTTAAACTTAAATGCCAAAAGAAAAATAAATGAAACTTCCTGCTACTGGAGAACAATGTACTGATGTTTCATATACTTTCTTTATACTTCCATTCTTACAAATTATGTATGTAACACTCAGATGATGAGCAGCAATTTGGCAATACTTCACCATCTGCTATTTGCAGATCTAGTCAAATTCAGAGTTAATTAAAGATTAAAAACAAGGACCAATACTGTTGAAGCAAAGAGCTATCTTCTTTCCTGGTATGACTGTAAATAAATAATTTGGGTAGGCTGTTCCCACTCACTCCAACACAACCATAAGTCTGCAACACCATAAGGGCAACAAAACTTGCACTCATAAAATACCTGTATATCTTCTATTTTAATTGAAAAAAGATACTAAAGTCACGTCAGCTTTTTTAGAATGCCACAATCACAGCAGGCTATGCAAAGTCCTATTCAGGAAAAGGTCTATCTATCAGTAAGAAACAGAAATTATAACTGCAGGACTCTTGTAGAAAGAGCAACAGAAAACATTAGACAGAAATAAATTTAGTCAGCTTGTAACATCTTTTACCTTTCATTACATACATATTTAAGCAGATAATATTTAATTAAGGGTGAAGGAGGAAAAAGATGACCCTGATGGGTCCCTTGCATTACTACACTGATAGCAGGCTACCTTCTTGTCACCCAGTCTTCATCTCCTATGCTGCTTCTGCAAGAACCAGCCCATTATTAGAATACCACCCTCCCTCCTTGGGGCTCCCAGACCCTCTTCTCTACAGCCTTACTTAAGCTGCCTCCCTCATTTACTGAGCTTTTCTGACAGAGCTGGGAAAGAACAACAAAAAGATACAAAACTGGAAAGGGTGCAACAAGTCCTCCCAAGATGCTGACTCAGGTATATGGAGCAAAGGTTCCTGCTCAACTCTTAAGAGCACTAACCTGAGCTTGGTGTTTCAGAATGGGTCCGAAAGCTCTGATCTGTTTCCTCTGCTACCTGAGCTCACAGCTGAGCTGTGCCAAGTCCAAAAGCTCACCAGGCTGCTGCACAGCAGCTCGCTGTGGCTGGCTGCCAGGGAGAGTAGTGCTGGTGGAGCTGAGCTCCCCGGGATGCCGGCTGCCAGCTGCCCCTGCCTGCTGCTCCGCGCTCCTCAGCCAGCTGGAGAGCGATCCATGGAAACATCACAACTACCAGGGTGCAGGATGCAGGGGTACAAATGAGACACAAAGATGGGAGCCAGTTTGGAGAATGCTGGGGGACGGAGCAAGAGCTGGCTATGAGCTTAAAAAATGGCAAACTCTGTCTTCTCCTCAACAACCAGAAGCTGGTGATGGATTGATAATTACTGAAGAGTAATTTTACTAGAAACAGACTACTTCTGTAGACTGCAAACTTTTCTTTTTAATTAAATGTCAAACATCAGTCTTCTTGTTTTCTCCTCCTCATTTTTTCAGCAGTAAAAATTTTGAGAACTGGTTGTGCAAGCATCATGACAGCAATCAAACCAGCACTTCAGTTCACCAGCACTTCACTGAACCTTACCCCCTGTGAGACTGTTACAGAGGAAACAGGGCAAACAGGACTTCAGGGAGCCTGACTTGGGTTAAATACTCTCGTTTCAACTAAGAAAAGTTTAACCAATGGAAGTTTTATGTCAAAATATTTAATTTTTAAATGCCACCATTAAATTCTTCCCAACTTTCAAAGTATCTCTCTGTAAGAAGTAAACTACTGCATAAAATCAAAATGAACCCGGGAGAGCTTCAGTATTTCTGAAATGGCACTTTCTGCCACAAATACCAATTGAAAAGTCAGCTCAGTTGGTATTAGGTGTTGAGCTCAGTCTTGGGTGAAGACTGTCATGGTCTAACCCCAGCTGTCAGCTAAGCCCCACACAGCTGGGGTTTACTCAATCCCCCCATGTCAGGATAGAGGAGAGAATTGGAAGAGTAAAGTGAGAAAACTCAGATTGAGACAAGAGTAACTTAATAGCTAAAGCAAAAGCCACGCACACAAGCAAAGCAGAGAATTCATTCACCACTTCCCATAGGCAGGCAGCTATTCAGCCTTTCCCAGGAAAGCAGAGCTCTATCACACACAATGCTATTTTGAGAACACAAACACCATCACTACGAACATCTGCCCCTTCCTCCTTCTTGCCCCCGCTATGCAGGCCAAGCAAGATGCAATTTGGTGCGGGATATCCCTTAGGTCAGTTGGGGTCACCTGTCCCAGCTGTGTCCTCCCTACTTGTGCACCCATCATGTTCTCACTGGTGGGGTGGGGGAAGGCACAGAAAAGGCCTTTAGACTCTGTGCCAGTGCTGCTCAGCAGTAATGAAAACACCCCTGTGTTATCGACACTGTTTCCAGCACAAATCCCAAAAACAGCTTCACACGGGTTACTCTGAAGAAAAATAACTCTAACCCAGTAAAAATCAATTGACTATTCCTCTCAAGCTGGTTACTGCACTTAGAGACTTGGTGTATCATATCTCAGACCATTTTTAAACTTCTGTTTCCATTGCAGTCTATTTAGTTCATGCTGTCGCCATAGAAGATTTCCTGAAGTGTATATCAATGATATATTAGAGAAATATTGAGGTTAAAAAAGAAAATGCTGATGGTATCACTCAAAGTATTCTCCCAACAGGGCATGATTTCAGCTGTTTTGCACAGTCAAATTTAAAAATATCAAGCAGAAACTTCTAAAATTATTCTTCTCACTGGTATCAATTTATTAGGAGAGGTTTGAGGGTCTTCTGCTTTCTTCTTGACAAACTTCAGTAAAATCATTCATTTCATTACTCAAAGTTTTATATTTCTTTCTTAAACTTTCTAATTTCAAAACATTCCCTGGTTCCAGACCCTCAGCATCAGGTTATTCCTCATTAAGTTAGTTACATCTGGTCAGCCTTTCAGTTTCTAAATACATTTAAGAGAGAGGAAAAACAGGTAGTAAACAGCACAAATTATTTAATGTGTACAACCCTGGAACATAATAGAATTATTAAGGTTGGACAGACCTCCAAAATCAAGTCCAACCTTTATGAGGCAAATTAGAGGTATTATATTTGGGAAGGCTGTGGTGAGCAATCGGTGGGAGCACCATACACAGCCCTGGTAACCTGCAATCAAGAAATAAACTCATACCTTACAGGGTTAGCAGAGCAGAGCTGTGATAATGGTAACAGCAACTCTTGGTCTGTTTTATGAGAAGCTAAAAGAGCTTGCCTCCTTTGGCTAGGCAAAATGAGAGTGGGGAGGAAGAGAGGGAGAAGATGGCTCTGTTGTTCCTACAGCAGGCAACAAAAGGAAAAGAAAAAATATGGGCTGGAGAGAAATATAGGAAATATGGATGGACAGTACTGACCAGAGAACAAGTGGGTATTAATTAGGTCATCAGTAAGAAGCTTACTAGACATGAGCACTAAAAGGGTCCCACACAGTCTTTGAATCCTGGTAGACTGAGAAATAAATCTCGACAGCGTTGAAGTGGAGCTTGAACCATTTCTGGAGAGGGCTGCAAGAATGCTAGAAGTGACAGATGAGTAGACTAAGTGCTCCAGGACATGTTCTTCCCAGTCCTGCAGTTCCTCCTTTCAGCAATTTTAAAAGAATCCCTCCAGAGTCCCCATCAGCTGCCATTAACTGCTCTGCTAATCTCATCACTAGTGTCATGCATACGTGGCTCTGATTTTGCAAACAAGCCCTAGAGCTCACAGAAGCAGCTTCCCAGAGGACCAGCACCTGCTTGTTCATTATTAACCAAGGATTTACATATGCAGAAATACAGGGAAGAGCCCTAACAGCCATAAGGCTGGTAAGGCACTAGAACAGGTTACTCAGGGAAGTTGTGGATGTCCCATCCCTGGAGGTGTTCAAGGCCAGGCTCGATGGGGCTTTGAGCAACCTGGTACACCTGAAGGTTTGCACAGCAGGGGAGTGGAACCAGATGATCTTCAAGGTCCCTTCCAACCCAAGCCATTTTAAACTTTTTTAAAAATAAACTTAAAGGCTATTTAAATTTAAACTGCTACAACAGAAAGGGGAGGACAGAGGCTCCAGATTTAGAGGCAGGAATTTAGTTGGAAATCAACAGTTAAACACTTACAGACATAGTCTGGCTGCAGCAATACTGCCCAGCACAGGCACTCTTAGGCAGCTGTCACTCTAGCAGCTTTATTTGATAGTGACTATCTTTGTATTTAATTTTGTAAGTATTTCCTATTATGTGATTTTAATAATTTCATAGTGTGGATACACACGCAATGACTTTATGTATTTATATATATATAAAACATTCTTATCCAAAAGTTAATAAATATTTAGGAACGTACTAGTGCATAGTAATCTCTCTGTTAAATATAAGGCTGAAGACTGTTCACATACAGTTTTACTGAAAGAAGAATTCTTATATTAGGTATAAAAGTAGGAATAAATTATAGATAGATTCACAAAGTGGTTTAAATAATATTATGTCCCGCATGCCTTTCCTTAGAGCTTTCTATAAAGGTATCCATTTTGTTGAATGAGACACTTGCTTTTTGAGCCAGGAAGTCTCTTCTAGCTCAAAGCCAGAATGATTTTTCTATCCACTGTCTTTTTTTTTTTCTATTTATAATACATTACTCTCAGAGATACTCTTTCTATAGTTTCCATGATGAAAAAACACTTTGTTTTGTAGCAACCTTACTTTTTTATCACTAAGATTCATTTAACAGCTTGAAGCACACTGAACACCTAGGGTTTAGGAAACACTAGTATTAAGTATTTAAAGACTATTCATGCCAATATTTTTTCCCCATGTTTAAACATTTCCAGTTCCCTACTATATCCTATTTGAAAATGGAGGCACCTTAAGACTTTCCATTTGCTTGACTTTTCTATTGTTTTCTTTTTCTTAGCAATGTATCATCATTATAAATACCTGAATCAATTCTAACTAAGTTTTTAATAGTGGCATGTATTTGAAACTGCATCACAGTGATCTGAGAGTTCACTTTCTGAACTGAAACGTTGATGAACTTTTCAATAAGACTGAGGTGAGTTCCTTAAAAGGTTGGCAAGAGAGAAAACGGAAATCACTCAGAATTCAGCATTTCTGGGTTTACAATTCACATATTTCCTTTAGTTCCCCTTTAGGTCCTTTTTCTGCTTCCCTTTTCACTAGAAAGACTACACACAAATTTACAATAAAAGATTTTCCATGTTTTGGGTTAAGGGTTAAAAGGATAATAGTTTACCAGTTTAAGAAAGGAAAACAAACCATATGTCTGCAGAACAAACCGAACAAGCTTCCTCTATATTCTCATATTTTGCACAGTTCTAGGAACTAAAAGAAATGGCAGACCAAAATGATGGCCTGCATGCAGCCATAAACACTAAGCAGATACAGTTTTGAAGCCTATACACTGATTGAGACTCTTTCATGGGAAAAGTTTTCACAAAACATACAATAACAACAAAATCTCACAAAATAGTAAGATCATCCAGGTTTGTTTCTAAATGGATAAGGAGGAGAAGGGACCTCCCTTGTGAAATACTTTCCAGCAAGGGCAGCTTATTGCTACATACAACAAGGATTACAAAGGTCAAACTATACAGAAGTCTGAAACTAACAGATGGCATCAGTCTACTTTTTTCAAACTCAACAGGAACAAGCAAATCTAAGCTAGGAAAGCAAATACTTAAATAGTGCTAGCAATTATCTGAGTAAAGAACGAACACAGATCAAAACACCCACACATTCATGTCCTGGTACATGCACAGCATGTTACTGCAAATGTGACATTAAGAAACCAAAGGGGAAAAATTTGGTTAACTTTAGTTATAGAAAATATTAGAACAAATGCCAAAAGAAAACTAAGCACCAGCACTCAAACAGTGAGACCAAGTAAATTCTAAGTATCTGGTCCTGCAAAAGACTATTTCGAAAAACATGTTATCAGGGGACCACTTGTATCTTTTTCATTCCAGCACAAAGGACTATCATTATTGTGAACTGGGGAAATATTTTTACATGTATTTTTACCATTCTGCATATTTCATATTAAAAAAATAAGGTGGCATCAGGAAAATTGACTTCAGAAAAAAGGTAAATACCTACTTTATCCCTCTTTTCTTCAAATTATTTCTAGAAGTATGATACATGAACATTCAACCCCTACTTTTGATTTCAAAATCCATTTAAGCCTTCTACATTTTGAAGCAATAACACATTAATTTAATATTTTAAAGAATACAAAATAATAAGCCAATATCATTATCATAACTCAGAATGCTTCAATTTTGTTCCAAAATGTTTTGAGGTCAGATACAATTAAAAAGTGTAAGCCATAAAAGGCAGCAGCTCATCTTCTGTGGCCTTGAAGTAGCTTTTATTGACTCCATCTGGCTTGATATTAAAGAAGTGCTGAATAATAATAAAAGGCAAATAAAAGGCATTCTTGTTAGTTTCAGATTCCTACCACACTATTAAGTGTGTCTTTTCTTTTTTTCTTTTAAATACAAAGCAGGGGGGTGGGGGTGTTGGGAGTTTATGTAATATCTCCTCTTACAGTTTTGAATTCAAATGGCTTGATTGTGCTAAGTCTGATTTTTATGTTTAACCTTTTTAAAAAAATGTTCACTGCTGTTACAGTCATAAAATGCTAAGTGTGCCTGTGCAGAGCTTAGTCACTTTTCCACCTCTCTGTGTGCCTTCCAGAGGCTGAAAATTACAATTCTGCCTAATTCCAGCCCTGGACTGTGCACTTGAAAGTTGATTTGCAACTTTTTGTATTTTGCTGTTCTCCAACAGTGCTCTTAGTACATATGGACTAGAAACAGGCCAAAGAGCTCCACTGAGCTCCTACCGCGCTCACAGCAACAGAACTGCACGGTGAGTCTAACACGGCCATGCGTGAACAAGATGTGCTAAACTAAATACATTTTGCACACCCCACAAATCATCTCTCCTGAGGCTCAGCACTCCATCCCATACATCTGCACTTAAGTAAGTTGCCCCTCTCAAGCTGGAAGGAGATGTAGGTGGTTCCTCATTCCAACCACGCAACTCAGAAGGTTGCTTGAGCAGCAGCAGAGCTGATGGTGCTTTGTGTCCATGGGGCTTGGACCCCCGGCCGCCCCCACCATGGGCACACGGAGCGCCTCACTCTGCCGTGCTGTTATGGCAGGCATCACTGGGTGGCACTGTTAGACAGTGTTTGTGTCCCTGTCAAGGTAAGGAACAGTCTCTCTCCTCACCTTGGCAATTTTTAGCAGCTGGCAGTGCAGCTGTGCAGGTTTTCCAAGGTTGCTGTTGCAAATGGCGGCAGCAGCAGCAGCACTGCTCTCTCCGACCTCCCTTTTCCCATTACACGCTTGGGAAAAAACAGCACTTGCTCACTGAGGAAATGAAACCTGGTGCTTTGAAAAAATTCTAGAAAGCAGTTTTGGTTTTTTCCACCTTCACTAATGTAGGTGTATAGTGTTATATTTACAAGTCCTCAAATACAAAATAGTTGTACTAAAATTCCAACATTATTCCCTATAATTGTTTTATCAATGAAGTCAAATGTCTCAAGAATCTCAAAAGCTGATGTCTGAAGGGCTACATGCACTAGTACTGTTAGAGATGCTCTTAGTCTTATTTTGTCTGCACGTAAAAGTTCAATTTTGCCCAACCAGAGGAAACACTTAACAAGTATTTTTTATTGGTCTGCTCTTTAAGATGCTGGTTGCCTGGAAAAGCTGTGAATGCCTCATCTCTGCCGTGTTCAAGGCCATGTTGGATGGGCCTTTGTGCAATGTGGTCTAGTGGAAGGTGTCCTTGCCCATGGCGCAAGGGTTGGAACAAGACAATCTTTAAGGTCCCTTCCAACTTAAACCATTTTATGATTCTGTGATAGTTCTTAAATAGAGGTAACTTAGTTGCAATTAGAATGCTTTTAAAAATTATTTATTAATGTTATTTACAAGTTGGTTTATTTTCAGCAATATGCTCAGAACTGCAGTAAGATACTTCCCAAAAGGCAGTAAGGCTACTCCTGATGGTCCAAAATGTGTGGGCTAACAATTATCAGAAATTCTATGCAGGTTTTTCAACATCTAGCACAAACTGAAAGGTTAATGTAAAACTACAGGATGTGACAAACTGGAAGCCAGTGCCTTGGTAATGACTACAGGGCTTCAAATACAGCTATTTGGCTAAAAGCAGGCTTGACTCACAAAAAATTTTCAACTCTACAAATATGTCTGAGGGTCAGAAGTTAACTACTGTATTTCAGATTGCAGATGATATGTTAATAACAATAGCTAAAAGCTTACTTCATACTATTAACTGTGTTCACATTATACAATTTCATAATCAAAACCAACAACTCTGCAGAGAAAAGACCTCTTAATTTTCCAAGGAATAGGATGAAAAGGAGGTTGAAAAATTACTACGTAAAGTACTATGTAAAGAGATAGCAATTTGACAGCTTACAGGTTTTCAATGCTGCACCGTGTATGAGGAATTTGGAGAAGGCAAACACTGAATTCAGAGCTGCAGAGGCCTCGTCACATAATGCCACAATGAAGCGGGGTATTAGAGAGGTGAATGATGAGAGTGTGACAGCCTTGGTCATTTGAGGTTTCCACTATAGTTCCCACAAATATATACACTGGATATTACACATGGTATTCAGCTTCCATGGACAAAAATGGCAGCTTCTTGGTGACTTCCACAAAATCAGAACCTGATGCCTTGATAAAACATACAGAGGTTTGTTTTGAATTAAAAAAAAAACTATGAACTTTCACACCAAAACTGATATGGCAATGAAAATGCAACCTTGATTTTAAAGGTTAACTGACCCTTAAAATCTGTTCTATTTCGGTTTTTAACTTCACTCAAAGAAACCAAACAACCAAAAAAAACCACACAAAAAAACCCAAACCAAAACAACAACATCCCTCATCCCATGGTTCCAATAAGTGGAAACACTAAGTCCTCCTACATATTATCTCCAAACTACTTGGCATCTACCCTTTGAATACTCATAAATTAGTATGTCATACCATGAATTCAGGAGTCCAGACCAGCAGCTTGCATCTCAACAGGGACATGAGCTGCTTTATATGACACAATGCCTTCATTAACCAAAGCAGCTACAGTGAAGAGTAGCCTTTAAAGCCTGTTGAGAATATTTAGCCCCCTTGTTTTTCCTCTCCCAATTGACAAATATTTGTCTTCTGCCTTACACTATTTTTCAAGTAGGTCAAACCCACAAAATTTTGACTCCACAAAATTGTTATCAAGGACAAAAGGGCCACTAGCAGAAGTTTTTTTAAAGAAACAAATATTTCAGATCTAATAGAATATATACATTAAGAGTCTATTTTCAAAATAGACAGATGCATAAAGAGACACCTTTGTTTTGTCAGAAAGCATAATTACCTGGTTTCCACACATTTTCAGGTCCCAGCAGGGGAATGCTGGCCTTTGCACCAATAAAAGCTGTGCTTTGGGCAATTACATTTGTCTCTTCTCTCTTTCCTTCTTCACCTCTTCTTGAAGACATAGGATTAAAGCCTAACTAAAAAAAAATTAAGAATCTGCACTGTACATGGCCCATTATTCCCTTTATTTTAAGGTTCACAAAAATATCCGTTTCCTCACAGAGCAAAGGACTGGGCGGCACAGTACAACTAATGGCCCTGGCTGAAGAAACCACTCGGCTCCAAGCACACACTCATGGCCCAGTGAGATGAAGAGGAATTAATTGTTTTCCCTCCTCAGGATGCCTGCCAGAGAGAGTGCAAGGCATGCAACACATTTACAATTTCACTTGATTTTAAAGACCAGCACACAAGAAGCAATAAATGAAACTCCTACTGATGTGCTTACTTGGTCCTTCTCCCTCTCTCCCCCTGCAATTCTGAAAAACAAGTAAATTAGCATCTCAGAGTGATAGAGCTCTGCTAACATTTATGGGAATTAATACATTCATTGAAGCAATTAGCAAGTTAAGAGACAAGAGTTAATAATGACTGGAAGTAAAAGAGCCTGAATACAGACTTCACCTTACACCAGTAAATCTTATTTTGATTAATTTAAAACTGAGGCTTTTTTATTCTGACATTTAAAAACTTTTTTTTTTTAAAGGATATGCAAATTACTGTGTTAAGCGGTATAATCTACACAGCAGATTCTACCAGCTTTCAGTCAGCAGACACCTTTCTTTTGCACAAGCTTAAGCCACACAGGCATTTTGCGAACTGTGTCCCACATTTATCTCTCCTCCCTTGGGTACGGGCTTTCATTTAAAAGCACCGAACTGTTGCCAGCGCGCTGGTTTAAACACCACCACTAATTACACTGGAGACAGATGATTTCTTGTAGGGCAGACAGCCAGGGCAGGGTCCCCATGGGGCGACTCTATGTCCCTGTTGGCACCAGGGCTGGCCATGGCTTCTTCACACGGCTGGACTAAGTAGGTCAGCTGTCACCTGTGATGGGGTACAAGCTTCTCACACGAGAGTACGTTATCAATCCTATCTCAGGATCAGTTTTCAACAGCTGAGACTGAAATCCTTTTGCCTTTAGAAAACCCCTGTGTATTTTTCAGCCAAGAAATCCCCTTTCTTTCCCCTTTGGTTTTGTAAGGGAAAGACAGCAGCTGGAGGAGCACTCCAGCTGCAGCATTGACCACTTCTCCCCATACCCACCTTTAGCCATCTGCTTTGCACAAGAATCAAGATACAAGAATACATAATTTCAAAACAAACAAAAACCAACATATCCAGTATTTCCAAGTCTGAAAACAGAACATCCTAACAACAAACCTTTTTTTTTCCCCTCTGGATCACTTTGTGCCTCAAAACAGAACCACACTGGGGAGGGAAGTCATGCTTGCTATTTCAAGTAGCTGCCTAAATACTTCTCCATTTGATACATATCTATACTCTTCTGATTCTGCCAACAAGAGTAAATGTTATAACATCAATCAAAACAACGAATAGTTTGATTTTTAAAAAGCACCTCTCCCAAACTACTTTTTCCTCACCTGCATTTCTGAATGCACACGTCACCATAGGTACATTATTTTAAAAAAAACCTCGCTGTCTCCATGTTTTAGCTACAGTTTTATCCCTAACCTGATTTATTATAACCAAAATCTCTAGAGGAAGCACTACCCTAATCATGAGATTGCTGGACCACTGTGGGACAACAAACAGGAAGGCAGACTGGAATTCAAATGTTCTGACACTCAGGCAAGTTAATTGAGGATACAGTTGGCCAAGTTCAGTAACTCCTTAGCTGCTGCTCCAGTCCTGCCATGCTGCAAATCAAAAATCATTCCAGTGTGCCTGAGTGCTGCTTTTGCTGAGTGGTCACCATTTCACTGCTCAGCTCTGCTACCTGGGCTCACGGCTCCAACAAAGACAAACATCACATGCAGAAATCTGTATCCCACACCATTTAGGGGGATAGAATCATTGTTTTGAAAAACAAAAAGTCCATGAATTTGTCCGCTCCAAATCCTTATCTGCAAAACAGGACAAGGTGGCTAATCCTTCATCCTCAAGCACTGAAAATGAGGTCCATATGTACCTCTTGTCAAAAAAAATATTATTACATACCATGAATAGGAAAACATGTTTATTTCTCTTTTCCCCCTAGAGAAAACCTTTGTCTTCCTCATATTAAAAAAAAAAAATAAAATAGGTGGCAGACAGCTTCATGCACACTTACTTCCCGTAAGGATACTATCAAATCACTGGACATGAAAAAGGAGAGATGCTAAGTATCCACAGGACCAAGACACAATAAAACACATATCCCCCTTTGCCATACTTAGAACAAAGGCACATTTATGTTCAGAATGAAACTTCTCAAGTGCCATCCACTTGGAAAACAAGGAAACTAAAATATCTTTTCATTTTGCTTCAAAAAGCTTTTAAGTTCCATTTAAAAGCAATACAAAAGAGTCTTCAGGACAAAAAAGAGTGGGTGGACAGTTCAAAAATTCAAGACCAAGCCTGCAACAAGAGTTTTGAGAAATTATTTCTTCAGGCAGTAAGAAGCAGGTAAGATACTACATCTTTGCACATGTTCTCTAGAAAAGGCATTTTACAAGCTCTCTCATCTCATCTGCAGGAAAGGGGTTTTCCCTTCTTGCCATGTCAGCAGGAGACTGCTGTGCAGATGAGATGATGTCACCTCCTGGAATCCCCCTCAAGCCCTGCCAGCTCAGTCCTCCCAGTAACAGATACTGGCTATAAATAGTTATCTGGTGAAAATAAGGTTAGCTAAGGAATTGTGAGGAAAACAAGGAATGACAAAGACCTAAAAGAAACCAAACCCCCCCATATTTTAAAAGATACTTTTCTTCACCTCTAAACATCAACATTTAAACTTCTTATGAAAGGAAGAGAACCTTTGGGAGAACACCTTTGCCACGTGATGATAACTCTACAAAATCCATCATCTAAATTTGCCATTGTTCCTAAAATGGTCCCAGAAATGGAAGCAATATGAATGTAAGCAAGGCTATATCCACATAAATGTACTCATGTCATATGAATCTGCTATTCAGAACAATCTCTAACAAACAGGGATATTGCATACTGAGAAATATCCCTCCATGCTTCACAACCTCGAAACACAAAGCTGTAGACTGAAAAGCCTCATTTAGATCAGTGCTGTACTGTTTTCTCAGCATGGCATACATTTCAAACACTAGCTCGGCATGTCTTAAAGAGTATTTCAAAAGCTCCATAGAACTGTAAACATGGGGAAAATTGTCTCAAAATATATAAAGTTTTATTAATTCAGAAAGCCTGGAAGACATTCTGCAGAGAACTACATAGAATTACAGGCTTAAAAGCCCTCCTATGCAACTGTTTTGGTGATTACCAATTGTTGTTACATACATGATATTCAAAGAAGGACTGAAAGTAAACGTCCTCACAAAGAATTTCAGCAAACTTCTATCACATAGGACCTCAGATATGTAAGACATACAAAGATATACATTGAAAACACAGTGTCTCAGGCATTAAGTTTAAATCAGTGTATCAAGACGTGACATTTAAGTAGTATATTTACATCCTGTGAAAGCAGCAGGCACTGCTGGTACATACAAACTATCAGATGCTAAGTAACACATGCCTTTCACCTAAGGTGAGAAGTGTTCAGAGTGGTTATGGGGAATTTTCACAAGAGCTGGTGTGCAGAAACCTATGCAGAGCTCTGCCTAGGCTGGCAAGAGAAAAGTGGTCTCATTTTAGTGAAACAAGCCTATGTCAGATGCATATAAAGTATTTTTGAAGCCTGAATTTACAACACTTAAATTATTACTTCAGGTTTTCAGGGAAGTCAAGTTCATCTCTGACACCACTTGATATCACACCTGCCAAATCCCTTGATGAAATACCTGCTTCTCCTTGTGAGAGCAGAAAGTGTCATAAAGAAACAAGAGAATAGACTACCATAAACCAATTGTCTTAGCAAAGAATTGGCAAAACAAGCCAAATGAATTAATGAGTTAACTTAAGAGCACAGTGTCAGGGTAGTAAAAATATCCTCTTCAGTGCTGTACTGGCTAAAGGAAACAGCTGTCTAAATATTTGAGTTTTTCTGAAAAAACATTACTATACTACGGCAAACAGTGAAGCTAATACTTTCACACAGTGAAGAAAAAAAGAAGTGACCAGAAGCAAAGGGAACCCTCACAGTGATGTTAGCTAATTAACAAAGCTATTTTCACTGGAGATAAACTGCATGAGAAACTTCTGTAGGTATTCTACAAGGGCAAGGAAGGAAATGAAATTAAAACAGACTAGGCTAATGCAAGCTGCTAAATGAAGGCATCAGTTCAAGTGAAACCAGCCTCACTGCTGACAAAGTGCGCTGAAAGAGCTCATTAGAAGAGGACTGCCATTTTATCATTTAATCTGCATCACAATGACTGCCACAAAACACATCTAAGTCTACCTAGAAAAAAATCTTTACATTATCAATTTTACTCTGAGCAATGAAATGAAATTTCAGTGAAATCCTGGAACACACTGAAGAGGCAACTACATCACATGTTGTATCTCAGATCTGGACCTGAAATACGGAGACCCAAATAAAGAGAAAATGTGGTGATTAAGACTAGTCTTCATTTCATGCCAGAGTCATGCAATCTGAATACCATCAGGTCCAGCTGCCAAATGAACAAGGTTTTCCAAAGTAAATGCTCCCTTCTCCACAAGATGCACCTGGGTAAGGAATTAACAGCAGCAGCAGCATGGGAATTACACTGTCCTAAAATAAAATAATCATCTCCTGTAAATTATCCAGAACATGTCCCTTTCATACCTGACATTTTAATTTGACTTCCCTGAGAATGAACTGGCAAATGGCCTCAACGTTGAAAGTCAATGTTTTGGGTTTGTATGATTTCATTTGACCAAAATAAAATAACAGAGGTAAGAATTTCATGTTTGTAGCACTGGGACAATCACAAACTGACAAACTTACATAAATATTAGAGTTTTAAAATTTTAACCCCTGCAAATTACATAATCAGAGTATAATGACTGAGTATAAACATAATTTCACTTTTATGCCCTTCTCTCCCCTCAAGAATAAATTAATTTCACAGAAGTCTCAGATTAATCTTCCCCTCTCAATTTAGCAAATTAAGCATTCTCCTCATTTGCAATAGCACCTAAATTGAAAGCAACTTCACTGAGCTCAAAAGCCAATCTCAAGCATGCCTCAAACTAGAAGCTCCATACCTTCTATTAGAAGTATTAATTTTCTTTTCCCCAAAAATGTCTTGTTCCTCCATTTTTGTACAAGTGTCAAGATACCCATTTCAAAATATACCATTTAAAAAGTAAAGAGTCACTAGCATCTGTAGGATCTCTCACTCATCAGTACAAGCAGCCCCTACTAAAAGACACATCAAATGGCAAGTAAACCATTTCTCCAAGTCCAGCGCTCTGTGCAGTTGGATAGATCAGGACAGGAAAAGAAAGAACGTTCTGACTCTAGCTACAACCTAATACTTCTTCAAACACAGTAGTTAACATTGTCAGGCTGGCTCAAAATGAGTAGTCCTGCCAAGCACAGAGCAGAGGAAAGACTGCTTTTCCCTGTACCACAGGGCTGGGGAACACACCTGACACTCCGGTAGGTCACTGCTGCAGAGACTCCCAGGCCACTACTCAGTGCATTAGCTCAGGTACAAGAACCAATTTAGCTCCTGTAGCACAGAGCCTCCAGCAGGCAAATGTACCCAGCTGAGCAGTTAACCCTGTGTTGACTGGGATGCGTACACTACAGCCTGCTTTGTTATTTTACCTGCTTCTGAGCCGGCTAGTGACAGCCCTGGCAACCATCCCAGCCTGTTCTTCCCAACTTGAGAGGTGTAACTCACCCTTGAAACACTGCAGAGAACAAGTGCGACACGAAGAACCTTCCCACTCCAAGAACCACATACTATAATAAGCCAAGAATTTTCAATAGTAAAAATTAGATACAGACTAGAAAAAGCTGAGAAACCCTGACTAATACCATCCCCTGCACACTCTGCCATCTTTAGACCATCTCTACCACGCACAGTGTAATTTCTCTGCAGAAGCATTGCAGGCAGCTACATGAACAGAGGCAGATATCCCTGGCTACATCAGTGTAGCTCTAAGGCTGAGCTGACAGGCTCTCAGCAAGGTTAACTTGCTGCTTTGTTGCTTTCAGACTCCACCTATGACCTCCATTTCCATGCTGTATACCATTGCTAGAGGACCAAGGAAGTTCCCTGCTTAGGCCAGCTTTTATTTGTGCATCTTTGCAATGGAGTATTTTTTCGGACTGTGAAACATATTTGTAATTGGAAAACTTCAATCTTGTGTAATCTAAATCTCCACCAAAACAAATTAAAATAATTTATTTTAGCTTCAGTAGAAATAAAGAATACAGATCTGTATCTTTCTTCTACCATCTTTTTGTATCATTGAAGATTTAGACATTCTCAAACCTTTTTGTTTTCTAGGCTGAAAAACCCTCAAAGCCTTTGCATATTCCCTAAAGGCTGAGTTTTTCAAACCTCATGTCCAAGCTTTGTTGGTGCCATTGAGACGCTGCTCCTCTATCTACCACATCCTCCTTTAATTATAAGTCTAAACCAGAGGCTAAAAGCACACTGTGAAGCACAGAAGAATAATTATCTCCTCTGCCATTTATCTGACATGTTTCATCACTTGTACAGCCCTAATGAAATCTCAGTGTAATGCACATCACGCCGACAAGTTCAGTTTGCAAAGCCACTGTGATTCCTGGGTCCTTCCTGGCCAGCAAGCTGCCTAGCCCATTTATATTTGTGCATTTGATTTCTCCTAAGCATAACACTTTACAGCTGTCTTTATTAAATTTCACCTCATTGATTTCAAACCATTTTTCCAATTCATCATATGAAATTCTAAATCTGTCCTCCTAACTGTTTATAATCCCTTCCCGCTTCATCTTCCAAAAATACTCAAATTATCCTCTTCGACAGCAATAAATGGATGATGAATACTGAGAATATCGACTAGTAAACAACTTAAGCCAGCCTCCTCCAGGAATTAACTTAATAGTCTGAGAGCAAACAACCGAGCCTAGCTCAACATTTCAGACTGATTTCTCAGTGGACTGAAGCATTGCCTGTCATCATCCAGGCATTCAAAAGAAATAATTTCTCTGGCATCTGCTTTAACCAAGCTAATGTCATCTCATTTTCGTGACTGTTTCTTTCCTCTCACAGTTGGTAGATGGAGTTTTAAATGCTAATATTTAGTTTGGTGGTCAGAGTTTGAACAGGGCCTGCTTTTACAATCATATACCTATTTACTGTCCTAAAGAACATTATCATTGCCAAAAGTATGTAATTAAGCAGGAACCAAAGAACCAGAACAAAGAAGAAGTCACTATTTAAAGAATGAATCTAGCTACACAAGCTGGAGACCCCTTGCCAAGTTTTCATATATAAGACAACACTTCCAAAATCATGTGCTCCCCTAAGTAGGGAAAAAACAAAAATCACCTACCCTCCCAAGCACATAAAAGACACAGATAATAAAAGTATACTAAATGATCCATGTGCTTCAAATAAAGGAGAAACACACCTATATAGATTAGAAGATGATTCACTTGGCTGAGGAACTATTTCATGTTTGCAAAGGTATACAAAAAACCACTCACTGTTTAAGTCCCAAAAAAGCAACTGTTCTTCAGCCAGAAAACTATGCAAGCTTTGGCTTTGTCAACAGAGATCAAAATAATGTTATTTAATTAAAGACCTACATTTTCAATTTAAATCACAGAGCCTTGGAGAAAAATCCATATAAACAAACTACAGTTTAATCTATCAAAATTCTGTAGCATCAGCACTCAACTGTAACATTATACAGATTGATTCAGCAGGAGAAGTGCCAGGCTTTTCAGGAGCTATGCTTATCTTCCTGTTGCTCTGTTTGACACACAAATGCTCAGTTCTTCCTTCAAATGCCCATTATTGGCACCATTTCTTAACTCTACAACCCTTTAGTTTTGCTTCTGGGTTTAAAACAAGATGATGATGAATAATATCCCTCCTCATAGCTCAAAACCCATTTTGTGAATTCCCACACATCCTGAATTTTGTACATGGGAAACACTCAAGCACCTCTTCTTGAATCAGGAGAGGTTGTGAGGAGCCCAGCTGCAGGTGCCTTCTGCAGCCCACCCAGGGTCCTGCAGCACTGGCCAGGCCAAGGCTGCACAGAACTCAGGCATCCTGCCAGACACCACGCACAAACTTCCTCTTGTTGGAAAATATAACGGAAGAGAGCCTGGCAGAGGGAAAAATATGCTAGCCATAATTTCTCATCCCGAGATAGAGTCATGGTGTAACTGAAACACGTATGTGGACCTGGGAAGCTACCTCGATCCCACTGCTTTGGATGAATCATTCTTCCACCTCACCACTAAACCTTCTCTGTAGCTTTGGAGACTGCCCAAAGGAATCTCCAAAATCAGAAACCTAACTTACAAGTCACATCAGTGTTTTTAACAGCTTTTATACAGTGCTGTTTTTTGTAGTTTGAAGGAAAGCAAAAGCTTTGCATTTCTTTTTCCTGTTTCATGCAAGACTGACCAAGGGAAAACAGTAATGCAGCTGCTACATTCTAAAAGGAGGCATACATGTATAAACTAAATCCTGTTCCTTAGGGGAGCAATTAAATTCTTATTTATTCATACAAAAAGAGAAATGCACATTTTCTCACACTTCAGTCAAACATGTTTTTTCTGTAAGTTAAATACCAAAAAGTACAAAGATCATCTACTACAAACTAACAAAATGAAGATTATTCATACTTCATTTCTTGTGAGTGAGGTAAAATAAAGCAGTATTTGATAATTCACAATATCATGTATCATAATAAAAGTGAGCCTTTTCATGAATGCACTCAGGAGTTCTTCAAAATGCAGAACAAATAAGCACAGTCATACAAGTTGGCAAATTTGCTTCAAAAGGATGTTTTAGGTCATGTGAATCTTGCCACTGACAAATTAAACACAAAATAATGATAAAACAGGAAACACGTGAACACTGGTCTTCCTTTTCAGTGGTTTCTATTTCATATCACTATGCTTCTGTTTAACAAGTCCACTTGCAAAAAAAAGAAAAAACATCTAACACAAGCATGCTTAGAGTTTAAATAAATTCTCTATTCTCAGTTTCTAGAAACTTCATTTTAATTGTTAATAAGTAGCCACCTCAGCAATCACAAAAATTCCAAGAGCACTGTTTCTTTCTGTCAATCACTAATTGCATTAATTATTCAGGTTATATTTATTTTGTTTTGAAAGTGAGAGACAACATTTATAGAGTGAGCAGCAAGACAGCCATCTGGAAAGAAAAGTCAAGTTTTTTATGTTACATGCTTCATGCCAAGGCTCCCTCAGGCTTGAGGGAGAGCAAGGGCTTTACACTCCAGTTGTGAAACACACATAATAAAAATATAGCAAGAAGAAGGCAACTAATAATATCTGAAACTGCTCCGAGAGCATGTTAGCACCTGCATTAATCTGAAAGGCTGACAGACAAAATGTTCAACAGGTCAGGTAGCTCAAAATACCCTCAAAATATCCAGCAAGAGGCTCTGCTGTGCTGCCAGCAGAACCATACACCGCTGTCACTGTGCTGCTCACCCCCTTGGGGCACAGAACCTTCAGCTTGACACCTCCTGGCATAAATACCCAAGGCAAAAGGCACCAACATTACTGGCACTGCTGGTGAGCCATATGCTACGTTACACTGCATGGGAGCAACTCTCCCTCCCTAGCTTTTACCATAATTACAGCCACACAGCCACAGCTCGAGAAGACATGAAGCCACGTACCAAGAAACACAGTGTACTTTCCAATCTGTGACCCAGGCATATACCTCCACACTTAGAAGAAAAACGAATTGGGAAATCTACTGAGGCATCACCCATACAACCCAGGTGTGGGAAATATTTCTGTCTTCTGACTTCATGACCATGAATACCTGGCCAGGCACCAGAGAATGGTGTCCAGAGAAGGCTGGGAGATGCCTGGGAGCAGCTGGACAGTACTCAAAAGCCATTGCACCAACCCTGGAGGAGCTTTGCACACCACTGCCAGAATGGCAAGAAGCATAAGGATGCAGAGGAAGGTGGTCACTGTCCCATATCTGCCATGCATCCTCCAGCCTTTCAAATGTTTTGTGCTTTTTGATGCTAGTTTGGAAGATTACAGTATGTTGTACATACAACTGATGCTACATTAGCATGAGATGTTTTAGAATATTATGTGAAATATATTCATACTGTATTTGTAGACATTCAAGTACTATTATTACTTTTTCTGAACTTTAAAGGACAGAGTCAGTGACTAAAATCGGAGAACATGCTAAGTTGGAAGGGACCCATCAGAATCACCAAGTCCAACTCCTGGACATATACAGAACACCCAGAGAATCACATCACTTTACTTAAGAGCATTGTCCAAACACTCCTTGAACTCAGACAGGCTTGCTGCAGTGACCACTTCCCTTAGCAGCCTGTTCCAGTGCCCAACTACCCACTGGGTGAAAAACCTCTTCCTGACATCCTAACATTTCCATAGGTCCTGTCACTGGTCACAAGAATGAAGAGATCAGTACCTGCCTCTTTTCTTTCCCTTGTGAGAATGCTGAAGACAGCAATGAGATCTCCCCTCAGTCTCCTCCAGGCTGAACAAAACCAAGCAACCTCAGCTGCTCCTCATAAGGTTTCCCCTCCAGACATTCACCAGCCTCGTTACCCTCCTATGGATGCTCTCTAATAGCTTAACACCTTTTCTAATATTGTGGTGCCCAAAATTGCCCCTAGGACTTGAGGTAAACCCACCCCATTGCAGAGCAGAGCAGGACAATCCCCTGCCTCGCCTGGCCAGCAATGCTATGCCTGATGTACCTCAGGACATGGGTGGCCCTCCTGGCTGGCAGAGCACCACTGACTCATCTACAAAGACTATGAGAAGTTTTCCCAGCATCATAACTCCAGCAGAAAACAGTGTTGGTCTTTTGTTATTAGCTAGTTTCATTCTTCTGCTTTGGAGCTCCCTTGCTATATTTCCAATATGAATGATATATATATGAATGATATGGAGATTTTATATTTTGAAAAAATGACAATCCTAATAAGGCACAAATCATTAGGCCAAATGTAACTTCTGTTCAGCCTGGATTATTTGGTCACAAAAAAGAGAGAAGGATGCAAAAAAAAATCAACCTGGAAGCTCAGGTCTAATCTTCCATGCTCTAACCACTAAGTCAGGATATCCAGGATTACAGAAGACTCCTATAAACACAGGGCCCAAATAATTCACTCCTCAGTGAGCAGGAAAGCCTTCCCCAGGGAAGGCAGAAATCACTGCAGAAGGTCAATGGGCAAAGGTCTGGCCAGTGGCTCAGCTTTCTCTACTATGAACAGAGAATAGCACTGAGATTCCCAGCTAGATGAAATTCGGCTGACCATGGACAGTGGCAGGGTTGCTATTAGTTTCTAAATATCAGTCAAAGAAGCGTGTCTGATTAATTCAATTTTGCAGCCCTTTGAGTGATGTTAGAGGCACTGCAGCTGCTTGTCTCAAGATATCGGATTAAAAAAACATCATAAAACCTCACATGTTCCCACCCACAAATATGGAATTGGATCTATTTACAGAGGCCTCATTCTCAGTGTTGCACTCATAAACAGTAAGGATTATGTTTTAAAGTCACAAGAGCCTATACTCTGAACACAGCTAGAAAAAAGTTCTGCTACAACAACACTGGTAATGAGATTTGCAAGGAAATATCCCTACACACGGACAAATGTTCCAGCGCAAGGGCAGCTCTGCATCACTTCAGGAGTTTCCAGTATTGGAAAAAGATTTCTGTATGAATCCGAAATGTACAGAATATTCTATTTAAAAGGCAATATATCAAGGCTACTTCCTCCTTTGTTGATTTTTAAAAATGCACAGCTTCTTTGTTACACTTCATCTTTGGAGAATATTATAGTTCATATAGTGCATGTGGTCATTAAAAAAAGCTGAAATGCTCAACCTGATGAAGGCTTTTTAAAGAAGTTACTACAGTTTTTCAAATATGCAAAAGTCAACAAAAAGTGACAAGCACACCCATAGCTGTACTTTACAATTTTCAGATGCGCTATCAGATGTTCTACAAAATGGTCTTATGATTCTCTATTTTAGAATAAATATTTAACAGTAACTTTAGTTATTCTAGTTGGTTATTTAGCTGGCTAAACAGACTTGTGCCTTGCATCTCAGATTAAATCATTCTAAGTTTTAGCAATCACCTAATGAGCTTCCCATGGGGAAGCAAAAAGCAGAAGACCCTCAGCTTCTCTCTTACTCCTTCTACAGAAAGGAAAACATTTTAAACTGGCACAGAGCTTTTAAGAATCCTACACCATGCGGAGGATCACAGGTCCTTCCTAACATAAGGTGAGTCTCCTGACCTGTATTATGTTATGGGAATCATGGCAACAGCACCAGAAATGCTGGGGCTGCTCTGTCTAGGTGGTGGAAGACTACAGAAGGAGCCAGGCTATGAGCAGCAAGTCCTGCTCTCACACGGAGAGAAACAACAACCGAGACATCCTTGGCAAGCAGAGGTTACTACTATTCTGTAGTTCAGAAACCCTGGGCAGTCATCCTCTGTCCCCCACAGAAGGATAGGTGGCAGCAGAATTCATTTAAAACAGACTTGTTTTATAAATTATAAAACCAAAAGCATTTCACAGATCATGAGAAAATGGATGTCGAAGATGTTCCTAGCAATTTATATCACCAAGCTAAAGCAAGAGGATGACAAAGTTTAAAAAGAACTGCAACTTTCTTATTAATCAGCAAGACATCTTAAGATGAATAAGACCTGGCACCAGTACCAAAATTACATCATTAAGTTACTAAACCAGCATTTTGCACTTGGCCTTAGGCAAGACCCTGAGAAAACAGGTCATCTCCTAGGCTTTGCAAGAAAATTTCAAGGGTTGTACCTCCCTCACAGACAGGATACCATGCCTCTTAATTGTCCTTCAGCTGACCATGGAATAGAAAACGAGATATCAGCAGAAAAAAGCATTTTAGTCCAACTCCACTTCTTCAAAACAACAAAGTATCAGACTCCAGCCTCTTGCAGATGTTTACAAAAGCACTACATTGAAATTGTTCTTCTAACCATTTTGAGTGCATACAAATTTTTTTAGGTATTGGTAATAACTTTCGTAAAACATCAAATTACATAATTCTGGAAAAATAACTAACCTTTTAAGAACAGAAAAACTAAGAGAAAACCTGGTATTTGAATTTAAGATTCCTACTACATTTAATTAGCCTGTCTCCAGACCACCCATATATGATTTTGTGATTTATTTGAGAACTTACCATCACAGACAAGTAAACTCCTGTTGGCCTCTTGAACTAATCTAAAACTAAATACTTTCTTTTCATGGAACTTCATGAAGATCATTTACCAGCAGCCATTTACAGAAACTGTTTAGGTTAACAGAGATAAGGCAAACAGTATTTACCAGTCTTTAAGTGAATTTACTCAGGCCTCCATAAACTGTTTTGCTTATCTGATACATTTAGAAAGGACTGACTGCTAGTACAGAGAGCACCACAGCCAATGTGTGGAGTCACTGCTTCTTCATCCATACTGCAAACCTGCATCAGCAAGTAAAAAAAAAAAAAATTAAAAAGGGGGGAGGGGGAGAGAAATGGCTGCACTTGTCACTTCAGTTAGCTGGCTCAGCCACAAAGTAAAGCATAAGTTTGTCACCCTTCCCCACAGAGGTTCTCTTGCACAAAGTCCAGGTGAACCACGAGGGCTGTGCTAAGCCACAGGTCCCTGTGACTGCTCTGCAGGCTCAGCAGCCAAACCACTGCTTTTTGCAGATATGCAACCACTTGACAGCCTTCACTGGCTCTTACATTAGTTAAATTAAAAGCAAAACAGTCTCTGTACAGCTGAAGCAAGTACTTTATTAGACAAGATTGAAGAGAGTGGTCCATTTCTGCTCATGTCCAGTCCAGTATGGAGAGGCTTAGGAATACTGCTCCTGTAAGAAATACTGAAAAAGTTCTATAAACATCCATAAATAGCCCCTTCAGCTTCTTTTCAGCTAATTGAGTTTAGATGGAAAGTTGGTTTTTGTAAAAAACCAACAATAATTTAAAAGTGACATATATATAAAAAGAATTCCAACTTAGAACTACACAACCTGTCTTTTTTACTTCTGTATGCAAATATCCCCATAAGGAGGATTCTCCTGACAGCCCACCTCAGCCACATCAGTGTTATAAGAATATAATTTTCTCCTCTTTTGCAGTGACCAAAATGGAAGTAGTCTCCCACATAACATTTGATCTGATTTTCTGTACTTGCTAGAATTGGGTATTATTCCAAAAGCTTTCTGGCACCAGATCTCAAAGAACACCAACCTTTCAACACATTTTGTTTTCATTGTCTTTGGAATCATGTCACAAATCGACACAGTTCAGTAAAAAGAAAAAAAAAATGGGGGGAGAAGGGCAAGAGGCAAGGCATAAAAGTGGAAGAAAAGATAAAGTGGGACAGGGTCTCCTCTCCAGACACCACCACCACTCCCTCTGCAAGCCACCATCCCCAACCCACAGAATGACCTGTTCTGCAGACAGGACAAATCTTGGTCCTTCTTTTCATTAAATGCACAAGTCATAAGCCTTTATGAATAGCCACGTCAACTTCTACTTGAAATGCAAAACCACTTTTTTAATTGATGCCACTTGATCAAGGTAAAAAACATGAACAATTATTTCTTAGTTGCCTTCCCTAATGCTGCAAACTTACGATGCTTTCAATATTTTACAGCACTTTCTCTGACAAGTTGCAAGCAATTTAATCTCTATATACAGCTCTTCTATTAATTCCACACAGGTTTTCTTGGGGGAGAAAAATCACCACAGGAGATTCAGATCTTAAAGAATAATCACTTTGCCTTAGGAAGGTATGTATTAAGAGAAAATAAAACTTCTTCTTCCTAAAATTTTAAGAGGTTTTTTTCAGAGAGTATTTGTTTTAATTAATCACTGCTATATAAAAACAAGTTACTGTGAACTATACTGGCATCCAAGCAGTTTTCAAGCATCAGGATAATCTGTATTTGGCCCATGAGCATCCTTCAGGTCTGAGGATATACCAGAGCAGTGCACACTCAGTTTTAAGATACAACAAAGCCTCTGGAGATTTAAGTGACTGCACATCCGAGTCATTGTCTGAAAGGGACATTTTGGCCTTTCACACACGTCCCAGTGCCAGAGAGACTCTGGATTTCAGTGAAGTTATATCAGAGAGAAGACAAATCAAAAACAAAAGCAAGAGACTCTTAAATTTTTCACACTGTAAACTTTTGAGTATTATTCTGCAGGGAGCTCCACTATGTTCCATCCATAACAATTCAAGTTAATAAAAAGTAATAAATATTCCAGTTTTAAAAGAGACAAAAAGGGGGAGCTGTGACTCCTCTAGAGAAGATGAAAAAGAGATTTGCTACTGAAAATACAACAACTGAACTATACTTGGAGTCAAGGCTTCACAGTAACAATTCAAACTCTTATTTAAAGATTAAACCTTGCTTTTGTTCTGGAATCCTAGTTGTGGAGATCATATTTCTTACACCCGAGGGGAGGTGGCAGGGAATACATATACTCTTAGCTAAGAAAAAGACAAAACTGTACATGAAGAACACACATATATGCATGTCAAATCCAATGTTTTCACCACAAAGATAATACCAAGCGGCACTATTTTGAGAGCAATATTGATGTAACAGAGTGGGGCACTAGACTCCAAATGAGAAGAATAAAATGCCATTTGTGACTCTGCTGCTGTGATCTTGGAAGACTTATTGTAAGGAAAATAAAAGTCAACGTTGGATTATATTCTGCACAAAAAGAAATAAACATGATTCATGACAAATCTTCCTGGCTGTTTTACAAGGCATAGGACTGAACAAAACCAAAAAGGAAGTAAAAGGAATACCACTGACCTCACTGCACTTTTCTCCTGGGAGGACTAGTGGGCTTGCTTCCACTATTCTTTAAGAAAACCTTGAGGTAGTTAATGTACATCAGCACACAAAAGGCAACCTTTAGGGGAGGGGATTGTACACCTAAAAAGAAAAAAAAAGCCAGCAAAATCGGAAATTCTCAGAAAGAGATTAAAAAAACTTATAACAGCCCGTTAAGGAAGACAGACTGCACAACCCAACAGGGCAGGGCACATCAGTCAGCCAGGCATTAAAGAGAAATCCTCAGTTCTGAAGGAAGACGAAAGCTACACGGCCACACATCCACACATGAGGGCAAGATTTTCTAACAGTATTTGTTTTCACTTCTTGATCTTACATCATCCTCTTTTCGCAAAGAACATGAATCAACAAAAATAATCAGCATCTGCAATGTGAGGCCTGAACTCTCTCCTTAGGAAGAGGGGCAAGCAAAAAAAAAAAACAAAACAAAATGAAAAAAACAACGTACTTCAATTTTGGTACAAGTTACATGAAAATACCCAGGTTCCAACAGACTATAGACTGCATGAGAAAAGGAAAGGTCGAACATGAATGCTTTACACATGTGCACAGAGCATAAGATCATCCTTCATCCCAGCAGAAAAAAGCAGGACTTTATTCCACAATTTCAGTCTAGCAGTAAAGCAAAACTCCATATCCTCCCTCTTGCTGTGGCTATTGCCCTCATGCCAGGAAAGCAAAGCCACTTACAACAGCCTCATTTTGGAGCTCCAGGCACCTCCATAAAAAAATTCTACAAGATCCCTAGCAAGGAGTAATCCAAGTTTCTTTGACTACCACTGGGTGAGCACATTCTCTCATGCCTCCTGCACACACAACAGATGCCTGGCAATCCAGTTACAGGAGAACACCATCTATTAGTGCCACCAAATCCTCTCCAGTTTCATGCCTGGATTCAGTCCAGGTATGCCCAGTTTAGAATATGAGATTCAACTAAATAAGTCTGTAGTCATGCTTTAGAAGCTTTTCTGTGAACTTTGCCCATCAGACAGGAATTACTACAGCTGTAATTATTCTGGGATACCTTATTTTTCCCTATTGGACTGACTATCAGGATCTGAAACAAGAAGAAGGAGTAGTGTCTACAAAGAACTGGCTTTTTTAGCCAAGCATGGCACCAACTGGTCACAGCTCTTGCACACAATAGAAACAAAACGTATCAGACCAAGAGGTCTTGTCCTGAAACTCCTCTGCATCTCATACCTACAGAAAGTAACATGGCTGGGTACTTTTTTGTAGGTTGGTCCTGGCCATTTAAGGTGTCCTCCCAAACAGAGGCCCTTCCAGCAAATTTGCTCCAGGATTTATTCCTCTGCTGCTCAAGTCCATTCACTGGATCCACGAAAAGGTTTTAGACTCTTCACAGACAACCCCTAAAACAGAATTTGGCAGTGTCAGTAGACATTGGAGTGTTTGGTTTTGGCCTGTGAAAAGCTTTAAACTTTGCTCTTTTCTCATGTTTCACTTCACTAGGATATTTTGTAAGTGTCCACATGGCAAACCTCACATGGTAGATAAAGTAGTTTGTATTTTATTCATTTCTGCCAAGGACCTTAGATAAAAAACAAACCAACCCCACACAAGATTAGGAGACAAATGAGGACTCAAAACTTGAAAGGCCAAAATATAAAAGACAGCTAAAGTGTGTGTGTATGTGTACATAAGAAGCTTTACTGTAATCATGGTATTGAAAATATTTCAAGTACCCTGATTACAGAAGTTGATGACATGCATTCCAGTCATCACCATTTTCTTGGTACAGGAGAAAGGCGTGACAATAAACAGTCCATATTAATACAGGTAGTAGTTAGGCCACCAATGCAAGAAAATATCCTTTTTTTTAATGGAGACTCCAAATTTGGCAATAAAGAGAAAGAAGGAAAAAGAAGTCATGTATAGATGCATAAATTTTTCTAAGGTGTTTGTTGATTTGGGGAGAAGGGTTTGTGTTTCTTAGGTTTGGCTATTTTTTATTTTTTTTTTAATAATCAAAAGGCATTCATTTTGGTTAACTCGGGAATTAGAGTTTGTAACCTGTGACCTAAGGCTCTTACAGGATTGAAAACGGACAAAAAGTCTTCTAAAGCTTCAGAATCTTTTCAGTACATAGCACAAAGTACTAATGTTTTTGCCTCTGCAACACCTGCCTGGCAACACAACTACCCACAGCTACTTCCCTATCTGAGTGGGAAGTTAAACACTACAGAGGAAGTTGGTGGAGGTTCAAGAAGAAAGCTTTTAACACTCACCTTTCCCTAACAGAGTGCTTCTGGTTCACATACTCCTGCTGCAGTGCCAGTGAACCAGAAACAGGCACACTTACACAAACAGGGGATGCTGTTCTATCAGAAACTAACTAGCAGCATGCCTTGTACTTATCATTCAACAGCAAACATCCAGGGTTTTCCTATTTCCAGTTCTACAGCAAAGTTTAGGAGCACCTGCTGATCTCGGGAACATGTTTGTAGGATATTATAGTCCTACTGTGTACAAACACATTGCCTATATGGACCTTTCTTGTTCTGGTGATTTCTTTGAAGAGAAACTAGACCTTTGACAGAGACTTCTACAGTGCTGCAGATACACAATCATGAATAAGTAACTAACTATCCTCTCTGGTTCATTTATCGTACTCAGCAGTTCTCACTGCTGAGTGTTGATACTCCTTTCTCCTTTGAATTACTTAAATGTATAAATGCTGAAACAGAAACAAAATTCAAAGTCCTCTTGTGACTTTTCCCTAGCTTCAAGCAGCATCCTTTCTGATGGTTGTTGTATACTGAACCAGTAATAAATTCAGCCTGTTGCTTTCCCAGCCTCTGACAACACAGAATATTTCAGAGCTAACCCAGCCTGCTCCTTCCAAGGTCCTACTACACCAAAACTTTCAGAAGACTCACCTTACTTAGAATACACACCTGATAAAGCTTAGCAGGTACTCATCAAGAAATATGTCCAAAAGGTGAAGGATACAACAACAAAAAGGATAAAAAACATCAACACATTGCTTTCAATGGGACTCCAGCAATTAAAAAGTTGCCATATATTATTCCCATGGTTATAGATTATTATTTATAAATGCTCTTTTAGACTTTTTTTAAAAGGTAGTTTTTCTAGAAGACTGATGCACAAGAGGGCAAAAAAAACCACTTTCAAAGAAAATGTTTTCACCACAATAATCCGTGATACTGAATTAACATAAAATCAAGCAAAAATAATTCATTTTGTAGGTAAAATATAGTTTTGAAATTATTTTGTAGCATTCTGTGGCTAGACAGGTAATCTACTCACACCATTGATTCAGCTGCTCTGCTCATTAGAAAAAGTATTATTACTGCCACCAGTTGTTATCTTTGAATAAAGATAAAACCTGCATTTAAGCCAAAAATTGTTTCTGCTGAACCTTTACAGGAGTTGAAATCCCAGCCCTGCATCAAAGCACACAGAGAATGCACTGCTCTCCCACAGCACTTTATTTTGAGAATCATGATAGAACTAGAGTTTAGTTTTGCCAGTTCTGTTATATTAAAACTTCATTTTTGCCTGAAGTCTTATGAAACCATAGCAATTTGTTAGTATTTGATGATAAAATTATTTATTAGAAGAAGCTTGCATCATCTGTTCGGATAAAGTTAAGGCACACACTTTTAATCTTGTTCAACTTAACAGGCATCAGGATACAGTAGATACCCAACAACAAATTCCTGCACCACGTATCTTCCATCAGAAATAAAGACATTTTAATAGCTATACATTAACCTTTCCTTCACAGTCAAATAGCTTCTCATTAATATAATCTATAGAAACAACTTCTTCTGGTGACTTACAACTATGAGAGATGCCCACTGTGTTAAAAAAGCTGTCTCTTTGCATGACTGTAGCTGAGCCAGAGATGATCACATAACTACTTCAAGAGAAATGTCTTGCAGCACAACTAGACAGATATCCCTGGAATAGCCATTCATGCTTCAGGTAAGCGAACACATGCTACTAACAGCACCTGCAGCTTGTTGGGCTTTTCCATCTGCTCTTCATTTACATGTATTCAAAGCACCTCTTCAGCTCCTTTGTTGAGTTTATTTGCCAGGAACATCTTTCCAGATCATGATATCTATGTTAAACCTATCTCTTTTTTTTTTTTTTTTTTTTTTTT
>VWZU01002260.1:521270-534624 GCA_013397095.1 Sterrhoptilus dennistouni | reverse complement strand
TTTTTTTTTTTTTTTTAGTATATTTGAAGTAAATCTTTAATACTACTCACCTCTAGGCAACCACTAAGTTCTCTAGAACTATATTTTTCTAATTACATATAATTAAATCAAAGATTATGAAATTAAGTTAAAGGCACTAGCAAGCCCTCTCCCCAGTTATTGTTCAGTGTGTTGCAAAGACAGTAAAGGTACTTAAATTTCTTTCATGGGGATGTATATTTGCCCTATATTTTAATTAATGTTTTGATTTATACTACACCAAGGCAATTCATGCTTTAAATTACAGTATCTATCTTTTTCCTCAAATGTATCTAGTTAACTGAGCAACCCTGGAAGCTAAACTTTGGAAACAAAATATTACCTCCATTATCCAGATTACTTTTCCATGAAGGTGATGCCACCTACAGAACTTGCTCAAAACTTCTAGTATGGTTGCTATCCTAACTTTTCTAAAGCAGTCAGCATAATTTTGTCATACTCTGAACTTTTTCAGATGCTTATTTTCATTTTCTGTTACCCACACTAAGAGATTCCCTTATCTCAGGTTTGATTTTAGTTTTACACATGCAAGGTTCAGGTATTTCCTAGTCAGGTTTAAGGACAACATTCACCCTTGTAAGGAAACAAACATGAGAAAGCAGCAAAGAAAAAATATGCCAGAGGGTGTCAGAGCTGAAAGACAATTGCCATCCCTCTCAATTTCAATTGTCATGCCACTATGAAAAAAATCACTATGAAAAGATGAACCAAGGACTAGGGAAAGATAACTACTTCCTTCCAGTAATTAGAAAATGGACCTTTCTGACAGTCATATTAGAAGCACTGGCAGTAACTACAGACGATTTATATAAAAGCTTCCTTTCTCTTTTTCTTACAGTTGCCCAAAGCGAAGTACAGCGGTCATACTATCTGTCCTGCTTTCAAGCTACACCAAGCTCCAGTTCCATATGCTCGGGGGATTCTGAAACTTCTCAAGAGTGATCTATCCAAATATTTTGCCAGCAACACTACTAGCTACATATGGATGCATTAACTCATATATATATATATATATACACACATATATATTCTCAATGCAACACATCTTGCTGCTATGCCAAGGTAATTATTTATATGGTGGACAAAGCATTCTTCCTGTAGAACACCTTATTAGCAAACATACCTTTGCGTTTTTAAGAGAGATTTCTGTATTTCATGCCTGGTTAAAAGGTCTCTGAATAGATCAAAGGTTTTAATTACCCATTTAAGAGAGTTGAGTGAAAGGTGATTGCAGAAGGTTTGAGGTTGAAAGGGAAGGTCTGTTGGTCAGCTGCTCCAACCAAGACCTGTGCTCAAGCAGGGCCAGCTAGAGTCAGCTGCACAGGGCCCATCAAGAGTCACCAAGATGGTTTTTGAATGACTCCGAGGATGGAACTCCACAACATCAGGCAACCTGTGCTAGTGTCTGAAAAGTAGAAACTCACTGTGAGAGCTTTTAATTACTGCCTGTTACTTCTTGCCCTGTCCCTGGGCACTATGGACAAGAGCTTGCTTGGCTGCCCCGTCTCCATTTCTTACAACCAGCTTTTTATACACCCAGATAAGGCCCTAGCTCTCTCAGATTTCCTCAAATGAAAGATGCCCCAGCAGTCCCAGCGCCATCTCTGTGCACCAGCACTGAACTTGTTCCAGTATGTCATTGTTTCTTCTCATACTGGGAGATCAGAATTGAATCCAGCACTTTAGGTATGGCCTCACCAGCGCTGAGGAGACGATTCACCTCTATCAACCTGCTGGCAACAATTGTCCTTATGCAGCCCAGAAAGCTCTTGGAAAATTCTCTAAAACAACCCCTAAAAACCTCTGTCTCCATTAATCAAGGGGTGAAGGCAAAGAGTCTAACACACTTTCAGAAGCCACAGCAACTGGATTATAACCAAAAAGAGATCTGCAGAGTTACTTGCTGATGGGCAGTACTTTTGAGATTAGCCAAGGTTATACAAATAACCTACAGCAAAATACTGTCTGTTACAAAAGGATACAAGATGTGAGGTTAATAGTGTACAGAAAATTCACATGCATTTAAGACTCCTGTTAATGACAGTGATATCCCTCATCTTCTCTGTGGTAAACAAATGATATTTACATGGGAGGTACATATCACATGAGATTCAGATCTCCAGGGAAGGCATATCCTTGTTAAAAAGATTAAAGTATGTTATTCCCTAATGTACAAGCACTCTGTATGTATAAACTAACTTTCACATGTCACACAGAAACTGTGAGATATGGACCAATTACTAAGAGGCCAGCAAAGTGCCACAAATACAACTTACAGGACCAAGGCATCTCTCCTATGATGAAAGGCTGAGAGAGCTGGGGCTGCACCAGATGATCTCCAGAGGTCCTCCCAGCCTTAAATATTCTGGGCTTCTGTGAAGCTGTCAGAGCTTGTGCTTTTTCATTGAGAAAGGTACTTTGACACATCATTCATAAAAATTACAGATATACTATTTCTCCAGTGAAGTGGAAAGCAGAAGATTAAATGATAAAGGGAGGAAAAAAAAAAACAAACCCAAAAAAACAAATCAAACCACACCTGATGAGGTAGTCAACAGCCCAGAAGCTAAAACTGACCTCTTAACTAAAATGAGTGCAGGTTCCTCCCCTTTTGCAGCACACGTATGGGATTTTTTTGAGTTTACTTCTTTCCTACAACTACCAAAAGTAACCTTATCTCAGGATGTTCCAACACAGCATCCTAAAATCATTTTCCCCTCCTTGTTACTGATAACATAAGGACAGATTAAAAGCTGTTATGGTTAACAGAAACTATAAGCACTTTATCTCAGCAGTTTTTTAAAAAAACTATGCAGAAAGTTCATTCTCTGATGATCTAAACCAAACTAAGGGGTATACACACAAAGTATATGACTAACTAAAATTTTCACCAACTGCCTTTGCCAGTTCTCTGCTTGTTGAGAATCAAGTTCCTCAGAAGCTACCATCCAGCTTCCTGCCCTGCTGCACAGGCACCTCCAGGATACTCACCTGAGCCAACAGGGCTTGTGAGGAAAAGCAGTATCAAACCAGCTCTCTGCTTTGGGTTTCTAAACTACCTTAGTTTCAAATTCCCTTAGTAACATTTCCCTGCATTGAACACACACCCCCTTGCCACTGTGCTTTTCATTTCTTCTTCCCAAACTCTCCATCTGTTGTCCCAATACACCATGTTATGCCATTAGGCCCCCCTCTGGTAATCACAGACACCACCATCTGAGTGACACAGGATACCAGGTTTCTCAGGGAAGTCAGTAATGCTCTCACACCCGTCTGGTATGTACATTTTTAGTACTACTCACGTGATTTTAAGAGTTACTCTATTATAAAATAAGTTAAACAGATTTTATTTGAGGTGACCCAAATGTGTTCATTACTGAAGACAACTTCTTTGTAAAGGGGCACAGAAGGAAAATATATACATAAAGTCTTCTGCTGGTTTTTCCAACAATAAAGGACAACCATATGCACATACACAGAAAACATTTTAGACTACATTTTTGAAGAGAGAGCAACAGTGAGGCAAACTCTCTTGGCAAACCAGCCACCTACAAACAGACAATCCTCATTTGGTAAATAAGCATTGCAAAGTAGAAAGGCATTTAGCTCACTCTTAAAATAAGAGCTAATGCTGTAAAAGATCACATACAACAAAGTAGTTTAAACCACACAGAAATCATGCACTGAAAAAGGAAGGCCAAAATAAGAAATCCTAGGATGACAACTTGATTCACAGTTTACTCAAGTTAATGAAAGACTCCAACTCCCACAGATTTCAGCGGGTTATGAAACAGGTCCTGCAGAGGGAAATGCTCCAAGTCACAAACAGCAATGTCGTATTTTGATACGTAATTGCCATCGCTGCCTATGAAGAAATCCCTGGTGTAAAATAGAGAACAAATACAATAATCTCGCTTTCTCATTTTTAAAATGGCATGAAAGAAACAACAAAAGAAAGTTATTGAAGAGAACTAGATTGTTCCCAGCTGTTGTCATAAAATACTACAGCTGTTCATGTCATTGCAGCTAATGACCAGTTGCACTTTTTTAAAGATTGTAACACAGTATGACCATTGTAATCTACATCAAACTGAAACTTGGCAAGCATCATGGAAAAAAGACTAAGAAATTATTTAAATCCCATTTTATTTTTTAATTTCTGTTCATGGGCTGGTGTTGAGTGTTTTGGGGGGATAGGAAAGGATTTTGTATGAATGGTTCTTTATTCAAATTGTCAATTATATTAAACTACTTTAAAAATCATGGTAAATAACAGGTATTAAATTATCAAAATTGTCTTTTCCAGTAATAAAAAGAGAATTCAATTAATAAGTCCTGGGGGGTTTTGTTGTTGTTGAAAAGAGGTGTGCTGACTAGAAGTCTCAAGTTCAAAGATGATGATGAAACAAACATCTTTTCTCTGGAGCCAAGAACAGGGTAGGTAGGCATCACTATCTAGAAGCTTTTAATTGTTTTGTTGACTGAACTATACAAATCCTTTTTTTTTTCATAAAGATTCAAGAACACAAATGAAAAGAAAAGGTTAAAATAGAAAAACCCATATAGAGAGAGAGATGCAGAAAGAATTTTCAGATAGAACACTCTCTAATGGAGCATTACTCCTTGACATATGGAGAAAAAGCTAGAGGAAAGCATGTGCTCCCACACAAAATCTCCACGGAACCTGAAACATACTATTTCAAGTGATTTCATGTAATTTCTCAAGAAAATGAGAGAATATAGGTTCCTCTTTAGCCATGCATCTTCCCCTCCAAGATCATCCATATAGAGCTACATACCAGAAAGAAATCACAATCCTGCACTGCTTTTTATCTTCCCTACAGTTATCAAGAAAATCAGTAATTCATGAAGAAAACTAGAAGTCATTTACCACTTTCTCCACTTTAAGACACAGAAACACTGCCAGAGAAATTCCAAATATTTTAGAAAGAAGACCATCTAAACATACATGCTACAACCCACTTTTGTGTCACCAGCCTGCGACTGGTTTGTAGCAAGTAACAAACTGGCTTGTTACTTGTCACAAATCAACTGTTACTGGTTTGTAACAAGTAACAAACACAGCTGCAACAAAAAAATTATGACAATAAAGCTTCCTTATCCAATGAAACGAATAATTGCTAAAGGTGTACCAAACATAGCAAGAGATAACAAGTTAGAAGCTGAGCCTCTTTTCCTCACTTTGGGACATCTATCTAGAGCACAAAGGATTTCTTTCCAAATGATGGTTACATCAAAACATGGACAACTCAAACTTTATGCAGCCCCACAGTTACTTATTTTTCACTATCAGCAAATTAAAAAAAAAAAAAAAAAAAAAAAAAAAAAAAAGAGTAAAATCGTACACCCTACCTTCAAAGACACTCACAAAAGCCTAAATTAAAAATAAAAATCTAATCACACACTACATGGGGCCAAAACTCTGTAGTTTGGATTCTATTAATTATGCCTATTGAACAACGTCCAGAGTGACTGTTTATAAGACTCTCTGTAGAATCACATCTGCATAAGCCATTATTAACACATGTTATTTTCACCATTCCAAACAGAAGTTCAAAGTGCACTTCCTTTCTTATGGCAACATCGTACAGAAAGACAGAAAGATCAAGTCTGCGCAATTAGGAAGTATTAGACAAACACTGGAGCAGAATTCACTCTATAGCAATTTTGGGGTTTTTTTTTCCTCATTCCATCAGCTCTACATTGTGCAACGGTCAAGATAATTCAAAGGATTCTGGCCAACAGCAATCTGATTCAGTAAAATGCCTAAGCTGAATGCCTCTAAAAGACTGGATGGAGAAAAAGAATATAGGATAGAATACTATTATACCAATACCTGTCTCCATCAGTACACGTTTAATCACACTATAGCACTTTTAAATTTTGAAAGTTTGATTTTATTAACCCAGATATGCCTATCTGAAAGATGAAAAAATAGCTGCTGCTTTTTTCAAAGATTTTATACAAGACTTTTAGCATGGTTTTTCCCTTTCTTTTCCACAGAGGTTTGGTAGAGTCTCCATACAGATTAGGTTCTGCATCTTCTACACCTAAAGTTTAAGGTGGGGGGTTTAAAAATTCACTCATCTCTGGTGAACCTTAGGATTCTTCTCAGTATTACTAACTTCACCAAGCCTTACCTTTCATTGCTACCTAACTTCCATGCCTGATTATAAAAGCACCAAAGTACAAGGGCCCATACCACCGCCCTTCCAAGTTAACCAAGAATGCCCTGCCCATGCTATTTTTGCAAACTACACAAGTTGAAACTAACAGTCACACTATGAGTGTTCAACATAAACTGCTAAGAAACCTGCAAGCAGCAACTGAGCTGCAGAATAGAGACATCCTCCTGTGACAAGCTGTGTAGAGCCTGAGCAGCACACTGACAGTGTAGCTATTCACTGAAAAGAAAGCTACAGTCAACAACTGGCTGCAGAGTTAACAACAGAAGTCTGGGAAGAGGCAGAATATACTTCCCCAGGCACCTACAGATGCACCAAAAGGAAAGATACAGAGTTCTGTGAACCTCTTCCATTAAATACATGCACCCAAATCCCCCAAATCTACCAGACAGCACTTAGGCTGCTCATCATATTTAGCAATAAGCAAATAAGCATAAGAGCAATAAGGAAAGAGAGTTTGCAGGCATTTTGCATGAGAGGGAAAAAGCATTAAAAACCCAACTTGCTGAGAAGAAAAAGGAGCTGCAACAGAAGTTGAACACAGCTTTTAATTACAAGTAGAAAGAAGTCTGAATGATAGACAACTTTCAAATGAAATGTTTTCAAAAACTGGTTTAATACACCCTAAAGTCAAAGGATGCCATCTACACCTTAGACACATGCACCCCCAGACACACAAGAACTAATTGAAACCACTATTTTCAATGCATGATGCCTTTCCACTTTGCTTCTTTTCCTCTCCAGCTCCAAACATAAATGGTGTTACTTGGAAATTAGCTGGAGATGATGCCAACATACTAAATCAATCTTAAATAAGACAGTCATGTTCTCCTCACACAGCAGTGTTGCTGTATCAACATTACCAGGTCTAAGCTCTCTTATAAACAGAGATATCAGTCAACTTAAAACACACACAGATGACTGTCAAGGAGGTACTACTCTGGAGGAGTTATTTCAACAGCAGCAGCTTTCTGAGGGAACAGTAAATAGGGTAGGAATTAGTTGAGCCTTTTACCTTTAAAAGAATCATTTACCATCATAGACTTATCGTCTTCCTGGTTTTCCACATATGATCTCTGGTCTCTTCCTTTATTCAGTAACTATAGGAAAACAGTAAGTATGTACCTGGATTATCACCTCCAGCAATTATACATCTCAATCTACAACCCAAGTGGCAGACCACTCAGTGAGCCACACACTTAGGCACACACACACATGCTTAGGCTGCACACGCAGTATAATGGTTTTCAAAACTGGGATGATACTTTCCACCATTACTGACTAGACATAAAATTATATAAAATGGGGGAAAGTCAAGGTAAATGACTGATTATCAGAAGAGGAAATCATTTCAGTCTTCAGCTGAAGAACCATTGTGAAATCAAAGCATATATTTGATTTATGAAACCACATACAAAAGAATATAAGAAGGCACCTTTTCATGAAGATGATTTGAAGTGGCTTTTACTTCAGAAACTTGTGGCTTCTTTTATGCCATGCTTACCGTAAGTGTTAAGCAGTATCGCTCCATCTTAAGATACTCTTAAGGAAGTACTTTTTTCCACATTCCTTGAAGCTATGAAAAAGAAACTAATCCCTACTATATACCACTTCAACATCAATGAAAAGCCTAAGATACATTAATATTCACACTTAAATGGAAAACCAAATTTAACTTACAGTCCCACTTTTGTACCAGAAGTAGGACCCACTCAGCAAAACAGGAGAAACTAGAAAAAAACAGGAAAGATGAGTTGGGAATATCCAAGCTACAGGTTCTTATTTACTGATATTATCCAAAATTACTTTAGATAGAAAATCCCTTTAGAAATACCAGACAGAAAACACTATGCTGAGCTCTGGAAGCCTAGAACTACAAAAAGATAATTTCAAATAAGTTATATAATCAAAGGTAAATATATTTTGTATGTGATCTTCCTGCCACGACCTGCACTGAAATGCAAACATATCCATGCAACAACTATCATCTCTAAGTGAGATACATGTGATGGAAGTAAATACCATTCAATTTGGCTATGGATAGTAGAGAGAAAACAACTGTTCTCCACAACACCCTCCTATAGAAAATGACCTCAACTGGCTCATATTTTCCAATGAAGTTAAATGCTGATATCGTCCTGTACGCACTCCTCTTTCAAGATTACCAACGGTGGCATTAAAAGCAGCAGCTCCCTAGCAAGGCTCAGTCCAAAAGAGCAGGCAACAGAAGGCAGCTTTAGCCAATGTGGAATTCAGAAGCACACAAAAGATTCTTAACACAAAAACAAGGCAATTTTGTGCCTCAATTTGTATCAGTCCTACGACTCAGCACACTCAGCAAGCCACTCTCATCATACAGAGCATGAGAAAAACCTCCCACCTATGCAGTGCAGCAATAACTGTAAGAAAGGCATCCTTCAGCATGCACACAATTTTCTCCCTATGCCTATACAGTAAAGGACTTGTTTAACTAAAGGGCTTATATACAAAATGATCTTAATGACTAAGAGGCTCAGTGAGTTCATAAATCAAAACAAATCACCAGCTTTATTACACATAGTCATCAAAGACTGTACTTTGGTTTTGTTTCAGTTTCTCAGCACCACATTCATAATCCCTCATGAGCATTACACAAGTACCACATACACACACAGGTTTACACAACGTAAAACATACAAAGACTGCAACACCTAAGTGTCATCCAGTTGATAAAATCTACTGGTTTTACAAGTGTTAACTTAATTTTGACATGAGGTAAGAACAAATCAGTTACATACATAAAAAAACATAACACAGCAACCTTGTTTTTTGTCCATAATATCTCTCCAAGTATATTCAACTGTTTTCTGCTCTTAGGTGTCTCTCACACAGCTTGTTTCATAAAGTACCAGGAGATTTGCAACAAATGGAGTTACTAAAACTGAGGTAGATATACACCCGTTCCTTCAAATGAAGGCAAAAGTGGATAGGGAAGAGAAGGTAATCAATCCCCAGCTGTACCAGTGCCACCTTTCTGGCATAGCTGTGGGTGGATTCCCTAGTTAATAATACACCTTGAACCCAGATGCAGTCTTCCTCAGAAGAAGCAGTATATTCCTAAGTACTACAACAATAAATTAATTAAAGGTAAACTGAAGTCAGCTTTCCTATGCCAACAGGAACAGCTACAAAGCAATTCCTCATAAGGATCAGGTAGACACCATTTTCAGCGTCTTTAAGAGAGGCATATCGTCCTTTACTCTATTGTATTAGACAGTTATAACTATTTAAGTAACCCTTGTCCTAAACAATCAATACTCAAATTTACACCAAAATATATACCAAATCCACCAACATTACAGACATTCAGGTCAACACAATTATTCAAAAACCAGTGAAGCACCTACAGGACACATCTATGCTGGACAAATTGAACTCAGTTCAGAGACAGAGGCAAGCTTCTGAAATTCACCAATGCTGTATTCCAGCCTGGAGCACAAGCCTTCTGTGAATACACAGAAGTCTCCCAGGACTAATGGGAATTAGCAATGAAGTTTAGAGTTCACATTATTGACAGCAATTTTACCTCTCACAAATCTGAAATTAACACTGATGGCGACATATTGATCGTGAGCTGGCTTTCATATTATATTACAAACAACTGTCAGCCTGCACTTTAGGGGAGCATTAATAATGACACAGTCTGAAATCTAGAGACAGCAGAGAGTGGTGTCTGGTTTTATTGTGTGTTGTCAATTGCTGATATAACCATGTAAACCTCCCCATGCAACACACAAGAGGAAAGGAGACTGCCAGCACCAAGGATCACAAGCCATGGCTACAGCCCTTCTAAACAGCTGAGACAGAATTATTTCATTAAGACTCCACTTCCAAGAAAAAAGCGCCAAACAAACAAAAAACACAAAAGCATACAACCATTTGACCTGCCCCCCAAAAAATCAAAACAATTATTGTACCTAACTGGAAGATTTCCAAGAAATTCTGACTTCATTTTTTTGTACGACTACTCCAGTTGACTTTCAGAGCTTTTATTTAGGATTACTATGCTTTGATGCAGTATTCCTCAGAGGCACTAATGCAAGACTAAATACATTGAGGAGGCCAAGTAACATGATACACGGCTTTTCCTTCCCGATGGGTGGGGTTCAAATCTTGCTCATGTCACTAGTGAGCAAAAGCTGTTGACATCAGGCAGCTGAACCATGTGGAATGAGCTACTATCCTCAGTCCAGCTTTTCCTGGACAAGTATTCCTAAGTTCATAAGAACAACCAAGTCCACTTGGCTGGCAAGTCTCAGGAGTTAGAAGCAGCATGGAAAAGCAATAACTTCCTCAGTTGTGAAGAAGGAAATGAATTTTTAAGATAGCTCCGTTCAAGTGAAAGCTGCAGCATACCACTAACAAAAAGGCAAGGAATTTCAATTAATAAGTACATCAAGTCTGCACCTCCTGCAACAACAGTATGTGTCCTGAGCCTTAATCCCACAAACTTCTGAATGCACCTGAACATACAGTTTATCATATTTGCAGTCGACAGACCAAAGTGTTGCTCCTCTACAACATGACAAAACCCAGAGAGTAAAGATGAACTGTGTAAATTGCATCACAACATACATACCAGATCAAGGAGTGCACCAGAATAAATTGAAAGTACCCCTCAAACCATAACTGCATTCTCTGGATTAATTTTACTTTTTCCTTTAGCTCAACAAAACAGATGGCTTTGTCAACTTTAAGAAGAGTTAATTTGCTTCTGGAAACTTAACATTACACACAAGCTTGAATTTCGTCTTTACTCTGCTTATGGTAGGACAGCGTAAGATCTGCATAGCAAAGCCAGAAGACCAGGATATTAAAAACATTAGGGGCTCCCAAGTCTTCTTCCCCTTATCTCAAAAGCATGTTTTATTTTTGAGTCAAATCAGTTTAAGTACAGCTCAGACAACTCTAAAAGCAAAGCAAAATCAGTGTGAGATGAAATCCTCGCCTATGGAAATACTCCACTTCTCTTATACTTGATTTTTTTAAGCACGAGAAGCAAAAAAACAAAACTAAACCCATAGCAACCCCCTGAAGAAGCAGCTCTCAGCCACAAGCAATTTACACAAAGCTGCTGGAACTGTAATCCCCCCAAGCCCGTCCCACTGTTACGTAACAGTGCCAAGCCAGGATTTTTCACCAGCCAGCTCAGAGTTACTCTTAGAAGGAAATATCTCTCACACACCAGCAACAGACAGGGTTAAAAAAAATTAATCAACAAAACATAATAAAATCAAACAAAAAATCCTACACAGGCAAGTAGAGGAAAAAATTTAATCCAGAGACTACATGCATGTTAAAGGCATTTCCTTTTCAAGCAAGGTTTTATATTATATTCTAACTTAAAAGAATTTAACTTGCTTTCTCAGGTTACACCTTACCGGTTTAGAATATCTGTTTTCTCTCTCCAAGATAACAAGACTTCAACGACTTATATAGGTGCTCACAATGTACCTTTTTATTTAATTATTCTTTATTAATTTAACATTTCAAGCCCATTTCAGTTGTTCATCTCAAGAGGGTACAAATCATATCCTATATGACAGAAACAACAAAGTGATCTTTCGTTTATTACCACTAGTTGTTTTCTTGATTTCTTTAATGTCCATATGAAGGCAGTGTGAAGTGCCTATGATGCAGCAAAGAATAATCCTATTAACAATCAGTTTATTGTGTACTACACTCTTCAGATGCTATTTTAAGACCTTAAAAGGATTTCAATATTTAATAGAGGCCTGAACCAGTTAAGCAGATCTTCACATCTATACTAAAACACTGCCATTATGAGACAAACAGTTAGCAGGGGCAATGGACAACCAAGCAGCATGTTCCTCTTTCTCAACACTTGAGCTCAGTTTAACCAAGTCGATTTCTCACTGAGTTGCATTATAAAAGTATTTAACTACACATACTGCTAAGAAAATAGTGAGTTTAGATGTTTGAGATATTTACACGTATGAAAAATGCAAAGAGCGATTCCTGACAAATCACATTTAGATGAGCTGAAAGCACTGAAGGTTCTGTAAATACTGAAATAATTCCTATTCATGACAAACATTGTCTTAAGCCAAAGGAAATTCTGCCACAGCAAAGATCAGGCCGTTTGGTAATGTATTAGGACGGAACAGATTGAGGAAATTAAAAAAGAAAATGAGATACCCAAAAATCATAAAGTTCTCCTAATAAGATGTCCATTTGCTGTTTCTACAGGAGACAAGTATCAGCTTAACACAGGCTTTAAAGCCTACTCTTAGTGTGATGTAACAAACTTAAATTGTAAATATTCTAGATATTACAACGTAAAGGTGAATTTACAAGTGACTCTCTAAAAATTCTTGCAATTGTTTCTTACACTATCTGAAAATCTCCTATTTCCTTTGGAGGGGCATAAAATAAAGTAAGAGGGGAAAAGGTATATATAAACACAAAAATATAAATAACGCACCTTCCCAAATAATATTTACACTGAGTGTTTCATTCTGGCATACACTCATGTAAATACAGAGGTGTACGTATTTCAAGGCCGTTTCCATTTCTAGCTTCCCAGGATCTGGACATTTGCATGCAGCGCCCAGGATCTGTGCTGCCCACCGTAGCATACGGGTTACAACCCAACTGGGTGAAATACACCAGAGCTGGGTGCACTCGGCTGCGTGCCCAGCGCGGAAGGAAAGACACAAACAACAAACAAACAAACAAACAAACAAACAAAAAACACCCAGGCCATTAAATACACGTGCACTTCCTACACATCGAGAAACGCACATGTGCAATTTACATCAGGCATCACCCCAGTAAATAAAACCTCGGTCTGTACTGAGGGGGCACAACGTGTTGTTAACCCAAACTCCGGTTTGTTTACACGGCCGGGGCTGGCAGCACACGCGTAGGGGAAAAATCACGGAGCCCATTCGTGTTTGTGCCGAGGACCCCCACGCACACTGGCACGGCCACGGAACGCCCGCTGGATAACTTCACATCCTCGCAGGCCGGGCCGTCAACAAGAGACGGCGATGGAGGAGGAGGAGGAGGAGGAGGAGGAGGAAGCAGGCTTCGCCGCCTCCTACCCC
>VWZU01002260.1:508149-519831 GCA_013397095.1 Sterrhoptilus dennistouni | reverse complement strand
AGCGCCGCCGCTCCCAGGGCCTGCCCCGCCGGGTGCCCCATCCGAGCTGGGGCCTCCCCGGACAGGTGACGCGGGGCTGGCCTGCGCGAATGGGGGTCTCATTAAATAGCATCCTTGAGCCGGGGGATTGCTGATCCGCCCTTTCGGATGAAGGAAAAAACACGTCCATCACCCCATCTCGCCCAGCGCACCTGGCACACGCCAGCTCGGAGCGTGGGCTGGCTCGGCCTCAATGCTGGGGCACCCCCGTCCCCTCAAGTGGGCCTGCAAGGACAAACGGAATGGCCAAACATGGGTGAGAAGTGTTCGCCACCCCCAGCTGGAAGATAGCAACTCCTGCTTCATGTTTCTTAGAGGATTGGAAGTAATTTGCATCTCTGAAGGTGTCCTCCACCATTCCAGACAACATAAATATTGTTATGGGCTTGTTTATACATGTTGTTCAGGAGGAGCTATTCCTGACTAATTTCATGACTAATTTCCAGAATAAGGCTGAGCTGTTCCGGTTTAGTTTAACACTGTGAGTTTTAATTAAAGAGGAAAATAGGGCACACCTGTTCTGGAAGAGGGATGTTTACAGAATTGCTGTTGAATAACTTCTGTGTAGATCAGCCAAGAATCAACAGACACCTAACCTGCCTTCCCATTTTCCTCTGGGGTGATGCACAAGTGCTTGCTTAGCAGACACTATTGCTTTAGAAGGCCACAAAGAATATAAAATGGCACTTGTGACACATACTCTCTGCTTTGATTTGCCTGACATTTTTAGGGGTCGTTTTTTTGGCTGTCCTTGTGGTATTTTCTCTGAGCATGGGAAGACATTGTATGTGACTGACATTTAGTAGAACAGCATGAGTTCTCAGCTTGTTCCAACAACTGTGGTGAGCTCCATGTGCTGTGACCATCCTCTTATCTCAGGAGCGCAGACTAGCTGGTTAATAAAGTTGCCATCTGAGATTCCTGCTGCAATGGTAACAAGAGAATGTGAAACAGAGCTAGGGCTCAAGCAAGGGTGTCTTATATACGCCCAGAGAAATCCTGAAGCCCGTGACAAGTAAGCAGACATCTCCCCATATAGTAGGCATACTTCATGAAGCATGAAGGGCACAGAAGAAACTGGACAGAGAAGAAGCCCTACATCTTCATCCCCGCTGCCGGGAAACACTGCCCAGTGGCGCTTGGTGCTTGGACAGGGAAGGAGAAGCAGCATGTGAAGAATGCAGCATGGCCAGTATTGCCTGCACCTTGTGGGCCTCAGCTTCATGAAGTGTGGAGGACCAGTTTGGATCCGTTCTGTGGCTGCTGGCGTGAGTCATCTGGATTTGTCTTCATAGGTTGGAATAACGGAGACGCTGGGTCTCTCGAGTTTACATTTGCTCCCCCATTAATCACAGGACAAGACTTCAGCTCTGATTTTTTAGCAAGAAAGTATCGTTGCTGCTGCTGCTTATATAAGGACATCCAGTGTCACAACTCCAGCATGAGTGTATTAATTATGAAGGCTATATAGGAGTTCTTTTCTTTAACTATTTAATTTTCAATTTTCTATTTTTCTAATTTTCTATTATTCTTCTAATTTTCAATTATAATATGCCATCCAGGCTACATAAAGCTCTTTCATTTTATCTTGTGGTGGGTCTTGATTATTCATCTGTTGAATGTGTTTATTCTTTCTTTACAAGGTAGAATCCCCATTTCAAGTCATCTCTTCTTTAGGAGCATTTAGATGAGCTTTCATAAGACAAAGGTCAGTACCACAGCCAAATACCATGGATGTGGTGGCTGTATCATACCACTTCTGCAAGGTATGATATAGCCAAGACTCAGATCACAGGTGTAAGACCTCATAACTACTCTGTCGTGGTCTAGTGAAATCTTGACCCCTTAACTTGTTTCAGTAGCAAAATCCTTATCCTTGCTGTGATGGAGGGAAAGGAAGAGAGAGAGAAACCACTGAACATCATCTTCGTTCTCTGATAATGGTAACAAACTAGAGATACTGTTTCATATTTGTTAGTAGTAAAGGTTGTATAGGCATTCCTTATGACTTAAATCCGTCTTTCAAATCCATCCACACAGGTGGTCCTTCAGGTTTTTCTCACACTCCTTGGTCACTGAAGGATTTCTTTTTCATGGGATCTGAGTCCTATTAGATTCCTTTTTCTCATTTAACAGCAGGAAGAAAATACGAAGATCACATCTTTAAATGAAAAGAACAGAGTCAGTGGATTCTGGGAAAATTATAACACACTTGACCTCTTGCATCACTAATCCCTACTAGCATTGTTAGTCATTTCATCCCCTGGTAGAATAGAAGCCCAGCACGATACATTGGAAGCTCTGATCTTCCAAAGAGCAGTCATTTGTGATTACTGATTTTGAGGACAAGCTCTGTGAGAGCTGGGGAAGAGTTTTTGTCAATTCTGGAACAAGTTAGTAACCACCTCTTTGCCTCAGATGAACAATTATTTTCCATTTTAGCTGAGACATGACAATTCTTTTAAGCACACAGCAGCTATGGAAAGTAGCAGCATCCAGCTGAAGTGGAAGGAGGAATAAATGCCCATAGAATGAGAAGCCAGTAATTTTAATCCAGACACACAGACTGAGGGATCTCAAACTGTACCATAGATCCCATGAAAAATTAGCAATCAAGTTGTCTTGACTCTATTTCAGCAGCAAGGTGAGGATTATTTTATAGACATGTAGCAATACTTTTGCCCACTGACTCAACCAATTAAAATACTGTTCTAAAATATTGGTTGCAAGAGATAGTGTTTAAAATTTTAATCATTTTTATTAGAGAATGACTGTTCTAGCTACAGGGAGTCTGTTCTTCCTCCATTATTGTTAGCCTCTGGAAGTTCTGGCTTCACATGTAATAAATGTAAGTTTGACAGTATCCTGGAAGTAAAGGGGAATTAACGAGGGCCCTTAAGTACTATGATGGCTGGAAAGAAAATTTGTGCAACAAGGTTAGTCTGGATGTTGGTGCTGCCCTAACTAATGATTTTCCTAATTTTTCTTTCAAGAGAAATGTGCAATTGTTTTACTTCCCTCCCATATAAATCTTGCTGGGATTCTCAACATCTGTGTTGAGAATCCTAGGCCATAGCCTCTATAGCATTGTTGTCTAAAAGATTAAAACCACTACATACTAGTCCATGTTGATAGTGTGTCTTGAGGAGATGCTCCATAGTGAACTCAAAGTTGTTACAGCTCAGAGTGACAACAGTGACAACAAGCACCTAAAACTTTTGAAAGAAACAGATTCATCTATATTTAAGTAAAATAAATTTGATACCAAGTGTCATATACTAGCCTTGGATAGGCAATATAATTTATCAGTATTCCACCTGTCATTTGGCTCTGTCATATCCAAGAGACGAAATTCATCCCAGTGTAGAGAGCTTATACAAAGGACCACATAGCAATTTAGATCAGCATCAAGGGGCACTGTCTGAGGAAACAATAGTTTTCCACCACTTGTTCTACCTCAGTACACAAGAGGAAGATAGGGCCTGTAGCAGGTAAATTCTTTGTATCGTTGAAATGCTTTCTGGTTATTTTCTCGAGGTGGAAGAACACAGACATTTCAGATGGCAAAAAACAAACGTAACCCATCACTAATTGTATCCTCTCCTTTCTTCACACATGGGCTTCAAGTATTCACTGTGGGCATTTAACCTGTTGATCATCAGCCTCTCTGGAGCTTTGCATGTTTTTCCCAGCATACATCTATTGGGCTTTTGGGTTGGCTAATTTTGCAGGTTCTGGATTTGGGCCTGAAGCCTTTAGCAGAATTTATATGCACTGTGTATTAATGATACTGTGCCTGGTTTAGAAAGCAAAGCTAAATAGATAACTCTATAGAGAGTCAGGAATGGATGATACCAAAATGAATTGTGTTGCAATAAAATGCAAGCAATGGCATCTGGAATACAGAAGAGAGAAAGGTTAGCTACAAATTCCAAGATGCTGAATCAACATGGAAAGCAGTAACAACTGGTGCCATTAACAGTTATGTAGATCTTGACTGACATTTGAAAAGTCAATAAATAGTAAAAGAGAAGAACACAAGTGAGAGAAAATAACCTTGAGCCCTGGAAATCATTTACCCCATGCCAAAACTGGCCTGCTTACAACAGATTTCAATATAAAAGAAACATAACTGTGGTCATCTAAGGCTGCAAATTAATATTTGCATTCAGATTAAGCCTCTGGTGCAAAACTGATCCACAAGTCATGCCTGTAATCCCTCACAGCATGCATACTCAAGAGAAATCATGCAAAGGACTTCCATATCTGTCCCCATTCCAATACTGCTGAGAAGCAGCCTAACACAAGTTTCCTCCACTGCTGTTTCAGATTTCCTGAGAGGCACATACTTTCATCAGACTACTCCAGTAAGTCCAAAGGTGAAGACGAGATAAGAATTGAGTTTGGAAAAGAGTGAAGCCAGCATAAGAATAACTCAAAACACCAGAGATGGAAAGAATTATCTCAAACTGAAAAGTATAGTCAGAAAGTTACGGAGCCAGGTGTTTGAAAACCAGAGTCCCTATTGTAAGTCAAGTCAGGACTGGGACAAGGTGAGGTATAGGAGCACAATACAAAGGAAGCAGGAACCAGGAATCAAGACTAAGCAAACAAGAATGAAAGGCAAAGGAGTCAGAAGCAAAACTACAGCCAAATGGCACTGCAGGCTGCCAAGAACAACTGGTGGAGTTGCCTGACACATCTGCTATTAGAGGAAATTAGCCAAGCTTTAGCTCCTGCACAGCTGGGCCACAGTCCCAGTTGCCCTATTGCATCCAACTGCAGGGCCAGTAGCCCAGACAAAGCCCAACAGTGTGGTTAAACATTCATTGACTTAAAACTTGATCTGCAGGAGTAGCTTTCCCTACAAATTTACTGGTGCAAGCAGCAGGTCTAACTCAATTTATGTTTCCAGTAGTAGAACACTGCACTGATTCGCCTGTATGTGTTTAAAATTATTGCTTTAATTAAGCACTGCAAGTTTGTGCAGTGAAAATGTGTTACTGTAGAAAAAACCAAAAGCTGTATCTGAAGGCAGGCAACAGTGCCAAGGTTCCCAGAAGTGGAAAGATATCCCCTCATCTCCCCCTACTGGTGCGCCCGTCCCCGAGCCTCTGCCTATGCCAACACGTTGTGAAACTGAAAGAAAGGACCCTTGGGAGCAGCTTCCAGCATCGAACTGTTCTCAAGATGTTGGCAACAGCTTAAAAACAGTCTTGCTACCAAGAATTAGTCATTTGCTCCCATGGAGTTCATCCTGCAGGTTTTGGTTGTTAATTAGACATCGCTTTTAGATGGGAGTATACAGAATACAGATTTTTCAAGGAGCTTTAGGATGTTATCCCAGTGAATATTAAAATCTTCCAGAAAATATAAATTAAGAAAAAAAAAAAAAAAGGAAATCTCACTGCATTTTAAAGATGTTCTTGCAGTAGCAAACATCATGACAGACCAATGCCTGTTGGGAGAAAGAAACTATTTGAAGGAAATGGGAACAGCAAAATAACAATATATATATTAATTTTGTATTATAAGTATCTATATATAGCTGATTTACCTCTGGTGTGTTATTGAAAACTGCTAGTGACAGAAGCAGCTGAACAGATCCTGAATTAAGACATGATACCCAGGGTGTTTAATACCCAGGATGCTTTTCTGCCTCCTTTTTTCAGGAGTAATGCTGATGACAGAGACACAAGAACAAAGAAGAATGTGTGTAATTATTTTTGCAAGAGTAAGCCTTATTTGTTTTCATAGAGATGCCATGATTTATTATTTAGTTTTGCTGCCTTTATGGCCTGAAAACAGTATAGAGTAAATCCCTGCCACCTTAAAGGTAACATGCATGGAACACATCCTGGAGTAAATGATTTATTCAAGTGCCATCAGTGCTAGCTGAGGGCTCAGTGGTAACAGACCATAACTGGTGCTGAAAGTGAGATAATTAATCACAATAAGTTGATACTCAAGGAAAAAAAGCACTGAAAACTTTGATTTAGTTGCCAAAACTCTCAGAATGTTAAGTGCCTTGTGATGTATTATTTAAAGAAGCATAGTGAATACGAAAAGGAACAATGGGCTAGAAAGTGTTTTCCAAGCTGACCTCCTGTGCTATGTCTTTTCTGAGGAACTTTGGAATGGATAAAAAAGGACAGAACAATCTGATCTCTGAAAGCATGTTTGTAAAATTCCCAGATATTTTCAAAACAAAATACTGAAAACTAGAGATTGCCATGCAGTTTAAGGAGCTCTAATTAATATAACTGCAATATTGAATTAGATGTAAATAACTCAGGTTGGCTTAGTGGGAGCACTAAAAAATATAAAAATCTTCAATTAATTTTCAGACTGACCATAATTTACACATTGGAAATCCAGATAGTCACTTACCCCAAGGCTTTAAACTGCTGTACAATGCAAAGCTGCTTTTTAATGGTTATAAGTTACACTACACTCACTTAAAATATATTTTATGTTCCCTGAGTGATGTAGAACAGCCCTGATGTAAGGGAAAGCAGGTTTCTAATTGATACAAACATTCTTAACCAGGGATGCAAATTCAGTGCTGCTGTCTTAACCAACTGCAGCAAAGGGACTCTGTCACTGTAGCAGTGCCCTACTAGTCCCATGAGGCTTTCCTGCAGGGCAGCTTGCAAGATTAGCTATTAATCTCATAAAAAAAACCCCAGAAATATTGATAACCAATCTCTCCCCTTCTCCCTCATGCACCTATGTCATTGAAAAACATCAGCCTTAGGCATGGCAGACAACATCCTTTCAATTGTATTTTTAATCAAATTTCTTTTCATCAGCTCCTCAAATTTTATGTAAGAAGCATATGAGCCCTTTTAATCTTTCCTCCTCCTTCCTCACTTCTTAAAAGAAAGTTTCAGTGTTCTGTGCTTACTCAAAGAATGGCATTCAGCACAGCAAGAGATACATAAATCTTCTGAATTGCTAAAAAAGTGGTACCCAGAGGCTCTTTTGGCTCTAGATGATGACAATCGAATGCACAGGACTGGAGAACACAGTTAAAAAGTTCTCAGATAATAAATTTTCTTTTTAAAGTATCCTTAGTAGCAGAGATGCGAGAGTTACTGATGTGTTGGAAACAACAGAAATTATCATGTAGGAATTAAGGCTTCACCTCTTAAAAGGTGGCAGGATCAATAGCTCAGTTGAAGTGCATCTACACCAGTGTATGTGGCATAGGTAATCAAAAGGACGAGCTGGAAACCAAGGTGCATCAGGAAAATTATGACATAAGTTGCCATCCTGGCAAAAGTGTGGGTTGATTCACACAGCTGGACTGTTGTAGTGGATACTACAATGAGTGTAGGGATAGGCAAGAAGGAGAGGTGATGGGGTAGTTCTGTATGTTAGAGAGTGGTTGGATTGTCTGGAGCTTAATGATGGTGGTAGTGTTGATCTGCTGGTGGTAGGAAGCCTCTGCAGAGGGATCTGGACAGGTTGGATGAATGGCTGAGGCCATTTGTATGAGGGTCAACAAGGTGAAGAGCTAGGGTTGTCAAACACTGAAACAAGCTGCCCAGAGAAGCGGTGAAATCACAATCCCTAGAGGAATTTAGAAGACTTGTAAATGGGGCATTAGGGACATGGTTTAGTGATGGACTTGGTGGTTATCAGTTGGACTTGATGACCTTAAAGGTTTTTTACAACCTAAATGATTCTATGATTCTTATTGGTACAGAACACATCCATTCTGTAAATCGATGTGCTCTATAGGAGGGGACAATTTCATCATTTTGACTTTAACTGTTAGTGAAAATAATTTAAACTTAAGGCAAGGAGAAGATATTACCACTAATCAAAACTATTAGGACATTTCTTGTTGAGTGGAAGCGAACACTTTTCAGTTACTCTTGCTATCTTAGCTTTGCCAATAACACAGCACTTGTGTTCATTCCTTTGTATGACACTGCTTTCTGCCTAAGAAGGAAATATTTCTCTAACTCTCCTGGAGTTCACAGCCATCCCAAGAGTAATGACTTCTTGCTGGTTGTCTTCCAAAGGATGTTGTCAGCCCCTCAGTAGTTCATTTCGGGTGAAAATAACCCTTGTGCCAAGGCCAGGCCAAGATCATATACCAAGTAAGTCCCATTAAAATCTTCAGATAAGGCATAAATGACATTTAAGTACTATAGTGCTGGCCTCTGCTCAGTAGTGAATTACTCTAATAGCTGCAAAAATGGGTTTGCTCTGAGTTAAAAATTTGACAAATGCTTATCCTGACCTCAGAGTGGGATTGGTGAGACTTGCAAAATTGAGTAGCCCAGGACATACATGCTCTGCCAGATTCTTTGGAGTTTTCCACTTAAATATATCAGCTGGGAGAGGGCTGATGACAACTATACCAGTGAAGGTTCTGGATGCTGTTACAGTACATTGGTTCCTGGATACTTGAAGGCTGGGAGCAGCCCTGGCACCATGACTTGTGCCAAACACAAAAGTCACAGAGAGTGCTAGAACCATGTGCTTGTGCCATGTTCCCCCCAGCTGGGAGAGGGAGTCATGTCATTTCATCTCTGAATCTACCTATTTTAGTCATGGAACTTACAGGAAGAGAAAGGGAAGGGAGATGAGACAGAGGAAAGTGATTGCTGCCATGCAGATATACAATTAAATGAGGTCTAGCAGATGGCAGATGACCTGAACTCCATCTCTTCACTAAAATGGTTTTGTTTTGCCTCCTTCCTGTCCAGACTTAGCTTGAGCTGTCATTTTTTATTCTTGCTCCAATTTTTTTTCAGTCATTGGGTCAGCTAGGAAAAAAAAGTGTTGTTCACTGGAAAGAAAAAAGACAAATGGATGCTTCCAACACCATATAATTAGAGTGCAAAGCATAGCCACAGATAAAATACAGATCCATGTAAAATATGGGAACCAGACCTTCTGCCTTACTAATGCAATTATTCATATGCATGGCAACACAAATATGCTGTGGAAGGGAATCTGTGTCAGTGATAATGTTTGTTCAGATATTCACTTGCATATTCATGTTCTCAGATGGAGAATGTGCAGTGAGGAGTGATTTGTTCACCTCCTTCCATTTCCTTTTCCTCAAAACTTTCCTCTTTTGTTTTCCCTTCTTTTCTCTCTTTTAGTTTGGATCTTTAATTCCCCCTCCTCCCTCATTTTGGAAGTGCTTGGAACAGTATTTTAAGAAAGTTTTATAACAGCATGCTTCCCTTTAAGAATGTAGATTGCACCTTGCAGTAACCATACACATTCTTCTAGAAGAACCTTTGCATTAAAGCTGCTCTTCCTGCCTTCCCTCCCCTCTTCCCTCTTCTTTTTCCCTTCATCTTCTTAGCTCTGTAGTAGCCTATGGTGGGCAGTGATAGGGAGGAATGATTAAGACACTGTTGTGACATTTTCCAGTGATTCTTTTCCAGGAAGGAACCATTTCACAGAGTCCCAGTATATACTCTCACGGTGTCCAGAAGCACTTTCCAAAGTATTCTAGCGATTCTTAATTTTAAACTCCATTATTTAAGTGGTAACCAATTTCTCCCAATCAGAATGTGTACTTTGTATGTCCTCAAGTTTTCTCTGGCCACTGTCTTTGAACTATCTACCAAAATAAATTAGGGTAAAATCTGACTATGTCACTCACAAACAGGGATGAGCTTAGTAAATCTGGGTTTTGCCTATTTAAAAAAATTGCTAGTACTCCTTTAAATCTATAGTTGCTGCCAACAGTAACACACATGGCAGCCAGCTTCCATCTGCATTGAGATTTCCCAGACAAGCTGTATAATATCACTCCAGAAGTTACTAAGCCTTGGCAATAATCGGAAGATTGGTGGCGAGACAATCCAGAAACAATGGATGAAGTTAATCTGGGAAGCCAATGAAATAAATACTATCACAAAACTGAGGAAGAAGAAATTGCTGACGTACTAGGAGCAGACACTGGCCTTTCATCTTGAAGTTCTTCATATTCTGCATGTCATTCATATATTCCCATTCTATGAAGGGCATATAGGAAAGCTTGTATGAAGTAACACTAAAAACATTCTGCTGAATTTCTCTTAAGAATATGATTTTCCAAATGGATGAAAAAGAAAGAATACTAATTCCCTTCTGTCCATCCTACTTACCAATTGCAGAGAATCATTTCCTTTCTTGTGCAGGCAAGCTGTGTAAGAAATAAACAACAAGAAGTTTCACATTTCACATTCAAAAATGCAGATTTTGGAAGCTGAACTCAGCAAAATTCACACTGGAAACAAGACACACATTTCTAACACTGTGAGTAATTAACCAGTGGGATTGCTTGCCCTGGGATATGCTGGGATACTTGGAGCTTTTAAATCACATCAGAATGTCTATAAAAAATGCTGTCTGCTTCAGCTGCAAGATACTAAACTCAGTGTAGAAATTGGCTCTGCTCTGAACTAAACTAGATGGATCCTAAGATGCTCTGGACTAGATGGTCCTAAGGGCTTTAGTGATTAGGAAATACGCTCAGGAACACATCCAAGTGTAAAACCCAACTTGCACAAATACCAGTAATGCACACAATTTATGAATTCACTTTTGCTGAGAAGTCAAGCACTCAAATTCAAAGTTAGCTCTCTGTGATTGCACTAGTCATACTAGTGTGGCTTCAAGTGCAACCAAACCAAAATTCCAATTAAATGTGAACCCTGCATTTGCACATTTTTGTTTATGCATTCATTTTTTTAAATCACTTCTTTCTTATAGCCTGGAAATGAAGAACTGTGTCCCAGTAAAAATAAGAAAGTGACCGGTGGCAACTAGAGAATGAAAGGGTATCAGCTCAGGAAAGCACTGCTTAGCCCTGCAATGACCAACACCAAGCTGTTGAGACTCCCAAGCACCACAGTCTGTGTTTCTTCTGAGACACCTAGGTGTCTTCATAATTTAATTTGTATAATCCACAGTTAGCCTGAGTATAATTACAGTTCCATCAGCCTTAGTGTCCTGCAAAGCAAAATCCTTGTCCCAGAGCATAAAGAGAAAAATTCCAATTTGCTCTCATCAGCCATTGCCAGAAAGAAACTTCAGCCCCTGCTGATGGAGATTTCTTTTGGAGCACTGGTCACCAAGACCAGGCAGCAGGAATGTAGTGAAGCAGTTTGCACAGCTCATGCTTTGTTGGTTTACGTAAAAGTTTGGCTTTTATCCAAAGAGCTAGAATCCATGGCAGCTTCTCATTCCTAGGAATCATATATTTGAATGCTGAATGCCCTGCCACCTCCAATTAATTCAGGAAGTTCTTTATGGCATTTTATGCTAGCAAATTTATCAATTCAGCCTGCTGACTATGTGAGAGGTTTTTTCTAAATAGTCTGCACTGAATATCTGTAGGCAAGTAAAAGATGCCACGCATGAAAGCACAGCACTTTTTCATAGAAGTTCAGTGACAAAGTCTCTTTCTTGGCTGCTTCATGGCACTGACACTTAGGACATCTTTCTAGTGATACTAGTAAAAGTTATTGGTAATAGTCCATCATGACTTTGGTTAACTTTATCCAGCTATTCATTTGAATATTCTCCTTCATTTGTGAGATGAATTTCACTGATCAGACTAGCTAGATGGAATATTTTAGCCAGAACTTTGCCCTAAATTGCACCTTGTTTTCAATTTTATCA
>VWZU01002260.1:439908-508122 GCA_013397095.1 Sterrhoptilus dennistouni | reverse complement strand
AGGAAGGAAGCATTCAAGCCATTAAAGTCAGTGGTTTTACCTTACTCCTCAATTAGTTCATTTATTTCAGTGAAGCTCCACAATCTTCCACAAGAGCTAAATATGTCTCCTAGTATATTTTTACTGCCAGGAATAGTCCTTGTGCAATTCAGAGCGCCCTGGGCTGCCACGGAAGGAAGGTACCATAGTGATCTCTGAGAAACCAGATCTCTTAGGTGAGATATCAAACTGAGGTCCCCAGAATTGCATTTCCAGACAGTAAGACAAAACTGAACTAGCTGGGGACATCACAGTCCTTGCTGCATAGTCCTCCTGTAGCACTGAGATAATTGTTCATAATTTTGCAATACGAACTCTCTTCTTGTGTTTCTACATTTTTGATTTTGAGAATTGAGAAGCCTGGAGCTCAGTGCTTTTTCAAATTGTTATACATGCCAGATGCATATTTGTCCACCGCATGGTTATGTAAGAGCAGCTCAACAAGTCTCTCTGCTTCTCCTTTCCCATGGCACAGCAGACATGATTTAAATCCCAGTCTGCAATGTTTGCTGCGTGCTGATGTCTTTCCACATGAAAGGTTTGAGATGTCGTAGGCCACAGGACTACTGATAGGCAGCTAGCTATCAGTGCTGCAAGATTTCCTAGTCTTTGGCTAGATATTAAATAGCTATAACAAACAACAGACTCCAAACTATCTTTCCTTAAAGCATAATTCTTCCATCCTGAAAACTGCTGGTAGGATTTGGTCTGAACTGATACCCCCACCAAAAAATTCAGCAGAATTTTAGGAAATATTGACCTGTCAATAAACAAAAGTCACAGAACAAGAGGCATACATCCTTTGATTTTACTGATTTCTTTTTTTTCCTCTCTTGTCCCCCGTTTATATGAGTTTTTAAAACTAGATGATCAAAGCAGTATGTATTATAGCAATACAGGAGAAAGCAAACCCTTCACTCTTAGCTGTTCAAGCCCACACACTACTGCTGAGGTACCATTTTGATGTCCTGTTCTGGCAGCTGTGTAATTATATCTCAAGTAGCATAATTAGATTCACTGTGCACACACTCACTGAAAGAGAGATGAACAACTGCAGTGGCTTTCAAGATAAGATTTTTATACTGATGCTCTTTCTGCTGCTATACAAAAATTCTCGTAGTGAAGTCAGTGAATCACAGTAATATGTAAGTGTTGACAGCTATTTATGTTAGGTCCTTTTGAATTTGTAAACAGAATATGACAGAACTAAAGCAAACACCAAGAGGTTATTTTGCACTCTGCTGAACTACGCAAAATGATATAAAGACATTTCAGAAAAGTTTTATAGAGCTGGAGAAAAACGCTGCACTGTAAGATGAAAATTCAAGATTGTTTTGGAGGAAAACCCTTCACCTCAGAAAGTTTATCCTTGCAACATCATGCTGGTTCACATGAGCTTTCCATTTCTATAAAGTAGATGATTCCCAAACCAGGCATGCTCAGTGTGTGCACATGGACAGGAGGGTGCAGTGCCAAGGCACAGCCTCTGGATGAGCTGCACACGCTGCTGTGGCCAGCATTATCTCAGCACCCAGCACACACACACACAAACCAAAAGGGTGTGCAAGTTCTGCCATAGCCATAGACAGGATGTTGCCCACAGAGCATTTCAGCAGCCAGCCACATCCTCCTCCACTGTTTCTTTTTTAGATTTTATGGGAGTCCCCGGGATCCACATGGAGCAAAACTCATTCATTCTTCTTGCTGCTCTTTCCCTTAACATCCCACTCTCATCCCCCTAGAAATCACCAAAAAGAGAAAAGTACATCAGGACCTGGCTATAAGAATGTGAAAGTCTTGCTTGGTGAAGCTATAGACAAAATAGATTTAGAGTTAAAATTCACAAGAAATGCCTGCTCTGTGTCCCAGTTCTAGTTTTCAAAGAGTTGACTGTAAGATATTCAAAATTTGGGGTATTTGTTTGCTTGTTAGTTTGTTTGTTTCTCTTGCCTTGCCACATTTCTATTTCTGAACACATGCCAAGGCAAAGGCACAATGTTCATTCAACAACAGCCAGTTCCCATTTTGATAGTTCAGAGACTTCAAGTGTGGCTCAGACTGACCTAAGGTATGCTCAGACTAACCTCGTGATGTCATTAAGGAATAGATGATGGGCATAAACAGACTAACATGAGAACTAACCAGCACAGATGTCTTCATTGCCTCAGTTCTCTATGTAATTGCACCGTATGCCTTTCCATCTCCAAAATCTTTTCCTTACTTGATTCTTAAAGTAAAAAAATTATATGGAACCAGTAGGAAGGGGCGGTGATCATATAAGCTCTACTAGGTGAAAGAATGCATTGTTTTTGTTGCACACATTTTATAACTTATTTATGCAGTATTCTGATTTACTTATGGTAGTATAAATCAAGAGTAACTCAAACACTCAGCCAGCATGAAGGAGTTCTCAAAAGTGGGATGTTTTGTGTTTTCTCAGCTCAGAGGGGTCACAATATTTTGTGTGAATATCTCCTGTCACTTCTGCCCTCCCCCCAAGAAAGCACATTTGCTTCTAGCTATAGCAGAATGCTTGAAAGTACAAGCACTCTGGGTTAAGAACTTCTAGATGTATTATTGCTTAAAGCATTATCATTTTCAAGCCAATTTAATGATTTTGAGCACTCTGGGTTGGCAACAGTACGCAAGTTGAAATAAATGAGGTGTAAACGCTACGTAAGGCTGAAGAAATATACACTGCATGAAGAGCATCATATATGAATCTCTTGTCCACAGTTCTGTTGGCTGACCTCTAGATAATATCTGTATTGCCACTTACTGAATGTTGCTTCAGTAACCTCTGTCTTGCTGCCAAAATCAATATTCCTGGTTTTGGTAACACAGCCAGTTATGATACATGTTATTTAGAGGTAAACTGATTATAAAGAACCTGATGAAAACTGGAAATATTGAGAGAACAGACAATATTTTCAGGGAAAAATTATAAGACATGGAAAATTTTACTTATTTGGGCAGCTGAGTACAGCAGATGGCAAGATCTTCAGGGAAATAAACACAAAGTTTGGGAAAGCAAGAATGTGTTCTAGCAGTTGCCAGTGATCTCATGCAGCAGGAAAATCAGTCAAAAATTAAATAGACAGTAGCACCAGTGTTTTGTCAACATTTAGTAAAAAATGGGGACTTGGCAGCCAGAAAGGATAGGACAGGGGAGGCTGACTGGCTCCGAGGGCCAGTGTTAGCAAAAATAATTGTCAGGATCAGATGGTATTATAAATTTAGCAATCGGGAGGTTTCAATGGAGATTCACCGCTTGTAAATCAAAGAATGTGCAGCTATAAAACTCGACTTACCATTTATTAAGGTTGGAAAATAAATCCAAAATCATGGAGTCCAACCTCTGACCAAACTAAATCATAGAACTATCCCAGCTAAACCACAGAACTAAGTTCCTTGTCCAATTGTCTCTTCAACATTTCCAGGGATGGTAACTCCACCATCCCCCAGGCAACTTGTTCCAATGCCTGACCACCCTTTCAGTGAAAAAATTATTCCTGATGTCTAACCTGAAACTCCCCTGGTGCAGCTTGAGGCCACTCTCTCTCATCCTGTCACCAGTTGCTTGGGAGAAGATGCTGATCCCCACCTGGGTACAGCCTCCTGTCAGGGAGTTGTAGAGAGCAAATGTGAACCTGCTACAGTCCACTCCCAGGACACTGACTGTCAAGTGATGAAACAAACCATGAGCAAGATCTGGATGTATTACATGGTAAAGCAAATAATATGGTCCCAAGGACACATTTTTATCAATTAAAATGATTCTTAAATATTCTAGTTCAATATTTAAGAATATGGTCTCTGAACATATGATTAAGTTTAGAAATACAACTACTGAGCATTCATAAATCCATGTTATTCCACAGAAGGCCTATAACCATCTCTTTTGGGTAAAGACTACACAATATCTGACCTAGGATTTATCCTTTCTCCATTTATTGCTACTCAAACTTACATTCCACCTATATAGGATAAATAAGAAAGGCAAAATTTGGCCTGTTATGTCAGACTGAATTAGCAAATTATTTCATTTTAAAACAAGAAATTTTAGATGGCTAGAATTATCATTGTTTCACTTGTGTTTCACATTTTAATATTTACTCAATGTCTCTTTGTACATGGGAGTCGTTCTTAGTCTTTCATTTCAAATTACTACCAGCTATCCAGGTGCCAAAGCTTGAAAAAAGGATACCTATGGATGCAAGGAAAAGTGAGGATGGAGAGAAATTATACATGCTTTCTGTATATAGATGCATGAAGTGTCATCATTGTGGAACTGAGCTGAACATTATTTACAACCATACAACTTTTGTAATATCTACCTCATGATCAAGTACCAAGATTTGAAAAGACTGGGTATACAAACAAACTGGACAAAACCTTTCTCATGTGTCTCATGTACCTTTGTGTGATATTTATGCCTACATGTATATGCCTGTTACACCTGAGATGAATGAAGTGCTCTTCATGGTAAAATTAACTCAGTTACTTTTCTTTTTTTTATTAGAATTTACACATTCAGTAGTAATTCTGCACTGATGAGGTGGGTGAATTCCTTGTCTACTGATATCAGAAGTCTTTTCCTGAGAGGAGAAAGGATTTCATGCAGCATTTGAAAAGAACTGAATCAAGCAAAATGATTCATGATACATGTATGCATCTAGATATCTTAGGCTTAGATCTAAGTACAACAGGACCATGACCAAACAATAGTAATTCATAAGCTTTAGCAGGAATTGTGGACAATTTGTAGTATTTTTGTAATTTACATCAGTTTTCAATTTTTTTAGGTATCCCAGAAGCGTAACATTGCAAAAAACAATACCTTTAATTTTTGACCATTTTTTAATTAATTGGATGTTCCAGCAGTTAAAAAAATTCCCTAGAATATTAGACTCTCAAGTACTTAAAAAAATTAAGGCATGCCATCTACTCCAAAGCTTTGGGCCATTTGATAATCAAGACATACTGTTGTTTCTTAATCTAGAATTTTGCTATTAATACAGGTGAAAAAATTACACAATGGTCAATTTCAGAGATATGTCTCCAGAAAAAAATTCCTCCCAAACTTTAGTAATTTGAAATTGAATCATTCCCTAAAACTTGAGTTTATTATGTACTTCCTGTACTTTTAATATTGTAATTCTGAATATATTTGGTTTTGAAGTATTTTAAAATGTTCTCTTTTGTACCCAGATAAAGAGACTAACCCTGAATGTAGCTTCCACTGTTGAAACCAATCATCTAAATATTTGCATGGGAAGAGCAATCTTTCCATCAGTTCTGCATTTACAGCTGTTCAGTTGCAATGAATCTTTCTCACTTCTTGGCCAAATGTCTTATCTGAATGCAATTAACATTTCTTTGGGTTTTTTTAATTTTTCAATAAAAGACCACTTCTAACCCTCCCCCCAAGTTATGTATAGTATGGAGAATATTTTCCAGAAAAAGCTTCTGTTCCCAGTTCTTACTCAGCAGACTCAAATCTCCTTCAGATATTGTTTGTAATAATCCAATCAATCACCTACCTTGGCTCACTGATGTGTATCATCAGACATAAAAACCTCCAAACCTTTGGAAAGGTTTATTCCTCAGCCAATGTGTCTACAGACTTAGTACACGTGTGGAATTGAATGTGTGTTCATGTCTTTCCTATTAGGATCTGCAACAACCTGAGCAGATTCCAAGGCAGTAAAAAAAGATTCTACCTCCCACTGATTCAATTGGAGGAACTTGGAGACATTCCCTATCTCCTCTGCATTCAAAACCTTGCAGCACAAGACCTATGAGTCACTGAGCAGGGATCTCATCTTTATGTTCATCTTAGTGGCAATCAATAGCTTTCATTCTTCCTATATAGGTTATTACATACTATAAACATATGCCCATGGACAATTCAGGCATATAAAATAGGAGATAAATAAATAAATAAATAAATAAATAACCTGCGCTGTCAAATGTATGGGAAGTAAGTCTGAAGTGTTCCAGGTATTTCTATTTTCCTAGCTTGGTGGCAATTTTCTTTGCATTTAGCAACAATTTTATAGTCTTTAATCATGTCATAATTGTCTTGAAGATAAATACCTTATTTACAAGGAAATCACTTTTACGGCTGAAGGTTTTTCTGGTTAAATATCATGATTCAGTTTGGACAGACAGAATATACACAGTGTAGAGAGATTACATCATCTTAACAATTAAATTCATCATTACTTAGCATTCGAACTCTTGGGAACATAGATTTGTTCTTCTCTGGTTTGCAATCCAATTCAAAGTAAACACATACATGAGTAAGTTTATAGCCACCCCCTCCTTCTCCTTCAAACTTTTGATTAAATGTCCATGTAATGGTTTTGATGAAAGACACATTAAAATATAATATTTTAGCAAGGCAGTTCTACATCATTTCCTGTCCCAAATCTACATAAAGGCCCAGATTCATGGGTCTACTGAGGGAGGTTTGTAGCAGAAGGTCTGCACTGTCTGTTGCCTCCTGGGGGAAAATGCAGTTCATGTTGATGGCAGTGTAAGCCAACCATGGCAGGAAGCAAATGTACCTTTTCAATGCAAATGTCAATATTACTTTTCATTTTCAGCCAAGAATGTCAAACATAAGTTCTGAAAATAAATCCATTTACAATTCAGGCAGTTTTGCTTTCATATTCTTTACCACAAAAAGTATTGCATTTGTTTGCACTTAGATTTCATCTTAAGTTTATTTGTAGGTGTTTCAAAAGGGTGGGGGTTTTCATATCTACAACCCATTTGAATTTGTAATAAAAGACAGCTTAAATTTTTAAAATTGATCACAGATTCATTAAGGTTGGAAAAGACCTTCAAGATTATCAAATCGAACCTTTGACTGGATACCACCATGACCACTAAACCATATTGCCAAGTACCATATTTATTCATTTTTTTGAACACTTCCAGGGATGGTGAATCCACAACTTCCCTGAGGAGCCTGTTCCAATGCTTACCACTCTTTCAGTGATCCAGGAGTTCTGTCTGACTGAAGAGGTTGAAACCAAAACTGTTAGCAGATGAGACTTCTGGCAACCATGAGAACATACTTATAAAGAATTCAACTTTTTTTTTTGTAAACCTATACAAGTTACTCATTTTTCCCTGGGTCATATCTGAAACAAAAGTTCATAGCTGTGTTTCTCAATTCAAAGCTATTTTAGAAAAAAAAAAAACAAAAACAAAAACAAAAGGAGATTGAGAAATCATTTTTACAAAAAAATTGAAGAAATTGCTAATTATTTCAGTGAATATGTTGATGTGCCTGGCAGGCTGTTTCACAAAGTAGGGAACCATGACTGTGCTCTTTAAAGGTTCTTTCTTCACAGAAAAATTTTTCATTAGAATACAAAGACATGACACAACCCCAAATCTACTCAGCTGATAAGTATTAGCCTCCTCTCTTGCCTTCTTGTAGAAAACAGGCAAATCTTTGCTTACTTTGCTTCATGGCTTAGCTCAGACAGATAGCCACAAATCTCTCTGGACTGTTCCTTCACTCTTTCAGCTACTTGGTTTAGGCAGAAACTGGATAAAGTCCAAATACCATACATGCAAACATGTCCTGGACAAATGATTTTATATTTTGACCAGTAAAGAACAATTTTTAGTGGCAGGATTAAAGCTAAACTGTTGGATCAATATAATAGGAATTCTTTTGCAGTGTCTATTTATAAATACATCCATATCATAGCAAAGCAGTTACACAATTCCTATTTCTTCAATATACTTTCACATGCTGGTGACTATTTAATGAAAATAGAATGATAAGAAGAATTATCGCCCACTGATTGCTTCTAGTTTAAGCTTGGGGAGGAGGGTGTATAAGCCTTCACTTTCACATTCTGTTCCTTCAGCTAAACATACAAGGCTTGGTCTGTAGATCTGTATCATGTTAAATATATATATATAGCTTGTGAGGTGGCCATAGTGCTGGGATGTGCAAATCCAGCTCTGAAGTCTACACCTCTTCCTGTTTATAAATAGAGTCCTGAATGTTAAAAACTGCACTGAAGCAGATGGCACCTTACAAAAAAAGCCATTAAATAGCTTTAATTTTACTGTATCCATTATTGTACATGAAGGTAGAAAATTCTTGCACAATTATGTGGATGAATGTGCAAATTATGTCTCTTCCTTACACTTTGAACAAGTTCCTAAGGTTCCAAAATTTGTGTTTTCCTTAGCATAAAAAAGCTCCTCACTCTGTTAGGAGCAGCACATGCCCTTTTTGCCTTACACAGAGATGGCCGGGGCACATCTGCCAGGGTTCCTGTGGCAGATGACAGCCCCAGGAGAAAGCTGTGCTCCCTACCCCAGCTGGGCACAGGCTCTGCAGCCCTACAGTCCTGATGCAGTCCTGAGCTGCCCTGAACTATCGGCATGGCCCAAGATCTGGACTTTACTATTAAGACTTAAACAAACCAGCAAAAACTACTGCGACACAGTCAGCAAGTGTCTGAAAAGAACTTTATGCATCAGCTGCAAATAGACTTCCAGTAGAAACATTACAAGACTGATAAAATAACTATGTTTAATGGGGCATGGAAAAGTTAATTCTGAAGTCCAGAGGCTCCTTAGTAGCTGGAGACTGGAAAGGCAAGGGGCAGAGAGGTGGAGAGACTTCTGGAGCCACACCTGACAAAACTGCAAAGTGTCTGGAACCAAATGGACAGACATGAGCTCTGGGAATCAAACCACGGAGGGATGTTAATGGTGCTTGGTCCCTAGAGAGCTATTGTAAATGAAAATGACAACTGCCAAGCACATTGTCCAATTAAAAAAGGCAGAGCTGAAGAGACAGGTATTTCTAGACCAGTCAGACTGGGTCCCAAGAAGCTACAGTGCTGATTTACTTGTGAAGAGAGCTGGGTAAAAGAATGTACTGTAATAAGAGTTTAACACCAACTGGAACAATCTTGGGACGCTAAATTCGCTTTCTTTTCCAGGGAGACTCCACAGTAAGATTGTTTCATTCTCACTCAAAGTCTGTTTGATATATTCCACTTTCTCTCCTAGGAAATAACATTTTATTTATACTGTTCCTTTCCCATATATTCAAGAATTTCTGGTTTTATGCACTCAGTTAAGCTGACAGTGGTTTCTGGCACTTTCTGTGCTGCAGGTAGAATTTGTTCAGTACTCTCTGTGTTGTCTTCAGACATAGCTGAGCAACACAGTAATGTTGTGATGCCTGCATGTGTCTGACAATCAGTGTGACTGACAATCCCAACCTCCCCATAAAAACAGAAGTCTAATCCTCAATTTGATAATGCATTTTAAACAAAATAATATATTTTGTTATATAATATATATTTAACAAAATAATAATATTTTACTCTAAATGTATTTGGAGTAAACCATGCAAAACTTTCTTATTTTGAAGTATTCAAACTTTTTCTAGTTGCTAATTAAGTGCTTGTCCCCATTAGTCTCCCCATAGTTTCAGAAGCTTAATTATATCTCCATCTCTCACAGCAGAGATCATTTGTGAAAGCCTTGCATAAAAATGTCAACAACATAATCAGAAAATAAAAAACATCCCATGATAATTGACGTTACTAGCACTAACAAATATAAAAGCGCAGTGAAGGTGAGTGATTCCCAAGCAAACCATATTTTTTTTAGTGGGACTGCCTGGGTAAGCAGGCAGTATTACAATTAATGAAAAAATCATGGGAAATTGACACTAGGTCATGAATAATTGTTTAACCAAAACAGAGCTAATTAATTATTTTAAAATAGCTGTTTGACCTGGGAAAGGCTATGCAGAGAGTAATTGTTACAGAAGCTCTGTAAATTAGAAGATATTCTGGAGCTACAGTAGGTGTGGGATGTGTAAAGATAGAAAGGCTTCTATTTTATATGGAGGATGAGCAATTCACTAAAATTGCACAGGGATATGCTGATAAAGTTCTTAAAATCAAAGATCTTTGTTCCACCATTATCAAAAACATTCAGCAGAGAACATAGCTCTGGAAAGCTGCATTTCAAGCATTTGAGAACAGTACTTGCTTTGAGATGCTTCATTTTCAGTGAGACATTGAAAACATTGCATATACAGAGTTACTCCTAATTGTGTTGGATTATAACAATAGATGACTCTGTGTACTTTAATTAGCCATGACAATCATTAACTTGATTTGTAGCAGTTGATGTTTTCCATGAAATGAAGATGATCAGGTCAGTAATGAAGGCTTTGCCATGTGTTTGCAGCTGGTATTTTATTTGCTTTATCAGAACATTCATGCTCACAGCAGAAGTGCTTTCCCTTAATCTAATGACTCTGGCCACTCTACCAACAGAGCATTGCTTCAAATGGATTCAAGTTGGATAAAGACTTAAACTCTTTTTTGATTTAATTTTTTAAAAAACAAGCTTCTAGCTTCAAAACTATGCTGCATTAATTAAAAATATTACTGATCATTGAGTTAAAGGCTGCAAGTAGTTTTGCAACATCCAAAGAGGTGACAGCAGGACATTCTCTGCAGAGTGCAGGAGTGATTATGTTGATTATAGTCTGAGGAGGAACCAAATCAATCCCTCTGTCACTTTTGGTACTACTTACTTAGCACTGTTCTAGCTACCATAAGAAGTCATATAGACAAGTAATAATGTAGAATTCTCAGTCCAGCAGGGAAAGGTTCCCTCATAGGGAATCTGTGCACTGATGACAGTGATTTACCATGATATAAGGATTTTATAAATCTAAAATGTAATTGCCAATCAGGAGAAAATCACCAGACAAATGGCATGCCATTCCACATCAGAGCAGCACAGGGAACACCAGTGGTTTATTCAGGTGGCTACAGCATCACAGTACCTTGTTACATAGAGAGACTGAGAGATGCTCTGAAATTCTGGTGGACAAAAAGCCTTCAACACGATCTTCAACTTTGAACAGTCTTAGAGAAGTTTGCTTACAACTGTGTTTGCAATCAAACCAAATAAAGAATTGTGCTAGGCTTAATCCCTTGCCTCTGGCCTTATTTACTCTTTAGTGTATAGTTACCAATCACAGCATTGATTTTCTCCCATGGATTTCTAATACAATGTATCTTCAGACTCTCAGACGCAGTATCAGATAGAATTCCACTCTGGTCTGTTCATTGGCATGTTGTTGAAATCAGGAAATATAAGCCTAAGCTTGAAAAAATACAATGGTGACAGAAATGCAGTAAAAAACTTCATATACAAAAAACCCTCTTACATACAGGGTATATAAATTGGGCAGCAAATGAGTTATAGTCACTTGTACCCATTTAATGATTAATGGCCATGAAAAGTTGATGTAAGTACATATATTTATCATTTTCTGGGTTCATGTTAAATCTTGAAGCTAGGGGAATATGTACTTAATAAAGTTATCCAGAGCTGCTTTTGGAATTTCAAGGAAGGTCAGCCATGCATTAAAATGTACAATCCTGAGGAATTAACTTCCACATTTAAGCATGTATACGTACTAAAAATTGACCTTCCAGGAAGTAATTACTTAAATATCTTTCGTACACCCTGCATTCAATATTCAGCTTGTAGCATACATTTCCATAGTGAGTTAACATTTAATATTCTGTACCTAAATTAAGGAGCAGGAAGCAGAAGCCCTACAAATGAAAAAAATGTTTTCCTTCAGTTTTCCTACCATTGCTCATTCTAAAGCCCACTACCTACTACTACCTACTGCCAAGTCACTGAATAACTACTTCAGTTCTTTTTTAAAGAGTTCGCTCAGCAAATGGACTTGACCTTAGAAGTAGGGAAAAATATACCATCCATTCTAGCAACATTGTTGTAGCACTAGAAAATGTATCCATTCTTAGTGGTTCACCATCGCAGGAAGGAATTCTGAAGTCCTTCCTGGATTAGAAGCAATGACAAAAAACCTCCAGATTATAGCACAACTTTAATTATCATGGTGTCCACAGCAAATTTGGTATTTAATCCCAATTTAGGGGACCATTTGTAATCTGAGTCAGGGTTTCCTCACACAGGCCTCAATTTATGAGAAGACTTCCTTTAGAGCTGCAAGTATCTGACTGTTGCTTAAGAAAAGAGCAACTTTCACAGGAGAGTCCCTCCAGCTCATCACAGATGTCAGTGCATAAGCAAAATGAGAATTCAGGTGCTGGCATGAATAAGAGTCCCATCAGATGGTAAAAGCCAAGAAAATGCCATGGAAAATTAACAGTGTTTAAATGTTATGAGCAGTTTACATTATGGGAAGCCACAAAGCTCAGGAAAAAAGGACATAAAGGCTGCCCCACTATTCACTCTCTGCCAGTGGCCATTAGCATTTATCGAAGGAAGAAATGTGAGACAAAAGGCAATTCTTTTAAACATTCAACCACCTTCCTAACCATATTCCTAACCACCTTTCCAAGCTGAAAACTGCATCTGAAAAACCTTTTAATAGCCATTTACTGACCTGTCTCCCACAGAGTCCTTACTTTGGCATTCTTAGTTCTTTGTCTTCATAACGCCATGGATTAACAGGCTGCATGAATTAACACTGTGTTGCCTGCACAACTTCCTCTTTTTTGTTTATTTTGAAGTCACATCATAGCATGAGTGTTGATGAAGTCTTATACTGTAAGAAATAGTGAGTAATCATTGCCTACATGCTTTCTCTGAACCATCTATCATTGAACAGGCCTGTGTCATACCTCCCTTAGTCACCTCTTTTCCATAATAAAGGCAACCATGCCACAACTGTTAATGAGGTCGTTCACTTCAATATATTTCCAACTAAAAGAAAATTTCCAAGAGAATAGAGATAATGTTTGTAAATGAAAGCCAGGCCCTAACCTGCTCCTTGCAAAATAAGGTGATATTTCTATGCTGTCTTCCAGATAATTCATAACTTGCATAACACTCCCTAGATAACCTCATTAGTCCTTTAGATATGGGAAGTGTAGCAATGTCTGTCTTTTCTTGGAAGCCTGAAGAAGTCAAAGAAGATTGTGTGTGATTCAAGTGTGAGCCAGTGTGTGCACAATCTCATTTTACAACAGGGCAATAATTATAGAAGAATTTGTGGTCAAGAATTCTTGCAAAGCATCTGAGTGCCCTGGTCTGTCTCATGGTCTGCAGGTGAAAAAGAGCAGTCATTGTATTTGGGAGAAGGGTGACTGCTAAATTTTAACACTAAATTTATATAACTAAAGCAATAGTAGTTTATATTCCTATATATTTTTCAAGAGAAAATGTAAAATACTGCTACAAAGAGCTCCACACCCCACGGTTGCCTAGCTCCTCCCAGAGCCAGCAAGATCTATGCAGCAAAACCATCATCACAGCAAGGAAAGTTGTATGTGAACACTTTTTAAATCTTTGTCTTTAGGCCATTATAATCTCTCAGTAATAGGAGATAATAACTGTCATCATTTCTTAATTACATTTTGGAACTTCACTCAGTCCCTGATTCTTAGCATCTCTGCCTCCCTGTTCTTTCTAATTTGATGCAACTTTGTCCCAAAACTGTCAACCTTTTTATAAATAGCTAAAATCTCCCTCTCTCCTATTGGAACCAGAGTATTTCTTGGCCTCCAGGTGCACAAGGGCAAAGAGTGTGTGTTCAGACTCACACCCTCTTGCCAGCCCTTTGCACCCTGACTCCCTGCAGAGCAAACCTACATGCAGTTGGCAGGCAGGAGCCAAAAGGAGCTTGGTGACAGAGGCAGGACTGCAAGGTGTGTCATGGAAGGTGCCCTGCTCCAACGCAGCCAGAGATAGGCAGTGCTAGCAGAACTGAAAGTATGTGGTCAAATCTTAAGAGATACTGAGGTGGATTTTGCCATCACCATCTCCAAATTGTGAATAATTATCTTCCTTTTTATCTTGGAAGATGCACAAGTACTATAAACAAGTGTTGAATAGCAGTGTAACATAAGGCATCTTCTAATTTTTTTGGGTTTTTTTCCCTTGTCTTATAAAAATGTTAAATCCTTTGGGACAATTTCTTGCAGTGCTATAGACTTAGATTCCATGATCAGCTGAGAAAAAGTCTTGTAAAAATTTACATGATTCTATGCTTTGTTAACAAGTAATTTCATAAGAAACAAAGTTATGATTTGTTTGTATATTCTTTTGAATTTAAGTTTGCATAAACCTAAGAGCACTACTAATGGCATTTTCATGCCTCAACAGTATTCCAGAGTACACTGGAACTCCTGTTCTACGTCATAAACCATTCTAAGATCTTGATGTGAACATTTTGCTGAAAACAATAATTAGTAAACCAAATTTTGACCTGACAAGAATGGAACTTTGGTTCTGCAGATCAGACTTATAGTGGTACATTTTCAGTCAAGTATTCTCAAAATGTGAGTACTGGAAGTGTTTTACCTGGGCTTTTAATGTTTTACGTGTAAATGCTTGGTTATGGATAGGAAGAGCTCAGCAAAGAGCTCCAGGGAACAGAGCCTCACTGCATTTTTTCACAACAGGTTTAACACCTGTTAACATACTTAGAAGAATGCAACACTTTTCCACAGAAAACACACAAGTGAGTTGTTGAGTGTGATGAGAAGAAAGACATTGAAAATTTTATTTCAATATTTAAACTAATTGCTTTATTTTGTCAGTGTTTTCTGCACAATCAATGCCTTGTGTCATCAGGCTGGGCATCAGAATGGACTTGATTACTAGTATTGATCCATATTTTTCTGGTAGTTTACACTGTTATAATCCAGATGGGTAACTAGGGAAGTAATTTTTCAATCAAAGCTGTGCTGAATCTGGTTCTGTGTCACAGATCAAATCAGGCTAAATGTTTAAATATCCAGTTGGTTAATTATGAGGAAAAAATAATTGTGCCAGGGAAATCAAAATTAAAGCATTTTGGCATTGTGCACACCACTGTAAGTCTTGGAATAAGGGTTGTGCCTGTGCATGGGCACTCACTGCCTCTTGTATTGATGGGGCAAGTACATTTCATTAGGTTTTTGAATTTTAGTAGCTTGTGAAGTACCTTACAGTTCTTTGGGAGCCTGAGACTGTAGCAAAGGACTGGTAGCTTAATCAGCTGTCACGTTACAGGTCTTTGCAAAATCAACCATGAATATGTTCCCATAAAAACACTGGATCACACTGTGTAGGAGATTTCTTATATACACCTTTATGCCTAATTTAAAATTGCATTCCCATGTATTTTCATTGAAGTCAAAATGGTTCATTGCATTTTATATGATAGGCCTGAAATCTGTAAGCAGATTTTTCTTCAATGCCTGTAAGAGGTGCATTAGGCCAGTTTTGTACTGAAAATGTGTGTTTCCTCTGAATGTTACTGGAAGATTAAACCATGCTTGGTTCGAACTGTGAAGCAGAAAAACTGTGTGACTATTCTAGGGAAATTTCAACATAAATAGGCAATACACAATAGCAGTGTAAGTGAGGTTATTTATAGATGGATATCATGCTATGCAGATAGGCTGTGATGAGACAGTAACAAAACAAATTCTCAGTTCAATATATTTGATATAGTTGTTCCTACTCTTTATTTTCAATGGAAAACTTTCCACTCCCTCTTTGGAGCATTTCTCTATCGTATTTTCTTTTGTATTAGTATGCATTGATTTACATCCTCAGGTGCTTTTAAATGCACAAAATAAGTAGTTTTATTAGATTAGAAAACTTTTTTTTTTTTTCTCCTGCATAGAGTGCCTTCTGTTTCCAAATCATTGGGGCTTGTTTTTGGTTTGTGTTTTGTTTTTTGTTTTTGTTTTTTCTGGAGGATGGTGATATCCAAACAGAAACTTATGGGGAAAGAAAGAAAGAAAACTTTCCAGCTCTCAGCATTCATATAGCCCTGCATTCCATTTTTTAAAACATTCATTCGTAGAGCTGCTCCTCTGATAACCTTTAATTTTTCTGATTGAAGTACCTCTAAATATGAACATTAAAAACATGAGTAAAAGGTGCTCGACATAGAAAGGTTGGCTTAAAAACATGACAATTCTTGAACTTTGGAGGGTTTTTTTAATAACTGTTTTGGACCTAAAACTTTTGAGGTTTATATTTTTTTTACAACCATAATGAGAAGAAACATGACTTCATTTTCATAAATAAAAAATGAGATTTCCAGTTAATTATACAACTACACAGATGCAAAAGGCTTGTAGGTGAAATGCAGGTTTTGGGAAAAGGAAATTTAAAAAAGAGGGTGTGTTATGATGACTGGATCATTTCTGAGAGCTGCAAAGCAGGGGAAGGGGAGAGGCAAGGAGGGGTGATGGGGGAAGATGAAAAAAGAAAGGTAAAATATGTGACAGGGCATTGAAGACTAATGAATAAAAATGTATAAGATGTGTGTTTTGATATTCTGAGTTGTTGATACATTACAGTGTTGACAGAGGTATTGATGGCACCTCCAGATTTTTGGCACTATTGGCAGTGAGAGTGTTTTCCTAAATTTTTATCCTATTTTGCTATTATTCTTGTTATTCAAGTGAACAATCCTTTTTAAAATGTAAGCTGGATGAAGGAGTCACTTGGGGTTTTTTTGTGAATCTCTGTGAGAAGCAGCTGTACTTAGCTACTCAGGGGTATTTTGATACCATACAGGCAAGATGGCACATTAGTTCTAGTAGTGTTAGATGATCCTTGCTAAGAAAAGTTCTATATGACGAAAATGAAACCATGAACTTTTTTTAACAACATGACACAATTCTTCAAGTTGTAGGAATAGTTCTGTTCTGTGGTTTTGGGTTTTATTTTTTATTTTTTCCCTTACTGTTTGTTTAGGCCTGGATTATTTTTATGCTAAGAAACCACAGAAGGCTATGTAGAATCTATTGCATTCATGGTGTCTGGGCTAAAAGCATTCATCTATAAATATCAGAGGATTATAGGTTAGAGTAGGCAAATTTCAGAGCTGCTTAAATTTAAATAAACATTTTGCATTTGTTTACTAAAATAACATAACAAACCAGACCATATCAACCTCCTTGAACTTATAGCCAATTAAACCCAAACTTTATATACGTATGTAACAGTTTGGGTTATATCTCTAAGAGCACATTGTACAGTGCTGGAATTGGGTTGTATTTAATTCCATGTAATTTTTAGAGCTAAATATAGAGTTTTTAGAAGAGGTTAGTTTGAAAGTACTGGAGAATTACGTTTGCCTTGTGGGACAACACCAGCCGCACAGACAACTTCTGTGGAAGAACCTTGGTCAGACTACGACTGAAAGTTTGCCATCAGTCTCTCTTGCTGAGGCTGACAATAAGGCACCTACATTAGGAGTGCTAATGGGTTTTATGTGTGCAGAGAGTTTTCTGTGGAAGTTCACTCATTTTCTAACATTTTCTAAATGCCAAAAACAATTAATACATGGAGCCTGCTTCTGGAATTTTGTTCCCAGTCTCCTTATCCTCACTCCCACTGTCTGCATTTTTCTCAGACTTCTTTAAAAAGAAGGTTGACTGCAGAGTCCTCAGTGGTAAACCCAGCATGATTTTCCAAATGGCAAGAAAGTTAGAGGAGCCCTCCTCCACAGACAGGGAATGGAGTGATCTTCCATGATGGACTGAATGCAATGCACATGAATCACCTCAAGATTTCTGCAGCAGCAGGAGCAGTACCTGCTTTGGCTTTTCCCCACACTGACCTTTGCAGAGCCGCCTTCTGCTCTGTGCAGGCAGAAGTCACCTGATGAAAATTCTCCTAAAATTACACTCAGATTTCCTTCACAATGTAGAATTTTAAAGCACTCAGGTTTCCTTCACAATGTAGAAGTTAAAAGCTTGTTTTTATATACACCGAGTTCACAAAGATCATGCACTAGTTCAGTAATGCTCATTAAGGCACATTCAGATCACATATGCAAGAAAAAATGTAAGCGCACTGGTTTTGCTGTGGATGTGGAAAGGAAGAATGAGATTTATTGTTAATGAACATCTTTCTTAAAAGACATCTGGCATCAGATTTTTTTCCAGTTTCTGTGGTAAAGGCTGAAGAACGGTTTTTGCATCTCTCTTCCTCTCCAAAGGGCTTCATTCTAGAAATTCTCATACCAATTTCACCCATTGCCTCCCTCCCTATTAAAAAGAGAAATAGAAACTTCTAAATTGCTTATACAGCCATAACTCTCCATAATGATGATCTATATCTCTTCATCTTTTTAATTATTTCCCACCTGATCCATTTATTTGAATTAATTTCAGCTCCTGAAGATTATTCACTTAGGAAACTCAACCTGTTCTCTTGGTATACGTTTCAGCCTAATGCTCCAAACCTAGTGTTAGTGACTTTGTTGCAGGGATTAAATGTCCTATTACATCTCCATGGTATTCTTGAACTCTTTTCCTTAGACCATCACCTCAGCCTAGTTTAAGTGCAGTGGAGTACTGGACTTCCTATTTATACTCTATATGCATCAGATTAATTTTGTGGCTACTTCCCAAATAACACAACGTTAAAATTTCCCAAATATTACCAAAGCTATAATGCCTCTACATAAAACAATAGAAGCAAAGTTAAAAGTAAGATTCTGGAACTTCTTTAAAACCACACACACAAACATACACTCATATATCCCTTGCTGACATATGTGTGTGCACTACAAAATGAGTAATTTCAGTGTTTTTCATTTATATGTCTTGTCTGATGTCACATGCCTCATAATTTTGCTGTGTTATACTTCACAATTTGTCTTATGTTTGTGAAGATGCCACATTGTAGGAGGTGTAAAGAAGTAACTAAGGAAAAAGGGCTCCAAAAAAAAGGTTGAATCAACCAACAAACAAAAATAAACCAGCCAACTGAACCAAAAATCTACTTTATTCCATCTTTGTTTACTTTCCCACTGCCTCCTTTCAAACCACAGGCTGTGCTCCAGCTCTGAGAATGTTTCCAAAACTCTGAATTCTCAAAGCATCAGCGCGATTTGATAGGGATTGGTACGTGGGGGAAATCACACAGCCCGTCTCCAAGGCTAATTACCAGAACACAGTGGTGCACAGTATGGGCTTGTTATTCTTGGCTCTAAACGTGCCAGGTTTACCTGCTAACAGCTATTGACTTTGCATTAGCATTACTGGCCTGCAAGCTTGTGCATGTGAGATGCATGTGCAGGAATGAATGTGTGACTCAAAACCTTAAGAGACACACACTCAGCTGGGACTGAAAGGCCACCCCACACAGCCACATGATGCATCCAGCAGCACGATCCCTATACGGGAGACACACAGAATGTTCATTTCTGGCACACCTGGCCAGCTGCCCCCTGCATGGGGGGATGAACACACCTCCAGCATGTGTCCTTCACTGTCTGCTTTCAAGATCGATCTTCCACATTATTGCAATTCATTGCTTGATGTTGAGACCGTATCCTTGGGCACCTAATACACGTTTGTCATCAGGCTTTTTAATAGGTAAAGGAAAAGATGAATCATCAGACCCTAAAACAATTGTTTCTTTAAAATTTGTCCAAACTGGATTTTTCTGTGTTGGTGGCTGGCTTGCATTTGCAAAAGCCTGTGACTCCCTCCCTCATTTTATGAGCAAAGCACACAGCACTGAGTAGCAATGGTTCAGGCTCACTGAGAGCTTTCAGGATAGATAAAAAATTTCTAACTTCCCTTTGTCAAAAAACATCAATATGTGCAACTTAATGGGTAGATAATGAGGAGAACCTAGTAGGAGCAGAAAGCTTGTATAACCCCTTCATTTGGCATTCCTGCTGCAGTTACAGGCTGGCTATCTCCAGTTATGATACTGACAATTTAAGGAGGATAATGCAAATGATGCAAAAACTTACGGAAGAGCCATGAGAATTCTTAAAGGATTACAAAAGGTCCTGCATCAGTGAAGAACTAAAAGCTTGGTCTATTTAGCTTACAGTGGAAAAGGTTAAGAAGCAATTTAACCCCTCTCTGTGAGTAATAACATGAGGAGTAAAAGGCCATTTGGATTAGTAGATATGAGTGTAACTGGAGAAAAGGGGCAGATGGACTGGTCTTGATGAGGAATAAAGCTGTCTTTCTGCAGGTGATGATAACTAAGCACTGGAACAAATTGTGAAGGGCTGAAGTGAATTCTCCACAGCTGATAGTTTTTGAGGAAGGAGCTGAAGAGAAGTGTTTTGGAGGGAAGACAAACTGGAATCTCTGTGACAGCTTATAATGTTGTAATCTACAGAATGCTATATTTACTCTAAAGAATCAACTAGACCTTTGTATGAATCTTTGTTTAGATGCCTTCTGTGAGTCAGGTCCTGCAAACTCATAGGTTTCCTGCCTTCAGATGGTGTTGCAACATACAAGAAAAAGGGAGCATTGCTGTAGAGTTGTCTCAAGATTTTTCATGTTATTTATTTAGGTCAATAAAGACAATACACCTGGGTATTGATCATAGGTTCCATTTTTATTGAAGTGTTTCCCAATGGCTGTATGTATGTACACAGCATTAGCATGTGTAAGTCTAGCACATTAATTAAATAATATCCTGAAGTTTAAGAAATGCTTCTCCAAGCATCTCTATTTCAGTATATCTCTTACATATAAGACAAGTATCATGTCTGAACACAGACCAAAAAGACAATGCAAAAGGACAGCACACCCCTGAAGTAGAAGAGCACCTTTGTTTTTGTGTTTCAGTTTGCACTTTTCATAAAAAAGAAATTTAGTAATTTCTGCAGTTACGTAGGATGGCTATCCTAGCATTCCTGAGGTTTTTGCTACATGATGCCTTCCTAGAACTGCTTAATGGCTGATAAAATTACTTTTTACAGCTTTTGGTTCCATGATTATTTTATCAAGCCATTTGCTGATAGAAGGTTCTCAAAGTGAGTTTATAGTCCAATTTAGCAATGCTGTATCTGAATATATCTTCAAATCAAAAGGTACTGGCAGTATTTTGGTTAGTGCTATTTTCTAAGAAATAAAACCTTAAATTTCTAAGAAATAAAACCTTTTCTAAGAAAGAAAATAAAATTTTCTAAGGACACTGGACATCTGAAGAGTCAATAAGAGTTTCTTGTAGTCAGAAACATTTACAAAAGAAGTGTCTCAGCATAAGATGTGTAACTGGGGAGAAAGGTTTTTCACTCAACCCCTTCCTTCTCCAGAAGTGTGAGGATACAGCAGAGGGAACACAGTCCTCTGCAAATTATTTAATGGGCTCGCAAGTAAAGCAAAAGCATTACCTCAGAATAGCTTTTGAATGCACTTGCCATAGCTGTCCTCATTTTGACACCAAGACACGGAACATTTGAAGTCTCTTCCTTACTTAAAGCTATTTGAATTTTGTACGTGCACTGCTGTAGTAGTCTTCTTAATGAAAAAACTCTTAATAAAAGGCATTAAAGCCCTGAAGAAAGCAGCAGCAGTGAGCACTGGCTTCATTCTGTCACAGGAAACAGCTGGTAGCTGGCTTTTACTGAGAGCTGCCAAGGTTGATTGTCATATCCAACAGTGAGGATACAGCAGGCAGAGACCAACAGGGCATGGGGATCTCCAAGAGTATGGGGCTGAAGCTCAGCTGTATAGCAATGATCCAAACATACAAAGTAGCTCCAATTTGAGTGTTTCAGTTTGAGTTAAAAGGCAGATTAGAGCCCTGCTGGAGCCCAGTTTGAACTTCCAAAGAGTTGAAAAGCATTTTCAGTTCATTTTCCTTTCAATAAAGATGTAGTTATTAATCTTCTCTATTACCTTACAAAATGTGTCTACTTCCACTCAAAAGGATATAGTGGAGGATCATATTACCCCTTACGGCTAGCTGATATAAAAGAATCTACTGGACACCTGCAGGTATTAGAAAGTTCTTACTTACTGGAAAGTGAGCTCTAATTAGCTCTTTTATGCTAGCCAGCAACTATTTAGTTTGTGGAGAGGTTGTTTAAACACTTTAAATCTTTTCTGCTCAGTACACATTAGACTGTTGATGTTATTTTCAGGTAATATCTGTTTTTCTGTATTGAGTGTTCCCTCATATTTCACAAAACAAAAAACTTTTACACACTTGGATGTGCTGATTTGATCCACTTAAGCTTCGAAAATCTACTCAAGCTTCCTCTGGAATTCAAGATTGATTATATTTTATCACAGCAAGTCACATCCAACTCTTTCCTTAGCCAGACAGAAATAATTTCCAAGGAAATAAAGTGAGTGAGACACAATCCTTCTGGTCCAGCTGCCACAATGCCTGGTAGAGTAGATTCTTGACAGTGAATCAGGTAGCAGAGGTTTTGCAAAAGGATATTTTCAGAGGGAACATAAGGTAATTTTTACTACCTGAACCTTGTCTTGGAGACACAGAACAATAATAGAACCCTAGCAGAACAGAACAAGTCAAAATCCTTAAAAAGGACAAATACCTCAATGCAAAATAACCTATTGCTCTTTACTTGCTCTTTTGTTGACCAAATTTTCTATAGATGCTTCGTCCATCTGTACACACATCTCAGTATAAATGACCTTTGAAACAGGCTCAGCTCATGAATATGAGCACATGAACCATCTCAGAAACACTGTACACTTACACTCCTTGCATTGCCTTGCCGGCTTCATGAAATTTTGTCCAAGGTTCAGGCACATGTGAAAACCACATGCAATTGTGTCACCATGTCAGTCCACACAAGCTCTTTTTTCTATGCAGAACTAATCCCACACACCATATATTCATACTCAATTGCACAGAACCCAACAACTATGCATAATAAGTTGTATAAACACTCCTGTGCAGTAATTTCATAATATTGCAGCATGTACTGCCATCTGTTAAGATTTACCCATGGTTTCTACTGGCAGTCAACTTTTACTTTCAGAAATATAACTTTTTAGGCAGAAATCAGTTTCTAAGGTCAGGACTGAGTAAACTTGAACTCCCTGAACATAAAATTCTTTGCTAAAGAAAAATGTACCTTAATCAGATGCTGATAAAGAATGAAGAAAGGCTTTCAAAGTAAGCGAAGTGGGTTACTTTGATTTAAAGAATAAATCATTCCATTTATATGAGGAGATAAATGTCAAATTTTCATTTCTCTAGTAGTCTTGTCTCTGCATACAAATCAGTAGCAACTGAAATTACCAAAACTTTCATGTCCAAAATTCAACACTCTTTTCATCATTAAGCAAGACTTCTCAGACCTGGTCCAATTCTGAACCAGACAATGATGATAAAAACAAGACTCTTAATATAATGAGAAATTTTAATTTTTGGAGGAAAAAAACCAACAATCCCCACAAAAAACCTAACAGGTATATTATCATATATTAAGAAGAATATACACATAAAGAATTAAACAAGGAAGATAATTTCCCTTAATTTCAAAAATGAGGTATACATTCTATATAGCATACACATATTGTCCCCAGTCTGGGAATCAAGACAGAGTAAGCAACCGAAAATTCCCCAAGCAAGCCTAGTTAACAAAACATACTATAAAAAATTTTGGTTTCTCAAGAAGGACCCTGTTTTTTATTATTATTTCAATAGTAAGCTTTCTTCTGGTACTGATTTTCATGTCTCCTCTTTGAAGCTACCTTCTTTTATTCTACTGGATTTAAAGCACTATCTTCTTTAGCATCGGATTTGTGATAAGAAGTAAGTGAAATATGTGTTTACTCAAAAGAGGAAAAAAATTACTCTAGTATTTTATTAGGACCATAGAATCCATGAAGTTATCTTAAGAGTGCAATTTTTGGCTCATTAAAAGTCAAAAGTAGAATACCATGAAGAGAAATCCTAATTTAGATGTGGTAGGGTAATTGCAAATGCTACCAACAAACTTTTCAGAGGAAGGGTAATTGAATAATTGTTTTAAATCCTCAGAGAGGCTGTATCTGCAACAAGAGATTTTGCTACAGAGATGGATCTAACAAGGGAGACAAATTCCTCTAGTTACTGTGGGGTAAACCAGAAGAAAGCACAGGCAAATGTTTGGTGATCTCTGCTGTAGTCATGTTTTGTCAAGGACTAAGGGGCATAATAAATTATACTAATGCTTCCTATTAAAATTGTGTAGGACTCAGTGACTATGAGAATTTTTAGAAGAATCAAATCTAAGAATCTTGAATTCATTTCAGGGAAAGTGGGAAACTTTCTGTTTATCACAGTACACTAGGAGTGTCTAGGGCTCCATGGAGTATTTATAAAGGTTGAGGCTTAAGCTCCATTCCAAGAAGGAAAGGCTGTAAGGACAGCCAAAAGCATCTGAAAAAAAAAATTGAATTGTGTGTAATGGAATGGAGAGGGCATCTGGTACAAAGAATCTTCAATAAATATCTCTTCTCAAACTGTTCTTTGGCCTGGAGAGAGCACAAATCAGAAAAGGATAGGCTTCTCATACAGAGTCAAAAAATTTTTGGAGGCTGAATTGACTGGAGAAGGTTCTGCATGGGAAATCCCAGGTGACGAGAGCAGTGGATCTGCTCATATATGTTCTCATAAATATCATGATGAAAACATTACTACAGAATCTGATGTGGAGGAGAGGTGAATTATTCAGGTTTTAAATCCGTCTGCAGATGCCCGGCTGAGAGGGATGATTATTCCAAAAGTAATCTGGTAGTTCTCCTAGAATGCACATGTACATTGTGACATTGGTTCAATATAATTATGAATTTCAAGTTTATTTTCAGAAGTCGACTGCCTCTCTTTTGCTGTTGAACCTTCTTAGTACTTTTCTGCTTTTTGGATACTGCTAAAGATTTTCTCACAAAGACAAAAGGGACAATGAACAGTCAACTCACACTGTCCATCATCTGTCCCTGTTGTCTCTGTGCTATTATGTTTTATTTGTCTACCCACTCCTACAAAGTTCCACTTACGTCTCTTAAATAAAACTGGATAGGAAAAAAGGTGCAAAGGGGATGATGGGGATGACACAGAGGTTTTTTTCTGGTGGCTAGAAAGCCAGGGTAAGAATTGCTGAAAACTGTCCAGATTGTTTTATTCATGGGAGTGTGTCTTGTCTCTAAAAGAATTTGCTCTTTCCTCACAGAAGACATGAGGCTAAGTAAGAGAGGATGTGAGCCGTTAAACTGAATTCCAGTTCTAGATAACAGTAGCTCAACACAGAGTGTCTAAAAGAAAATATTACATATATATTTGTGTGTATATATGCACATAAATACTGAAATGTTCTTCCTGCTATCTTTGCTTTAGCTCTACCTGAAATAACATATAAGTCACAAAGATCCCTTTCTCATGGAATATGCAGGCAGAAGTATGCAAAAATAAGCAGGAGCTCAGGGTCCCAGAGTTTTGTTGCTGCAAAAGGGTGGGGCTGCTTCCACATCCCACAGCAACCGGCCCCACACAACCACCACTACAGAACCAACACTCTTGTGCCCTGCCCAGTACTCAGCCTCCCCTAAGGGCTGGCCACACATTGCCCAAACATGGCTCAAGTCCTGCACAGCACACACAGGACTGGTTTGGACGCTCATCTTCACAAATAAAACAAGCAAACAAAAGTTATAGAGATTAGCAAGCACTGTAGCTGTATGGCACACTAGTAATAAAAGTTCTGACTGACTCACAAACCAATTTAATCAGTAAATAGCTGCTGGGAGTTCTTTCCACAGATAAGTACTGCTACCTTTTTCATGCACATACACAGTGCAATCTTTCAGCCCATTATTTCTTATTTAAATTATTTACCTGTTCCCAGCATCTAGCAAATATTTTTCCATTTTCTATCCATGAATTTGACAGCAGATTGGAGAATCAGGGCAGTCATATCTGATGCACAAATCTTTTATATCTTCTAAAATGGCTGATCAAACTTGATCCATAACAATTTCAAACAGCAGAAGGTATCATTAAACTACACATTAGTTGTTTATAGTATGTACAGATGTTAACAATACCCAGAATTATGTACTCTGAATTGTGAGATAGTTTCTGATGAACGAACACTGAATACAGATGTGCTACATTGTCCCTCTAAACCTACTTATAAGAAAAGTATGGACATCTTTTTTTAATAAATCTCACTTTCCTCCTGACTCTTTTCCCTAGTGCTAGAAAAGTTAAGCTTGTTGGTTTTCAATTTGTCTCTCAAACATGAACTTACTTCATTAGAGACAGAAGTAAATTTAATGTTACAGAGATTATGTTTGGCTTTGCAATTCTTGCATTAATTCATTCTTAAAACTAATCACATGGCAACGTAGTTTGATTTTCTGAAGGAGCTTGATCTCCTATTAGCATGTGCAGTAACTTCATGAGTTGTTGCCTGAAGCTAAACCTTTGCCTTGGTAGCAAAAAATGAAGTACAGATGCCCTCTAGGCCAGAAGAACTAAAGCATTTAGTGCTGCATCCTGTGTACTTCAGTCTTGCTGTTACGTATTACCACATACAGACCAAATCGGATAATAACAAATGCTGACCTCCACACTTGGGCATTTCATTGCAACATCTACACCTCAAGAGGAGGCAAACTGCTAGCAGAAACCTTAACATGAAAACCAGAATATATGAAATAGAAATAAAAGATGAGATCAAACACCAACATGAAATAAAAGTGCAACTTACAACCTAATGCAATTTCTGAGTATTTGTAGTTCAAAGGAAATGAAAACACTGTTACAAACACACAGCTTCTCTTTCACCTGCAGTGAAAGATGATGTCTGTTGGTGACGTCTGTTAAGAACATCAACTTACAACATCCAGGCTGTGCCTGAATGGTGAGGAACAGACCCACTCCTTGTGGTCTTGATTAATGTACAGTTCTCGGAGAGAGTATTACTGTCATGTTAAAGAATATGTCTCGTGTATCTACACTAGCCCAGGATATCTCACTGTGCCATGTCACCAAAGAGCCCAACTCTGTGTAATAGTGGCATGATTTCCGAGTGCAGGCCCTGTAAAAAGTGGCATTGAAGGTGTTACTGAACTGCAAAGAATAGAAGCACATACACATAGATTATCACAGCTATCCTGTTTATACTGCTGGTGCTTCAGCTATTTTGTTCCTTCTATTTTTATTCCATTCCATTTCAGTGAATTAAGTAGTTGTCTTTGTGTATGGTTAGAGCAGTGGATTCATTTATGTTCAGCTCACCTTTCCATGTTTGAACAAATACACAGTGACCCAAATACACACATTTACACAAGATTTTATAGAGATCAGATACACAATCCTAAAAGTATTCATTTGATGCTTAAGAAAGCTTTTCATTTAATCTACTTTGGGAGCAGGGGGAGAGAGAGACACCATGCGCCTCTCCATACGGTGAATTGAATTGCTTTTCATTGACTCAGGTTACTCTGGGCACTGCTCATCCTAATGCAGCCTTATTAAATTCAGGGAAGGCTGCTACAGTGAAGTCTGGGGTAAATGAAACACTATTCAAATGCTACACTTCAGATACCTATTTCAGATGCTGTCTTTGAAGAATGACATGTAACAGAAACAGTGTTTAACTTGCTCTTAATGAATGCATCTTAAAGGAGTCTTCTGCTGTCTAATTACAGTAAGTCAAGTACATTTAAGCTAGAAAGTTCATTAATATTTGAAGCATACACTGCCCCATGATTCCTGCATACTTCCTGGCATTCCTATAAAACCTGGTGCTCTTGGGAAACTGATGGCTCACAGGGTTGTTAATGAGTGAGAGACCCTTTGCCTCTTGATCTGATCTGAATTCTGTTTAATCTGGAAGCAGCAAATAACTGGCAGTGGCTGATGGTGTTTATTAATTAATTTGGTAAATAGTCTTAGTTAGATGGAAGAAGGAAAACATCCCAATTTAAAAAATCTTTGCCCAGCTTCCTTGTCCCTTACTCATGAAATCATCTCTGATGTGTCTGGATCAGCATGGCACAGAAAACTACGGTCCTCTAAGAGACTGGACAGGCAAGATATCAGTGGCCATCACAGCTCACTGAAGTGACAAAGGGACTGTGTGCACAAAAAGTGCAGTACAGAACTACTGACTACAAGTCAGATTGCCAACTCTCCCTTCTTCCTGAGGACACTCCTGAGTGCTGGGAAGAAAAATTCTTCTTTAGGAATGAGTAACCCCAAGTTACAGGACTTGCTTTAGGAGCTATGAAGGGTGCTTCGGGAAAACATGAAGGCGTTTTTGCCTGACTACCCAATTTGCTTGTGATGAAATTTTCCTCTAAAACATGGATTTTGGTAGAGCTGGTTATAAGATCCCTTTTTTCCCCAATTTGGTAGATACACAGTCCAGATATGGCCCCAGTCATCTTTTTCCTGGGCATATGGGACTTCCAAATGTATTAGGGAGGAAATATCCTGGAGGGGTAACAGAGGTGGGATTCCTCTTACCTGACAGGCCAATGCAAGGACTCTGTTTCTCCTTCTCTTTCCCCTCTTTCCTTTTCATGCTGGACCTGTGTTAATTTAACAACAACAACCAAACAAACAAATACCAAAAAAAAAAGAAATTAATAATAAAAAAATACCACCACACCGAAGTACATAAGAGGAATAGGCTGAATCAGACAAGGTAATACCAAATGATTCCCAATGTCCTAATGCAGATAATTCTATTGTTCACCCTTCAGCATGGTTAAAGCACTTTCCTACTGTGTTGAGAGAATACATTCTTGTGACATCCAAGACAATGAGCATTATCTATTGAAACAGCAGTATCTCCAGGCAAAAAGGCTGAACTTTGACTGGAAGCAAATAGACTTGTCCATCTGTTGGTACCTACCTCTTCCATGCTGAAGACAGAGTTTTCCTTGGGCTGCATCTGAAGTGATGTGTGGATATGGGCCATGATGTTCTTAGGTATGCTGTGATCATCCAGACTTGAGACAAGCTCAGCACAGACCATTTCCATCAGTTACATATGCCAAGATTTCCACCTAGTAGAAATCAAGGCACCAAGGAGTAGAAAACTTTAAAGAATGTTAAGTCTTCCCCAACACACCACTGGGAAGTGGCTGATTGGAGTACACCAGCTACATAGACACACATATATAATCTAGTCTCCAAAAATGAACAGCAAGTAATTTTTTGTGTCTTTTTCTGTTAATCTGGTAGAGTTTTAAGTACTGGGGAGGAAATTCTGACTCTGCTGGAGACTATGATGAACCTTGCACTGACTTACACAAGAAAAGCACATTAATTTGGTAACAGCATAGTTTAGCTTCTCACTCTTCTAGAAGTTTTTCCTAGTTTGTCTCTGATCTACAAGGAGGGCACAGTTAACACCACCCACAGCTCTGCAGTCCCCAGATCAAAATATTTTGCTTCTGTTTTCTGACATTATCTTACTGTAGTTAAGTCTAGCAGCTGCCTGCTCAGAGAGACAGAATAAGTGTGATAGAATGTAAAACATTGCTAAGACTTATATGACAACTTTGGTGATACATACTGGTTCTCACCTTTTCTTAATTACAGGATTAGTAGAAAGAATCATTCCTTACCTAATTTTCCTGCCCCTTCATTTGCCATATGCATCTTGTTACAAAAATCTGCTCATTAACTGTGGCCCAGCATCAAGACTAATTCCACAGGGATCTGAGATTAATATTGATGACTACTTTTAATTATTTTGATACAGGATGGAAATTGTTGAGAACAAACTCAAGGAGCTCTAAGCTGGGAAGGGATGGCAAATTATTTAAGTGTAAGATTAAAGTGCATCACAGTGAATGAGAGAACCAAACACAATGAGTGGGGTAGAATATTGGGAGTAGCTGACATCCCAACAGGAGACGGAGTATTCCAGCCTGTTTGGTGGCTCCTATTCCTCAGGTATGGTTTGTAAGAAACCAGAAAAAAAGTCAGGTGTGTTAGGGAGGCTTTCTGATCATTATCTGCTGCCTTAAAATGGTTCTAAATTAGGTATGTGCTATTGCTATGCCTGTACCAGTGGACCAAGTGTCTAAACAGGGAACGAATTTCACCACATTACTGTTTATTTGTTGCATTGTTAGCACACTGTCTGGTTTGAATTTCATCCACAGGAATTAGTGCTCCCCAGCCAATGACACAGCATGTTCAGCATTAGGACAAGGTCTATTTTCCTTAAGTAGGAATGACAGATTATACCAGGAGAAGACCTGAGTTATATAGTTAAAAGTCCTGCCAGAGCCCAGGCCATGGCTTTATGATGTTTATTAGCGTAAAGAAATGCAGCCCATATGTTTGCATTGTGGCATGCCTTTGGAGGCAAACTGCATATGCAACAAATTTATCCATATCCCCTCTTCATAAAATAAAGTTGTTGTTGTGTCTTGGAAGGAGAAACAGATACTGTGTCGAAATACTGGCGCAACAGTTCAGACCATACACACAATAGCCTCACTATATATGTCATAAGAACTGCAGAAACCAGCTCTGAAGAAGCATATTAGTGCATGAAACAGGCTGGTTATTTCCCTAGCCAGGAGACATTATCCCAGATGTAGATGTCTTTTCACATTTAATGATTCCTTCTGAAAATATATTTGTAGCTTCAACAATAATGAAAGAGCTATTTCTAAAATCTCAGCCAAAAAGACCATATTGGTAAGGCATATCATTCCCAGTCATGACTGGGCATATGTGAAGCACCACAGTGAAAAATGTGGGCAGTCCCTGGCCAGAGTCTAGTGCCCACTGTGTTATTCCCAGGGGAGGAACAAGCCTCCCTCCTTCCTGCCTCATCTCCACAAAGCCAGAATATTTACCTTGCTGTCCAACTTGTTGACCTTCAGGTCTTTCTTAAGGCTGTGGTGTTTTACCTGGTCTCTGAAGGATGGGAGAAGAAACAGTTCATGTTGTGTTTACAAGTTCCTGGTTGTGAGACATACATTATTTTGATGACAGCTACTTTTGTAATGCATAGGATGTCTAAACCATGCTATGGGCAATGGTTTTACATTTCTTTTTATGCTAGTATGTTTAAAAGGTTTATTTTTCCTGTCAAATTTAGCTATCCTTTCAAAAGCGCAAACACTTCTTGATAGGACAGTAGACATACTTGTAAGAAACTCCAAATCATTTCCTTCGCCCACTCCTCATTTTAGATCATCTTTCACATGGGAACAGCTTCCCTCCTCCTCACCCACCTCCTCCTCCAAAAACTTTTCTGACATCTGTTCCTTTACCTCTCTTGCAGCCACAATTCCCTCATCGTTTGCCTTTTATTTTATGGGATTCACTTGTGCACTTCAACTCTATGCTCTTTGGGGTATGAGCTGGTATATGTGTTGCACTTCTAACCCTTTGAACAGCATCTTAAATATTACAGACATTTACAGCACAATATAAATGATAATGTAGTTAGACTAGAAAGGCAATTCCCTAGTTAACACCTCCCACATATAGTGATTAAGTACTAGGCTCAAAAGCGTGCAGCAAACCCAGTGCAGATACATTTCTAGAAAGAGACTGCAAATTCCTAACTCCAGATGGTCTGCAGTTGGTGAATAATTGTATGGCTTGTTTGGTGCTTCACTAATCAATCATGACAGCAACAAGGAGAAAAAGCATGTCTGGGTAAAGGAAAATGTCCTTTGGAAAAATCCCAAGTTATCATTTTGTGCATTTGATCTGCTCATCAAACATTGTCTTTTTTCCCTTTTGTGCTATTACACTGGTTTAATTTTTCAAGAATAAATCCAGAAAAAACAGTTGTTGGTGGTTTTTTCACCTATGAAATACACAAGAAGAGTCTGAACAGCATCAACATGACTGCTGCATCGTATTTCAAAGACTGAAAAATCATAAATGAGAGGAAGGGGCAGAGAATTAATATCCTGGATTACATTCTGGAGACCATGAAGCCTTCTCTATTTCTGTAATATCTCCATGGAACTTACAATTTAGGATGTAGAAAACAAGGACTGGAAGGGAGAATTCCCATCTCCCGATTTCTTTCTCACAGCATGAAAACAGTTTGATTAAAAAAAAAAAATTCTAAATCAAACCGTAAGCAATGAACATCAGCCCTGAGATGAGCCCAGTTGGTTAGAGCAGAGTGCTAATAAATAGTGCCAAGGTGACGGGTGCTATCCTCATATAGGCCATTCACTCAAGAGTTGGATTTGATGATCCTCGTGGGTCCCTTCCAACTATTCTGTGTAAAAATTCTGTGATTCTGTCAATATGGGATCAGCTTCAACTGAAACACATAGGACAGACTCCAGCACTGTCCTGACTGCATACTGCCTAGTTTAATTTGATCTCTTTGTGCATCAAAAGAGAAAGAGCACAATTAAATGCATAAAAGAAATGGTGGAGAAAAAAATGGACTCAGAATTAGAATAGTTGGTTTGGGGGTTTTACTTTGAGGGGGAGGGTGTGAGAAGAAAGTAGCATAAGAGCCAGTTTATCCTACTAAAGCAGTGAGTTCAGATATCTTTGTGGTTTCTTGAACTCATGCATAGTATTTAAGTCCATAGGAAATGAAATGCACGGCAGTAGACATAAAAAAAAATGTAATGAGCATGATAAACTGTGTGACTGTAGCTCTAAGTTTGGACATAAGACCAGCAGAGCTCAGAGACACGCTGTATTTCAATCTGTCTAGATTTTCCATCAAAAGCAAAATTAGGGTTTATTTTTTTAACTAGTTGTTTGGGTTGTTTGGGGGTTTTTTAAGTTACTGTAGGCATGGCTCAGAAAAATACAAGTGGGCAATATAAAAAGGCTGTGAAAGCAGTGAGGTAAAAGAACAGAATAACTGGATTTCAGAGATCTAAAAGTACATAAGATTTATCCATATTAAGGCTAACTACTGTTTGCCTCCTAGTACTACTCCATTAGAGTCATGCAGCACATAACTAACCTGATCTTCTCAGGGAGGACAGTTGCCAAAAGGTGGATACTGCACCTGATGACATTATTATTTCCTTCTAGTACCAGCTTAAATAATTTGGAATAAGATCTATATAAATTACGTGCAAATACTGCTTGTGGCAGTGCTTTCACTGATGTTTTAGAAAATAGACCTGGAACACAGGCTAAGCCATCAAAGTATTGATCCATGTACAATGGGAAGAAAATTAGGTGAAGAATAAGCTTTTATCTGCTTTCTTTCCTTCACTGTCTTGGACTTAAAAATGAGCTTTTTTGGAAGAGAGCTTCAAGATCATTTGCCCAACCATCACCCACATAGCCACCCATATCCCCAAGTACCACATCCACACATCTCTTAACACTTCCAAAGATGGTGACTCCACCGCCCCCCTGGGAAACTTATTCCAATGCCTAACCACTCTTTTAATGAGAAAAAAAAAAGTCTACTCTCTAATCTAAACCTTGTCTGGCACAATAAGACTATTTCCTGTCATCCTTTCATTTGAGACACCGCAGAAGATACTGACCCCACCTGGCCACAACCTCCTTTCATGTTGTACAGAGCAATCCCCCTAGCCTCCTTTTCTCCAGGCTAAACAGTCCATCTCCATCAGCCATTCCTATTTTCACCAGTTGAACCTTGCACTTTAATAAAAGTTTCTAAGTTTTCTCATGCTTTTTTTTTTCTGTGAGAAGATAAAGCTGAATTTGAATTCTGTCTCCACTTCCTTTTGAACACCTTTGTGGTTGGACATAAAAGTTTCCAGATAACTGAACCTTATCTATTTCTTCTGCAGTTGATCACTAGGTAAGGTTTGCTTGCATCCTCTATTTGGTCAGCATAAAGATATTTCATTCTCTCCCACATTAATGTTCTTAATGTGGTTACCACATTAAGGGGGTTTCACTAACACTTGCTGCTGATTATCTAGGACTTCAGCTTGCCTTATTATCTCATTGGCACATCTGGCTTGTTTCCTGGTGTGGGATGGGGAGTGGGTTGGGGGGGGTGGGGGGGTGGCAGGGAGTGGGATATAGAATTCCTTTTTAGTTTGCAAATTCTTTCAGAGCTTCTCTCAAAGAAAATCCTCTATACACTGTGAAAAAGTCTGGGTCTATACACTGTGAAAAAGTCGGGGCAGCATATGTTATTGTTCACATGATGTCTTATGAAATGGTTGCTTGTTGCTGTTCACAGATGTTCAGAGCACAGTCCTGACTTACCAGGATGTGTTTACTGGTAGCTTGTACTTGGCAGTTCTATTTCATAGCCCATTTAGGTTAACTGACTGCTTCTTCATGCCAATGCAACCAATCTCTTTTGGACAGACATCACACAGATTTTTCTGTGTCTGGATAAGAAGCAATGGGCTGCTGAATATTTTGACATTCTAGAAGCCAAAAACCGATCTTCTGACTCAGGGTGTTCTTTGCTTGTTGCACATTCATCCTTCAGCATTGCTTGGCTCTTACTCATTGTGCCATAGCCATCTATATAAATATCTTGGACATTCAGCTTAGGTGTTTAATGAAGAAGGAATGAACGTGAAGGCAAGAAAGTTCAACCAGATGCCCTTTTCATTCAGTAAACAAAGATGAGTAGTCATTTCCCATTAGTTCTTTTGGTGAGCCAAACATCTGACAGCCAAACTTCCACAGTTAGGCCCCCAGTTGCAAGGGTGATAGCCTTGATTAATTTTAAATTAATGTCTCTTCAAGCTATTGATAGAATTCATCAACTGCATCTTTATCATCTGCTATCGTAGGAGTGTTAATCTGTATGATCGACATATTGATTGGATTTGCTAGAAGAAGAACCATAATGGTTTTATTGCTGATTTGATTACATCCAAGCATATACTTTGATCTCCACTTGGATGTGACAAACACAGTGCAGGTTCCTTCTCATTTTCCTGAGCTTAAGCAGCAGCTCAAGTACCTGTTCATCATACTAGAATGGCACCTACAATTGCACTGCAACAGTGATTCTATATTTACCTACTTCAGATATTTCCAATTCTTTTGTCACAATAATGTGCTTCCCTCCCCATACATTTCATATTCTTACATTAACACTTGGTATGCAGAATAATATTCAGGTATTAAATTCCTAGAGTTTTGGTAGAGACAGAAATACTTTATATGGCCAAATATTCTATATGAACCTCTTCTGAGCTGTAGTGTCTTGCATTCCATCATGAGACTTCTCCATGATGGAATCCATAAGAGGATGGATCTGCTGTCCATTGCTTAGCCATGCTCTTTTTGTAGCCCATAAACCTCTCCATTTGTCATCTACCTAATCATGCATGTGTCCTGAAGTTTTTCAATTTACCTGTACCACGATCAGCATTTGGAGTTTGCCTACTCTGCTGCAAGTAATGAACTACTTGCCTGCAAGTAATGAACTCCACATCTGACGGGAGTCAGGTTCCTTGGTGAATATTTAATCCACAAAAAAGACTAATGAAAGTGGAAGTACAAAAGGGATTGAAACATGTTTAGTAACTGATGGAGTGAGCCACAGAAGTTGGAGGAAATGCAGAACATTTGAAAACCAGAGGGAGAGTTTCAATATTGAACAGGTTGACTTTAAGGAATACACATGGCAAGTCTTCTTTATCTGTAAGCAGGAGTTGGGTGAGCACTGTGAAACCTCCAAAATGTAGCAGATCTGGTTGACACATATATGGACATTCTTCTTTTGCATCTCATGCCATTTCATATTTGATCTAGAAACATAGCAAGTGTCAAATTACTTTAAATCAGGACCCTACTAAAACTGAAGGTATGATTCAAGTTGATTTTTAAATTGACTCTCTGATTGTTAGAGCATGTTTCTTTTCTGAAATGCTCCTTTGCTACACAGAGGGGGGTGGCCTTAAGAAAAAAGGAAAAAAAAAAAAAAACCAGAACAATTCTCTATTTTTTCTTGTATGCTTAAATAATATTTTAAGTATATTTTTCTGAACTGAAATAAACTTTACTTCTAGGGACGAACCTGCAACTCATGTTTCACTAAACAATTTGGCTTTTCTGGGATGCAAGTCAAAGCAGAATTTGGGGTATTTCTGTGTTCTTTTCATAATTTCACATTATATTCCTCAATGATTTTCGTAGCTTCATCTTCAGGACTTTTCTTATACTCTGTTTTAAAATAATTTATTCTTCCTTCAGGTACCTGTGCATATGACCTTAGAGAAAAAACACAGAGGGGTGTCAATTCTTTCAGTCCAGTCTGTAACTTCTTCCATTATTCTCTCTTCATAAGAAAAACAGACAAATGAATGGCAGGGTCAAAGGCTGACTTTTATTGATCATTCTGAGTTGTTTGGACATAGTATCTGCTTTCTTGTCTGTTTACCTGAACCCATTAGAATTTGTCTCTTAAGGATCTGTTGGCTCTAAGCTGTGATGTTTTAGGACACTATATATATCACCAGGAAAAAAATTTCTGTGACTGAGTCCACCCTCTGATCTAACTCTTTGTCACACATATCAGGCTCTGTAGCTGCCTAGAGGTCTCCCTATGACCAAAGAAACCTTTAAATGATGACAAAATAATTGCAAAGTGAATTTGAACCTGATGCTGGAAATCAAAGTAGTATTTGTTTAGTCTGTTCTTCTCAGATTATTAATGTACTTCTCTTCAGATTAATCCTGTAACTGATTTAAATATAGTCTTTCTCTTGGAATGGCTGCACATGAGATTTGAATATAAAAAATTGCTTCATCTAACCTTTTCTCAGAAGAATTTCATAGATTTATGTAGCCACATTTTAAACTGCTTATAATGATATCCTGGTACTCTGGAAAAATGTTTTCAATATGTACAACATAAATCCAAATTTACTTCATTTATGAAATGTAGACAAGAATTACTTTTTTTTCCTTCTAATTTTTGCATTATAGACAGTAAACATAATTTTTATAGATAGATAAACAGTTACAACAAATCATTATAATTCTAATTAACAAATTAAAATATGACAGTCATGTATTTAATTTCAGATGCATTTCATTCTTCTCAGGGTCTACAAACTTAACACTGCAGTATCAGAATAGCCAATGTGAAATAAACAGAAATGAAAAAATATTAATGAGGATCAGTGGAGAACTTGGAAGAACTCCTTGGTAGAAGCAAAGATGACAACTTTCTCTTTGCCCATTACTATTGCAGCTTGTAACTTGTATATGGAAAGTAAGGAAAGATCTTTGCCTCTGAGGTTCTACTTTGATTTGCCCTTAATGAAACCATGTTGTCTGCCACCAATCACCTCCTAATCTTCCATGTGTCTTAGCACAGATTCTAGAAGGATTTATTCCTTCATCTTTCCAGGCACCAGTGAGACTGACTGGCCTGTAGTTCCCCAGGCCTTTCTTTTTTCCCTTATTCAAAAGGGGGTTTATGTTTCCCCTTTTCCAGTTGGTGGAAACTTCACCACACTGACACAACTACTCCAGTATGGTGGATAGTGGCTTAGCATTTCATCAGGTCGCATGGACTTGATGTACCCTTGGGTTTCTATGATCAATTCATCCTTATCTTTTGGAAGATTTTTAGGAAGATACTTTTTCTCCTGCTGTCTAATCCTCGCTTACTACAACTTAAGCCTGTTACTTTTGTCTTATCTATAATGGATTCTGAAATATTGTCCTTCTTTTGCAGCCAATCACTAAGCATTTGAAGAATGTCAGTGATTCTCCACTCTTCCCACCACAAGCCTGAGCATTATTTAAAGAGTCCAGGTGTGTAAACTTCACAAAGCTTCAGAAATCACTCATCTGGGTGGAACACCACTTGTATCCCCTTGCCAAAGGGAGTGTTCAGCCCTACAAAGCCATTGTTAATATCAGCCGTTGTACTTCTAGGAACAGGATTGTTGCAATTGTCAACTTTCACCAATAGACTTTTCAGTAGTTTGTCATTAACAGCTTCAGCTAGAACAGGATGTTTTTGTATTTAAAAGTCGGCCAACTCAGCTTTTTACCACTGATACGCAACAGGGACAAATGGCCATGTGCCAAATCACTACATAAATGTTAGATTATGTTTTTAACATTTAGCTAAGCAAAAAAGCTCCAGAAAAAATATCCAGGTACTACTAAGTACCAATTTTTGGAAGCCCTGCAAGAAATCTTCATATTGAGGTATTTTAAGAAGCATAAGGGCTTGTGGGGATAGCAAGTTCAGAACAAGGCTTCCCTGTTCTGGTGGGGTGGAGAGTAAGAAAACTGAAACATGCTAACGTCTTTCTAAATACTGACAAAAGACATTAATTCTAATGGATTTTCCAGTGAACAATCTTGACGTCCGATTTACATTCATTCTGTCTCCAAAAGTCAATTAGATCTCCACAGAAGGAAAAAGAATTTTAGTGGACAGTTTATGCTTTCACTCATGAAACATATGTTGTTTCAGGCGAACACAAACTGTTGAGAGGGAATTATGGTCCAATGTAAAACAGTAAATACAGGCACTGATAACAAGAGAACTAAACAGGGAGGCTTCCTGATGACTCAGCAGAGTTGTGTTCCTCTGTGCTTTGTGGGAGTGAGGATCCTTCCCCTCTCGACCTCCAGGGACAACCGATCTTTCAAGATGGGAATTCTGAATAATAAGAAATGTGCTGAAGTAGAAGGGAAGGAGGAGCAGAAGAGGGAAATGATTCATTGCGGTAACTGAAGTAGAAGAATAACCTATTCATGTGCAAGGTCATCTGTTGTTCTGTGTCATTGTGCTAATGAATCACCGTTTGTTTATACACTGGGAGCAGCACCTTACCAGTACAGAGAGGAAACAGAGACTATTTGTAGCAGGGATTATACCAGTAATTTTAGTGAAAACTTCTAATTTCAAAACACTAGACAGAAGAAAGGGCTGTATTCATACCTAAACCTGCAGAGACTTCCCCACTTCTTTGGACTGTGTGCAATTTAAACAAATTTGTCTTAGTGCCAGATCTGTGGCCAACTGATCTGAAGCAGAATTTGACAGTGCAGACACTGACATATTATGAACTGCCAAAAGTACGAACTAGGGAGCACAGTGTTTGTGCTTCTTCTACAGCTAGAGTGTTCATTAGTGGTTTAGAGGAAAAATAGAAAGGCTGTGACAGGAAATAACTTTATTGGCAATATGACTAATTTATGCTTTGATTTCCTCTCTAAACATCTTAAGAAATGTTACCTCAGCTATAAGCCATTTATTCCAATAACTCTTAATTTGTGTATTGGGGAAGTTTATGTTCATATGTTGCCAAAGAATCTGAACAGAGAGAATTTCTTAGCCTAAATTCCCAAGAAGTGATCTCTCAATTTGAATAGACCAGTTGCTGCTCTCTGAAGGAGACTGTTTTCTGAGTTGGTTTGTGGATAAGAAAATGGATAAGGAGTATGTGCCTGTATTTTTTACAATTGTTCTGAAATCTGCAAGGGGGTCACTTGAATGCTTCATGCAGCACAGTCATGGGGGTCTCCAACTCTATTTTGCTTCCTGATGTGCAGAAGTAATGCAAGATTCAACAACACGTTCCTTCAGACCTCTGCTGATTGTCAGAGAAAAAAGTCCAAACACCCAGGAAAAAACCTTTGTACAGGTTATCACACCCCTGTGAAAACCAAACAAGATATAAACCTGATACTGAAGCAGTGCTTCAGCTTTCAGAGCCAGATCCATGAGCAGTGGGCAATTAACTACTGTAGAGGGCACAGAGGAGAGACAGGAATAAGACAGTTTTCACTTACTATTCTGCAGAGCCACATACCTCTGGAAAGAGCCTGGCACCATCCATCTGCCTGTACCCAACTGCTCCACAGCTCTTCAGGCCTGCTAGTTGTTACAAGGGATCAGCCTTTTGCTACTGCATGGGTTTGCTTATGAACTGTAAGCCCTAGATTTGATTCATTATTCCCCCTTCCAAAACTTTCAGTAACAAGAAGGGAGAGAACTCCCAAGGTCAGGGTGATCATGTCAAACATCCAGTTTAAAAGAGCCAAGGAACAAGGAATAAAAATGCCACCCAGAATGGATACCCAGGTAAATATATTTATGCACCCATAAAACTACAGTTCTTTTTCTAAATTTGAAAAAAGAAAGAGTATGGCTTAGGGAATGATAGGAATAGAGATAATGAGTGAGCTAAAAGACATGAAAAATATTTTGATTTTATGTTCAGGGGAGAAACCAAGCGGAATTTTGAACAGTTCTACAGTAGGCAAATAATTAAATAATTACTATTAGACCCTTTCTCTAGTTGTAAATTTATTAAAAGAAAATAATGACATTTTCATAGATTTTTTCCCCTAAAATTGTAAGGGAAGTTATCTGGTACGCACTTTGTGAATAAAAAGTAGATAAATAATTGTGCTTATTGTTTAAGGTTTTGATGTTTATATATATTTACTATTTCATTTTTTTTTTAACTTACTTATAGACTTTCACTTAAGTTTAAACACCTGCTTTACTTTGTTATAGCTATGGACTACTGACTACCACAAATAGCTCAAAGAAACTTTGCCTTCCTTTTCTTTTTGGTTTCCCTGTTAGACTGTCTATGTGTAAGATGACTACAAAAATAAATTCAGAATGTAAAGGAAGGAATCCACTATCATATCTTCTTCTTCAAGAAGGAGAAGAAAATAGAAAAGACAGTATGACACAAGTAAACTTACCTGGATAGAAACTGAGTTGTTGATAAAGATGTGGAACAACACGGCTAAACTCTTAGAGCGTGACAAGTTAGCTCTGTGCAACACCATTAGAAAATTTAAGAGGAAAAACAGGTTAGGTGCAAACTTTAAAATTCTACAAGGAAGAAGGAGTCTTCTCCTCTTGCAGAAATTCCAAGGGACCATTCAAAATCTTAGATATTTAGTCTCCTACTTCTTCTCAGTATCTACTTAATTGTAAATATACTAAGTTTTACCATCAGCATGGCTTGGGCTAGTCACAAAAAAGAAACCCTATTTTATGTCTTGAATACTAGAAGATATTGCTAATTCTTGCAACTGCAGTTGAACCGTGGCATTTCACATTAGACTGTATATGTTACACACATTAAAGAGCAGTTCAGTAAATAAGTCCATCAAATGAGGTATATGAAAACGTAAAGAAAAGTGAGAAAAATACAGGGACTGTCTTTCCCCTAGGCTCTGAATTTACCCATAAGCTGGTGGAGAAGACTGGACTTCTTTTGGGGCAGAACATTTCCACAATCTTCCTATCAGGTCAATGAGAACAATAACAAATTAAGTCGATACTAAAAACAATAGGAAGTGACAGAGGATGTTTTCAAGCCTGGCTCCTTCTCATCTCTACAGAGGATTAACTAAAATTACCCCTAGCATGGATTTTCTCTTCAGTAACTTCTGCACTCCTAACCATTTTCAGGGATGTTGAAGGTGTTAACACAGCCCCAGAGACACTTCCAGAAGCAATTCAGACAGAATGTCAAATAGAGGTATGGTCTATATAAGGCATACAGAACAGTATGCACCTTATAGCTCTTTTTAGACTACAGGAACTAGCAGCTAGCAAAGCATGTAGAAAGATTAGGGCATCATAAAAAAAAAAAAAAAAAAAGGCTACCCCACCACATTTTGGGCCACAGACATTATCTATAGATGTTTTGATTTCTCTCAGTCGTTCTTGCAGAACACCATGGGTGCAAATAATACCCCTTATTGAACAGTGTTCAACCTTTCCTTGATCTGTGTGATGTAAGGCATCTTACAGATATTAGGGCAGTTATTAAAATGTACATCCAAGTTCTATAAAGAACTGAGAGTTCACTGAACAAATTCTACTATTAAGTGTCCTAGAGTAATGCACATCTAAAAGTCACTGAACTGCAAGATAATCATGTTTAGTAGACCAGTGAAGCATAAATACACAAATTGTTAAAATTACTCTTTTTTAATGCGACAAGTAAATATGCAGTTTTATAAAGAATTCATCCACTGATTTGGAGAAAAAGATATGTTTAAATATAACTCAGTGAAAGGGATTATCTTGAATTTCAGTGTATTCCAGTGTAATTCTATTAAAGAGCTGAATTCTACATTTTTCCCCCTACTAGGGATGTTAATCAGTTCCTTGATGTGATATTAGTTGCATTTAACCTGAAAGGAGGTGGATTCAATCATGCATACATGTCTAACCCTGTTAAAATATCAACAACAGAACTGAAAATCTTCCATCTATATATTAACTGCACTACATAAGTAACAAAAGCCATTGTTTGAGATTCAGAGCCTTAAAATGTCAATAATTACACTGAGTCTATGACAAACAAAAACAGCAAGTGCAAAAGATGACAGTTAATGTGTACTTAATGGGAAGGTGGAGGGAGGGGGGAGAAAATGCAAAATATCCTTTCCTTAATACAATCTAGCCTATACTGTAAAGGTTTTCGAAAGGTAGAGCTGTCTATTCATAAAAAGTGGCAATTAAGCAAAAATGAAGCAGAAATTATTAGATGCTCATTTTACCAGGTATGTTACTCCTCGGTACAGACTCACATTTTGGAATTAGACCTCTATCCTGTCAAAAGCCTCTGATTTGCTTTGAGACAAGGAGACTATGACAAGGGGTTAACTGTACCTTGATATTTTAAAGAGGCTAACTCTGACTTCATTGACTGATGGAATTCAGCTGATACCACTGGATATCAGTGAACTTAATCCCACTATTTCTTTCTGACCTAATGTCTTCTTGATTATGCAGAGCAGAAGATGTTTCCCAAAGGAAGCAGAGCAGAGTGCATTTCCAGAGAGAGCAGAGAGATCCAGTATTTCCCAGGTGCTTTCAGTTTGCATGCACTAGAAGGAAAGAGATTCTGTGTTCTTCTATTTGGTTTATTTAGTCCAGTTTCCCAAAGACCAGAGCAAGGTTTCAGGATCAATATAAAGATACACATTAGATCTGTCTGGATATCGATTCTTCCCCTCTAGCCTCTAGATGTCAGTCAAGAAAGGTATAGAACCCTTGCAGGTTTTGTGACATAGTGAGCATCCATCCAAACATACAAAATGGCACAAGATGCCTTGGTTTCATACCTGCACATAGATGAATTACATAAACTTGAGGTATTTGAACTGGTTTTCAGTGATGGCAAACTCAATCTGTTAAATTCAGATCAAATTAGGTGCTCCTTCCTTTTTCAGTGATAAAAATGTGGCTGAACTAGAATGTTTTGCAGAATTCTTTTTCCTCTCATTTCTTTAGAACCTATTCTTACAACAACAGAAGGTTGTTACAAAGGCCAGATATTTGTCCTGAGGGCATTACAGAAGGCTGACATATCTTTTTCAGAAAACACCCTGAAATACACACTCCCACTTCACTTCATCAGTGGGTTTCCTCTGTCTTCATGTTGTGGCAACTTGGGACACCCTGGGCAGGTGTTTGGTGTTTGTTTGCTGTTGTTGTTGGGTTGGATGGTGGGGTTTTTTTAACAGATCAATACTAAGGTTTTCGTTTTCATTGTGTTTGAGCACACTGGAAACCAGAAAGCCAAATCAACATGCCAGGGAATTTGCTTATTGATAAATAATCTGTCTTCTGGATGTGGCCTGAGTTACTGAGGTTTCATAGTTTAATTCTGTGATAGTATAATCATATAATCAATGCTGCAGCCTAGGAATTAAAAGTGTATTGATAGGTACTGTGTTTGAAAGAACTAGCTTAGCAGATAGAAGGTAGTATTATTCACTATTACTAATAGCTCCCTACCAATCCTGTGTATCCAAAGTTATAAACTTCGAAAACACAGCCTCTCACCTGAAGAATGAAGAAGCACAAGAGACCTTCAATCTGTTTGCAATAGCCTGCCTTCAGACAATTTCCAATTACAGAGTGTGTAGATTGTTTCATTCTAGTTTAATATTTTAATCCATAAATTCATTAAATCTTTAAAGTTAGAGAATTCTGCCTGAGCTATTAAAACAGTAGCTGAGATGAATAAAAATGAAGAGTGGGTAATAAATCTCTTATATAAATAATTACATATTCTCTCTCTTTTTGGATGAATATTCAATATTTCAGTTTACCCAAATACATAACTTGAAATGCAAATGCTTTAGGATCATTATCTCCCAGTAACACAGTGCTACTGAAGACCGTTTTCCTCAATTACAACAAAATACTGACTTACACTGCTATGGGAAAAGTAATGCATCTGGCCTTGTACCTCCTTCCCCTGAAACCCTGACCATGGTTCTTGGTAGGCAACACTGAGCTGTTTTTAGCACCAAGGTTTGTGTTCTCTGAGGTTTAAAGGAAATGGAAAACTGTGCCTCCCAGATCACACTCTTTGGCTCAGACTCAGCTCGAACCAACCTGAGCTGAGCCTCCAAGAGGAATTTTGCTTTTGCCTCCAGAACAACCACAGCTGCTAAAGCCAACAGGATGCCCACTGGAGACCACTAGGCTCAGTATCTGTTTTCTACCAGTGATATAATTTGATTATATGCTGTAAAAAGTGCAAGAGAACAAGCCAAAACCTTTTTCTGGAGGCATAGTTGCTGAGGAAATCATCTTCTCTCTATTCAGTATAATAATAACCCTTTAGGTCCAATAAAAGAAGCAAACAAACAAACTATGGTTTGCCTGGAAACAAACTTTGCCTGGGAACATTCACAGCATTAATGTTAGTTTTCTTGTCTTGCACCTCCAACGAATCTGCTTCTTCCCTACAGGTTGTACTGCTCAATAGGCCTATTTTCTATCTGCCATTTCATCCCTATACTTACTTTTGAACACAGACATAAAGCAAACATACACAGACTAATGCCATATGTTCACACACGCATACAAGTTTGCTTCAGGAAGGGCAAGGTGTGGAGTTTGTTTTAGCTATTATGCCAGAAAGGTGTGTGTACCTGTAAGAGCTGCTGAGCTGAGTGAGGAAAGTAGGAGCAGCAGAAGCAATTTTGTCAGACAAAAATGAAAAATGAAATGATCTCCCTAAGAAACTTCTTGTAGCCTGATAGGCCCTGTCTTAAAGGTCTACTTTTTACTGCTGGTCTCAGCAACTCTGGAATGTTATCATTTAAAAAACACTAACCTTTCCTCTAGCCTCTGCAGTCTCAAGTGTTTTAAATTGCAGTGAACAAAATAGGTCAGGTTCAAGCTCGCTAGAAGTTATCATACCTCTGGAAACTTCCAAATGCTTGTCTGCAACACTCTTCGCCTTGAGTGAATCCACTGCAGGATTACAGATCTGTTTTGCATCTCCTTACTTCATGAGCCTAACTATAACTTCCCATAAATTTAAATTTTATCTTTGTATTATAATAGAATCGAGGTATATATTTCAACATATTTCTTACTCTTTAAAACGACATAAGCACTATTGTGTTTACTTGCAACAGCTGCTGTTACTAAGTTGTTGAAGCCCACAGATCTTCCTAAATCTTCCTAATATTGCAGATTTTAAGAAATTTCTGTCAGAAAACACAGAAAACATTGCAACATCATAATACCTTGCATTTTTAATCATGTAGTAGTGAATAAAGACTTTTAAAAACATGCTTAAGGATTGTTGTCCTGATTTTTGTAAACTGCAATTATTTCTCAGCCTAAATTCCCATTAGTTTCTCTGTTTGGTTTAACACCATTACTTCTTTGTTATTGTAAACTGTTGGATTATCATTTCATGCCCTGCCCCAAACATATATTTTGGAAATTATTCTGGAAAAAAGCACACCAAAATTTTATCCTGAATATAGAGATCAAGAACAAGAGGAGTGCAAGCTGAAATGATTTGATTTACAGTAATAACAGACTGGAACTGCCCACTAGTTGTTTTCACTACAAATCATTATAGATAACAATCATCCGTTATGCAACTTCAGATGAAGCCTGTTTTTCCTGATATATAATACAGACACAAATGACCAAAATGCATGATGAGTTTGGTAATTAAAACAGTGACACAATTCCAAAAGGACTACTTTATGAAGTTTGTTATAATACCAGTTGGCACAAGCTTCATAATGAATGTAAATTACAATATAATTTTATCAGTTTGCAGAAAGGATTCTTTTTAATTGTTCTACTTTAATAAAGGAACACACACAAAAAAAGTCCTTCCTTAGTTTAGTTTAGTCTTAGTTAATAGTCTTACTCCTTTTTGTGAAACATTAACCAAGATATTTAAAGTTATGTACAAGGAACGATTCCTTTCTGTTCCTTCAAAAATGAAATTCTGCACTGCGTGCTGGCCCCTCGAACACTATCAAAGGTTTGTACGTTGGATGACTGCAGTACATGGAGAGAACACAGCAACAAGACCTAATGGGCTGCCTGTTACCCAGCTGTCTCTTTACATTTTGTGTGTGCTGCAGTGAGGGCTCAGTGCCTTCAGCCATTCAGGAACTGCCCAGCTGTGCAAGAAACAAAGCACATTTAGCATGTTTGAGGCAAATTAATCTTGCAAATTTCATTTTGCCAAACAGAGCAAGAAGACAAGGCAACCAAGGCCTAGCTAGGCTGCAGTTTTAATTATCTTCACAAATCTGGAATTATAACCACTAATTCTGACCAAGAATTGTACTGAATGACTAACTGTAATGAATGTGATTATTCTCCTATAACCTGGACCTTCCACGATGTTTCTGCCTATGTGAAAGGCTGTTATTCATTTATGTATTTGGGAAACTTGTAGGAACACCTTCATGACAGCCATGAGGTAGAGACTTCCATTCCATGTCTCCCTAGGCAGGGGTGGTCCTCTCCCATACTTCATCTAGCAGAAAAATGGCACCTCTCACCAACTTCCTGTACAATCCGCATTCCAGTTTGCATCATCACCTCCTCAGCATAGCTTGACACAGAACTCTTTGCCAGGGCTTGGATTTCTCAGCAAAAACCTCTAAAGCATTCCAACAACTTCAGCCAATAACACACCTCATTCCTTTCTCTAAAACATTCCCAGCATGATCCCATGGAGAAGAAACAAAAAAAAAGCTGCCACTGCAAGACAGCACTTATATACCTAGGCTTACAAACCCCCTCCTTGCACACAGGAGGCCTCAGCATTACTAGCTGGCAATATTATCTCTTAGTGTTCCCAGATTCATGAGGTGGTTAAGCGTACCCAGGAAGGCATCCTTTTTACAAAAAGGCTTCTTTTTCTTCCCAGCTCATGTTGTAATTGTATAAGCTGTGAGCAGTGTTAAAGGTTTATACATCAACATGAAACGTCAGATTTTTGGTTTTATTTCTTCATTAGAGAACTCTTTTATACCACTTCATTCTACCACTTCAGAAACTCTGTTTTGTCCTTGCTTTCTCATTTGTTCTCTGGAGGAAACTATCTGCTCCCCGTGGTATAATTATCTGTGCAATTTATTTGGCTTGCAGAGTGAGCATGCTCCATAGACTACCCCTTACAGGGTAACACCCCTTTAGCATCTTGCCTAAAAGCTGCACAATTTCTCCATGTTACCTCGCTTTTTTTTTTTTCTTCTCTCCAGATCTAACTCTTCTCTAAGTGTTTTCTTAAAGTACTCTTGATAAATTACTTGTGCTAATTCAGTGATCCAACTGCTGACAGAGAATGAGGTGGTCTCTTGGCTAACTTAACAAATGCTGATCTTGCACATACACTACAACTTCTAACTGTGAGCCAAGATATCTGCTGACAGGTGGTAACTCCTCCAGAATCTGCTCTCCTGCGACCTGCTGAGTTGTTTTCTTGGCTTATTCATTTATTCCCTAAAGAAAGAAATAGGATCCCTCATAACTCTTGCTTGTTAAGCCTGGCTCATGTGTTCTCTGAATTTGGCCAGGAACCATGTGGTTGGAGAATTTATATGAAGTGGAAAGGTTGTGATTCCAGCAAGAATTCCACATGACCTATCAGCTGTGATTTATAGGTCCCTACAATAACCTAAAAATATGTTGAATGGCTATATTCTTTCAGACAGTGTTTGGCATTTGGAAGCAATGCTTTTTCAGGTGATGCAAGAATGCCTTTAGACCTGTGCAGTGCCGAAAAAGATTTTTGATAGTAATTATTAATTTCTCTAAGTTGTGCACTATAAGGCTACCATGACAAGTCCTGGCAAAGTATTATCTGCATGATAGTTCTGCTCAAATTTTTGTGTTTAATTAGGATTACTGTAGGTACATTGCTTAAAATAATACACTCCTAGGGCACATCATTAATAAAATATATGGTATATACATTTTCAGCCTTCTGTCCCACCTTGGTCCCATTGTGTGTTGGAAATTTGGTGGTGGTCTACATTCTTGAACACCAGGAAAGCTTGTCAGATGAGCCCCCTCTCCCAAGAGTGAGCTGATCATTATGCTATTGATAGCTGACTGCTTTCTGCACGGCCTCTCATCTTCAAAACACAGCAAGAGAAAGAGAACATGCAACAAACACAATCCTGCAGCAGTAACAGGCCCAGACTCCACTCTAATGCCCTGTTCTGCAGTTTTCTATTAAACCTTTATGAAACAATAGAGAATTCTCAATGGAAGGACTAGAATCCACATCTGCCTCTCCTTTCCCTTTAATAAACAGTGCTCTACCTGTTAGGCGGCGCCTTTTCCTTCCTGTCATACAATGTTAATTCAGTGAAGAATATAGTAGAGGGCAAAGTAAACAAGCAGTAAAACACTCTGACAGCAATTATTTTTGGTAAATCATGTAAGTCAGGAGCTGCCACACAGCAAGTCTCAGAAATACCCTCAGCTGGCTGCTTAACCAACCATGGCTCTTTCCCATGCCACTCCAGAGGCCATGCAGGAATCAGAAGTGCTTCTCCCTGTGCCAGTTACAGCAACCAACTGGTGCTGTTATGCTGCTGGGAAAATACTATTGGAGCAGCACACCACAGCATTTATATCCCCTTCCCATGCCTGTTCTTCTATCCTGTAAAAAAACACATTCCTAACCAATCACAACATTACAGTCAGGAAAATAATTTTTCATAATGCAGCATAAAACACAAAAATCTAACCTTCTAATAAAATTATATTTACTTTCTCTTTTTCATCCTCTTCTGTTAATAAAGCATACACACACACACACAGAAGTGCTTATCTCTTTCAGGTCTACTACAGCTGATAAATTCATGCAGTAGTGGGAGTGCTCTGTCTTCCAGATTTTCAGTGCCTAGCACGGACTTTTTGAAAGATCAAAGCAATTAAGAAAGAAATGAGCATATGAAACAAGCTTCAGAATTGTCTCAGTCCTCCTGCTGTTCCTGGAAGTTTTGATGTGACTTCCCCTGCTCTCCTCTTTATATATCTCTGTTCACAGAATGAAGAACTACAGCCACACACAGGGTTTTCTTAAGAAATGTTTCAACACAGTATAGATAAGAGTTTTCCTTCGCTATAAATTACATACAGGTTTGTTTTTTTTTTTTTTTTTAATCTCCACTGAGAATTACTTTTATATTAGATCAAGGGAGATATGCCCACTCTACCTGGACTCTGATTTGAATTTGATTTGTGTTGCAAGAGTAGTAAATTAAGTTACTGCACCTAGCAGAGCTGGAACAGATAGCATTCACTCTCATAAAGTCTCATAAAAGTATGAATTAGATATAGTCCTTCACAGAGATCTCTCTTCCTCTGCTAGCATGTGGAAGAGACTTTGAGATGTATTGGAAATGTTCCTTTTTGAATTGATTAAGATCTGTAGACCATATTCAGATTCCTGTAGGTTGTGGCAAACCAGCTCATTAATTTATGAGATGAAATTTTTGTGGACCTAGGAGTTACAAACAGAAGTTCAGGTGGACCCTGGCTGATGTTTTTCTGAAGTTCACTCTCAGTTTCTTTAACCATTTTGAATATAGAAGTAAATACATTAGATTTTACTTAACTTGAAAGGCTTTTAAATGCCTGGAGAATTCTATTATTTTGAACAAGTAAGTTTCACTTGGGAAGTTTGGGATCTATCCAGAAGCTGCTGAGATTGGTGAAAATCATCTGAATTATTTTGACATGCAGATCAGATTTCACATGAGTATAGAAACATGTTGATGGATGTCACAGAAGATGATCCTTTGCCACACAGAGATGCTGTCTCCTTTATTTTAAGGAAAGGAGGAGATCAAGTATTTTCCTTTATTTTAAACACACCTGAACACACTGGGCCTTACTGGCTTCATAGATTCATTTTTCCAAAATAGTCCAGGAACCAACCAGAGATCTGTTAACATGCTTGGAAAACAAAATTTCTCAGCTAACATACACCAAAAGCTTTGGCAATGTTCAGAACTCATCCTTGTACACGAGAGTTATTTCCCATGCTCAAGTATTAATCAAGAATTTTAAAACCACTATAGTTCTAGGCCTTTTTTTATGATTCTTCGTGCTTCATTAAAAATAGAGTTTAGGAGCAAAGCAAAATTCTCATAAAACAAACCTAGACACATTACAAAAACCCTGCAGCATGTAGAGAGTCAAAATATCATATATACTCTTTCAGTTTTGTTATTTCACTCCGTAGAATTTATTCTAAAGAATGTTTCATAAAACCCTCGGGACTGTTCAATCTGGTTTATGGTCAATTCATACCTGATGGATTCAGGTATGAATTGACCATTCATAATCAGAATTTTGGCATCATTTCACCAATGAACTCTCTGAGTTTGTACCAGTTTACACCAAAGTAAAATGTGCTTTCAGATCACTTGTGATACAAAGTAACCAATTGACAGTGGATGCCCTATACCAGATAATTGTGAAAAGAGGCAATTGCTGCTTGCTTTAGTGAGGGGTGTTTGTATTTGTTTGCCTGCTTGTTTGCTTTTGCTTTTCTAGAAGACAGTGACAGGAGGAAAAAATGGTTAAAATGGCAAAGGTAGCTGAGTTGTCCTCACACTCACAAAACTGCAGTCACTCAGCAGTGCTGTGCCAATTTTCAGGCTCAGGGCTGCTGATCATGGCTGGCAGGGAACCACTGGGGTGAATTCCATTGAATAAGGGCAAAAGTCATACATCTTGTGCTGCTCTGAAAGAGTTGTAGCCTGAGTGAAGTTTGCAATACCTGATTGCAGGTGTCTCCTGACAGTTCTGTCATCTCTCCCCACAGCAGCCTCTCCCAGAAGTGACTTGTTCTTACTGGCTGTGCTTGCTACAGGGAAAGCAACACCAGTCTATGCTTATAGGACACTGGACTAATACCATCATTTTTAGGGAAATTAAAAAATTAGCAATAAAAAATCCACTACAAAATACCTTTTACTAAGTTAAATTCCTTTTCTTGGACCTTGGACTCCTGACATATTTTTTGGAATAATATGTACTTCTTGATGTTAAGACTGAATTTCCTTTCTGTTACGATTGCCAATACAGCATTTATAGTTATTAACAAAATATCTGTTGATATAATCCAGTATGGTAGAGGGTCTTAAACATTGACTTTTACAGTACTACATACAAAGAGTGAAAGTAAATGACTATAGGAAAAATAATGAGATATTTTGTAGTTCTGAAAACATGAATAGAGGTGATCTTTTATCTTTTCTTTTTGAATATGTTATATAAGAGCATGATTTACTTTTGATGATGACCACTGATAGACACTGAATTAGCCTAAAAACACAGTAAAATAAGTGGTTCATGATTTAGATTCAGACTTTGAACTCTGCTGTTAAAACTTACATAACACAAGATACAAAGAACAAAATGTTAGAAAAAGAGTCCTGTAGAAATGAAAGCATTCAAAATGCCCTGAGAGCTTCTGGTCAATATTGTCATGCCCTGCTTTATAAATCATGTACTGCAAACAAGTGAGGGCTCTGCCTGGATCCCACTCACAGTCTACCCCAAGTAGGAAAGTAGAAAAAGAGTTGTGTGTGGTCCACACAGGTGCTATTCTGAGGAATGGACAAACATACAAATGTGCTGATATGGAATCTAAATTGCTAAACTCACTAAATTTTCCAGCTCTGCAAAGAATAATAGCAAATATAAAAGAAATGTGGACAGCACTAGCAATGGAAATGTGAATCAGTAGCAAAATGGCTGTTTCCTTTTCAGCCCTCATGTAAGTGTCTGATGATAAAAACTGCTAAAATGAACTTTATTGGTCTTGCAGTCTTTGGAAGGAAGTAACCATGCTTGGTTTCCTGGGTTACAACTAAGACACCAAAATATTATTAGATAAAATAGGAGTCTTCACTTAGAGGCTGTTGGACTATCACAAAAATTTTGTATTTTTTGTATTTATGTTTAATTACATGTATTTTTTTGTATTTATATGCTTACATAAATTTAGATTGTTAACGACAGCCCCCACAAATAAAAAGCCAAATCTAGGAACTACCTGGTCCATCGAATTCCTGTGCTCTAGCTCCCTGTTGCAGACGGTTTCTCGCCTGGCCAGTGGCCGAGGGCCACCAGAGGGAGCCTGAACAACTCCACAGACTGCACAGGCAGAGAGAGTGACAAAGGGAGAACCGGCTGAGCTGTCCCGGTAGATCCTGAAAAGGACAACTGAAGTCTTCCCAGGTTCCACTGAAACCTTTCACATAGCACCTAGGCTTCACGGGGCATTATTTTGCTTCTTCAATGTGGAAAAGATAGGAAGCTGTCCAAAGTGAATGGAGACAGTGAAAAAAGTTGCAGTAATCATGTAGGAAAGAGGACAACAAACAACTATTTCAACTTTACGTAAAATTAGTAAAACAGGAAAAGAATAATTTAATTAATTAATTATTAATACTTATTACTTAGTAGTAAGTATTAATTCCATCCCATTTCTCTTTCTGTTCTGTCAGTGTAGGGCCTAATCTGCCTTCTCTTTCTGTCTCTGGAAGATACTTCAGAAAAGGAATTCTCTCACGTTTTACGGGCACAGTATGGGTAGAATGAATAAAAAAAAAGTGATGGATTATGTACTTGTAATTCTCCAAATATTTTATATTGCTTTAAAAAAGTCTTTATGAATGAAAAAATCTTTTAATTATTCTAAAAATAAGAAAACTGAACACAGATTAATAATACATTTACAACTTTCACCATCCACTAATCAGTGAATGCTTTTTTGAAGAAGATTTGTCCTTTGAATACCTTGCATTTACAGTCATAGCATTTTAAATGCATTCAGTAATTTCCTTTCAAGCAGCCCTGTGAAATGCCAGGTTGATGTTTTTGAAAGTGTTAAGATTTATGGCGTGCCCTTTCAGAACAAATTAGAAATTTCCTGTGATGACTTTATTGGAAAAAGATCAAAGAAGCATCTATCTAATATTATTGATGGTTGTTATGATGGTAATTGTGTACTTTCCTGGAGAACAAGGGAATGAAGAAACATCAAAAGGGAAGTGACGAAAGGGGGCAAGAGATGAAGGATGGAAGGGAAATGATGGCAGAAGGCCACTGAGCGGAAATTACGTGCAGTGGAAAAAGAGGAAACAGAAAGGACAATGTGTATGTGAGATGTCTGCATCTTGAATTCAATTTGTTACATAACATCCACCAGTGAAACAATTGGTTGTTGCCCTGATTTTTCTCACTTTCAAGTGTTTGAATCTTTGCACATGATTCTTACAGAGCTTGATGTAAACTAAATGTATTTTTAGAAATTATCTATGTGTTTTGCATAGTTCTTCTCTGACCAATGAGGTCATGAGGTCACAACCTTCTTGAGCCAATCCTGGCTTTCTGTATAAAGTGTGTATAAGTCGATGGAGTCAGAAAAATAAAGAAGCTTTCCATGTCTGACCTGCTGCTGCCTGCTGTCTTCTGTGTGGGTCTGCACCCATGTCACAGCTGGTGACCTCTCTGTGTGAGGTGGACACAATTGGTGGTCACCTGACGAGAGAGGTCTGTGGCCTTCTTGAAGTGTGACTTGACAGCCAATACAACCATTCTTATTGTCAGTAATAGAGCAGTGTGAATAGATGGCCATGTATTCCCTCCCTGCGTGCCAGAGGGCAACTAAGCCTCTTAGGGGCCTACATAAAGGCTATGATTTCTTCCCAATCCAGTAACTCTTGGATGCATAGAAAAAGTCAAAAGATAAATGTCTCAAGTCTGACAATTAGTAGGAAAAAAAGAGCTATCCTACAGTCAAGTGTTTTCACTCACCCTTGACTCCAGCTACTCCTAGGCTGCCATAAAATGTGTTTGCTTATTCTATTGTATAAGTCCTCAAGACCTTTATATATCTTTCCCAATGTTATCCTACACTATAAATGCCTTGAATAATTGGAAAAATAGCTACAGGCTGTNTTGAAGTGTGACTTGACAGCCAATTCAAGTCTGTAACAGAGCAGTATGAATAGATGGCCACATATTCCCTTCCTACGTGCCAGAGGGCAACTAAGCTCCTTAGGGGCCTACATCCAGGCTATGATTTCTTCCCAATCCAGTAACTCTTGGAAAAATAGCTACAGGAAAAGTTAAAAGGGTTCTCCCCCTCTGAAAAAATAGTCATTATGATTGGGCCTATTTTCAAATTAAAAGTTTCAATCTGTTGGGAAACTATAATTTCAAGCATATTTTTTCCATTTCTCACCATCTACAACATCAAAGATTGGTGGAATGAGAGGTAAGAAGTTTCAATTTTAAAAAAAAGGTCCAATAATGTCTCATCTTGACCACAGAACATCCCTTGTGCCATGACTAGAACAGCCTCAGTTTAATTGCTTCTGCAACATTGCCAATTTGTTGCATTATTGGAAAATATTCATAGTATTCAATATTTTCTTCTTATGGGTCAAATTTTGCAGTCTGTGAAGTCCAGGAGAATCTTAGTTTTCACTTCTCAAGAAACTGAAGCTTTTGCATGGTACAGTTCTGACTTACCTCTAAGAGCATCCAGAATTGAAGATAGGAATTAGAAAGACTCAGACAGATATTGTGTACTTTAAGTTTCATGTGATTCTTCTGGACCGGACACAAGTTGAGGGTTTCCTTTCTGCCTGTTTGATTTTCTGATGATTTTCATTTTTCATTGTTGGAGGTGGTAGTGCTCTAGTGACATATTTTACCCAAAGAAATCCAGGATTCGGAGCCTCTGAGGAGTAGCAAACACCACACAAAGGATTTATTATATTTTTTTCCATTTGATTCTTCTGTCAGACATTTCAAATGGCCACATTACTAAAACACTTTACAGAAAACAAAGAATGCTTTTCACTGAGCACTTTAGTTGCTGCATTGGAAGACCTTGTATTGCTCAGATCAAAAGATTTGACTCAGACAAGTCACTGGTATCTCCAGTTCTTACTTTCCTAATCCAAGTAATAAAAAAAATCTTGAAGGCAGTAAAGGAGGTATTTTAAGGGCCCAAAGCGATGTGAACACAAGCCTGTCTCTTTGAGGTCTGACATCATGGCCATTTTACAGTGGGACATTCATATGTCTCTTCACCCAGATGATGCTTCTTTGCACATTTGGTGTATTTTACGGGGTTCTTCTGTTCTCTATCTTGCCCTAAAATGCTGAAATGTTGTGTCACTGTGTCTCACCTAACATACAACATAAGTGATGCTCTGTACCCACCTGCCTTGCTACAACCATCAACACATTAAATATAGAACAGGAATTTACAAACAGGAAAAAGTGGCAATAGGTTAATTTAAAAACTTAACAGCTTGGAGCTTAAATTTAAGAGTTTTGTTTCCTGTAATTTTTAAATAATCAGATTATCTCCTAAGATTTGGACTAGTTTCACATTACAAATTGCACTGGTGGCTCTGGACTCAGGCTGGAATTTGGAACTCTCTAAGTTTGCAATAGTCTTCAACTGCTGGGACCTATTACAACATACTAAATAACTGTCTGCTGTACTTAAAAAAGAAAGGATTTTCCCCTACAGTTTAACAGAATTGGAAAAGGAGGCAGAATGTGGTCCTCACTGAGTAAGGAGTTAACTCAGCAAAGGAGATGCATGTGTGTACTTCATAAAGGTATCACTTTTCTTTCAAAATATAAAGTAACAGCTTTGGATGTGGGAAGGAGTGCTGTGTCTTTTTATTTAAAAATATGGCCAATATTTATAGCATTCATATTTTCTCATTTTTAGATCTCTACTTAAACATAATTGTCTACCATATGCATAATTCTAACTGCCTAACCAAAAATTATTTTCCTCTTCATTTTTTAGAGGATAAACAAAAGAGGCACACAAAATCATTATGTGTAACCAAACATCCTGTGTGAATTTATATACAGCACATCTATGCAGTATCCACAGATAGACATAAATCTATGTATATGATGTTGACACTCTATGAGAAACAAAATAAATACATAAAGCTACTTAGAAGGGCTTGATTCAAACACCAAAGTGTCTCTAATGTATTTCAGTCTTGAGTCCTGATTTTATTTAATCAAAGATACAAGGGTCAACCATATTTTACAGGTACTGTCCAAACATGAGTGGTTCAGATACAACATGGGTAAGACATGTGGTGTGACATGAATTTAGATGGCAAGCAATGCACCAAATTATTCATGAACAGCATAAAAATTAAAGCATAATAAATGGCTGCCACTAAGACTATTATTCTACAAACACCATTTATCCTACACAATTGTTTCAAAAATGTTTTAAAGAAGTGTATGCAAATAAATAAGTGTATCTGTATACATGCATGTTGATAAGCATTTTTAAATGCATACATACATAAATATCCATTTTTATGGATGGACATCCTGACATTTAAATTTTCATCCTTCTGAATACCTATATGTTGTCAGTGGATTCAATTAACTACATAGGTTTCAAAAGTAAAGAAAAGAGAAAGTCAAGAAATAGAATGATCAATAAAGCAAAATTCCAGAAAGAACAGCTGTCTCGAATAAAAGTATACCATTGTTTTTAGGTTTACTATTGCCTGGCTTTTTAAGCTAAATCATTCATTTCTAATTGCTCCAGTCAAACACCAGGAAAAAGACATTGCACCATAGCTTCCACCTACGTTGTCTACCTCAACAATAACTAGTATTCTTCTCTTAAAACAGCACTGGCCACAACCACAGCCAAAAACCACATGACTAAATGGTTCCTCATAATTCTAATTCTAGGGATAAAGTCCTGGCCTTGAGGATTTCAAATATACAATATTGCATACAGTTGCTGAGCATTGTGTCTCATCTTCCACATTCTGCACAAGCATAATGGGTGAAAGGGCTCAGAGGAACAATTGTGATTTTTCTCTATCATAAATGTCAGCAACTGACTGTTTTCATTGTGTAGCTTTTATTGCATTACTTGCTTGGTGTCCAATAATCCCTACGAGCCATGATTCTGAAGTTTCACATCCCTGAGCCACTTTCACACAGCCCACACACCACTCAGCATCCTGCTGTCACAGTAGTTACTTCCAAAAAAACTGGTTTGAAACAGTATATTTAAAAGGCGAGGCTCACAGAATTGCTCCATGCTAACAGAAAGACCATCACAATTTATTCTGGAGCAAGGGAACATGACAGGAAAGTCAGCATTGCCTGAGTCCTTTGATTTTGTATCTGCACATGCGCTATGAAACTGCACATGAGATAGAAAACCACATAAATTGCTTATAGAACAGGTGGGTGAGAAATATGGCTATAGTAAAAGATTATACATACATGTATATACTCCTGCATGTAGGAACTGAAAAAAGAAGGTGTGATCTATGACTGGTAAGGGAGAAAAATTAACATCTCTTGTCCCCTGAAGCACAGAAAAGCAGGAAGGAAAGGTACCATAAGTCTGTATTTGACTTCTGTACATCCAGCCCACAACATTGTCCCTGACAGTAGTTAGCATCAGAATTTTAAAATAAAAGTGCCTGATATCATCCATTGTCTAGATCCAAAGTTTTGTCCTAAGTTCAGTATCCTGGATACAATGTCATTTTCAAAGTTTTTATTTCTAAGTACTATAACTTCAGATGTGTTTCCATCAGTTTTCAGATCTGCATAATTTTTGACCTTGATGCCACTCTAGCTAGAAGCTGCATGAAAACTATTTAATGAAAGTTACTTTGCTGACCTATGACTCAGAGGGGTAGCTCTGAATCACTGTGCCTCTGAGGGTTACTCACAGGGTATGACAAGGACAGCTTCTGGCAACACGGGCTTCCCAGAATCTGGAAATAGAAAAAGCTCAGATGTTTTTTCTGCCCTACCGTGCCACATCATTTTTCACTCTGACGTAGCCCCTGCCCTCTTCCCCGAGCTGGTCATACACTCGTGCCCTGGTGCACCACAGTTTGCTCTGACCCTGCACTCAGCAACGCCCTGCCGTGCCTGGGCTAGGTCAACACTGGCAGCCACCACCTACCAGTTTCTCTAAAAGGCATCAGAAGGAGGCAGCAGTTAGAAAGGTGTAAAGAAGACAGGGCGGAGCAGAGTAGTGAGGGATGGAGACAACTCTCGTGCTTCCTCTTTGGAAGCTTTGGAAATCCTGCAGGCTTTGTCTGGTTGAGGTCCCCCCCTTGCTGTCAACCACTGCAAAGCAGCCAAACATGGGTCCGTTGTGGGTCAAAGTTAAAAGTCCATCCAAGCAGCATTACAGGGTGATCACATTATTCTGATTGTGCTGACTGCAAGGGCAGCCTGCCATCAGCATAAACCACAACAGACACTGCTGAATCAGCTCCTTCTCTGAGGAAAACAAAGCTAAGAAACCTATAAATCCCAGCAGCTACCCCAGTACAGTCCAAGAGAATCACACAAGCTTTCTCCCCCAACTCCTTTCTTCCATTTTCATTTAGTCAGCAACGAAATGCAGGAAGATAATTAATCAGAAAATCACTCATTCAAATATTAACGTGAGGGCTGTTTGGTAGCTGGGCTCTGATTCATAAACAAGCTGTCTGCAGTTAAGGAAGGCATTTATAAGGCAGCTACTTCCAAGCACAGGAGTATTCAGTGGGAGGGAAATTGTTTGCAGATGGCACCTGTTTTACCTTCTTATCACTAAAAGAAAATAAATGGTTGTTACTCTTGCTGCTTGATAGGAGTAATAATTAGACATCAATTTCTATTCTAACTTATCATGTATGCACATTGGAAGTTGAGTCTTGCTGTGATAATTTCCCCGGATCTTTGGAAATTTGGCTTAAGGAAGTTGTTACAAGATCTGGTCTGTGAGACAATAAACATCTCAGATCTGTACAGATTCTAAGGGTGGACTGTTCCTCAGAGAATGATTTCTCTGTTCCCAGTGCATAAGCTATAGGATGAATTAAGCTCTCATTCTGGTCTGGGTTTTGTATCTTGCATTTATCTTTATTTGTATTGCCTGACTTGCATGAGATTTATAGCCCAGCTGTGCAACTGTCCCAGCATGAAGCATTCTGTCAGTAAAAATGAAAAGCTACATGAACACATATTACAGTAGCAGTTACAACTGATTCATAGAATGCAAACAAACACAAAACCATCTGTAGTTCTCCATGTAAAACTAGTTTAAAAAAATGTACAGAATTGGGCAGACATATTTCTGATTGCTGTTAAATTTGTGATTGTAGACATATGCAAGATATTAGCTTTTATTCAATTTTGCCTTACACAACAAAGGCTATTTGTTCAAATTCAAGGTTCTAGCACATCCTCAGATTACAAGAAACAAACAATGGGCATTCTCCATGCTCACTCTAGTGTGGGTCTACCATCGCTAGTCAACATCTCAACAGTCTATAATGGGCTGTTTCCACTTTAATTTAAAAGGAATTGATGCTAACTATGGCTTTCTGTGATTATGTATCTCTTTGATTTTATTTTAGAAGCTTGGCTATTAAGAATATCAGACATTTTTGAGCATCTTCATCAGTTGCGCTCTAAACCTGTAATTCAGAATTTCTCTAACAGGCAACTACGATACACATCAAACAGCATTAAAATCTATTGCAAAGAGAGGGAATGGGAAGACAGATTGAAGGACAGAAAGACAGATTTCCTAGTGCAAACTGTTTCATGTGGGAAATTACATAATTTAGGCTAAACATGAGAGAAATATTTCTTTGTATTATTTTTGTGTGTGCAAAGGAAAATAAAACATCACCTTCATCCTTGTTCACGCCTCCTTTTCATAAAGCAGAACACCTGCTGTCCACTTTAATAGGAGAAAGTTCTGGCCATTTTGTGGACCAAAATGCTACCTGTAAACAAAATGGTAGCATTTTATTGCATTCTGCCTGGGTTATATAGTCCCCAACACTAAAATATGTTCTCCAGTGGCCTAGATATCAGGGTGTAGATGAAGATTTTCAGTTTTTAATTAATAATACATAGTGCAGAATCTGAAAGGCTATCTATAATTTATGTGTAAGTGTCTCAAAAGCAGTCATTCATACATTATATATTCAGACAGAAAATTATCTCGCTTTTATTTTCCAATAAAAAGTGTAAGATGTTACTATGTACCCTCCAAAATGGAAGAGTGCTACCCAGAGCTTTTTAACTCTCAAAAATGCCAGGTTCCACTGGGTTCTCTTTGCTACAAGAGGCTAAAGGTGCAAAAGCATTACTCACTGAGCATCTCTCCTCTCCTCTCTTCTATTGAGCTTTTCAAATGATCAAGCCACTTCTTGGATAAGTGGAAATTTACCCATAGAGTACACAGAGGGACAGATAATGTGAGAAAAATAAGTTTATCAAAATGGAAGGATATTATTTAACAATAAGGGGCTTCCAAGCTGGACTTAAGAAAAACTGATTATGGTAATATACTGCAAGAGTTCCATAAAATAGAGGTCCAAAAAAACTTTTTCTTAAATACAAATATATGCAAAGCTATTGCATATAAGGCATGTTGAATATTAACAGTCATTCTCATCATGCTGTCCTATTTTCCAAGCATCCACCTACTTATGGGCACTTCAAAAAGGAAAAATAAAAAAATGCATACTGTATATGCCAAATGTGCAACTCTTAAAAGTTGCTTTCAATGCTATATTTTCTCCCTATCTCTAGCAAGCTGCAAAGGTAAAAAAATCCTGTATTTTCACCCTTTATCAATCCACAAAGCCTAAAATAGTGATATCGTGGTACATGGTGCAAAGAAAGTCAGTCTCACATACCTTAGTCTTGCATTTTTATGTGCAAAGCAATGTAGACAAGATGCCAGCATGATCCAATGAGCCCTCCCTCCTGCTGCAGGTGCTGGAGAAGTAATTTCTGGGAGGCTGGAAGTTCCAGCAGTAGGACAGACTATCTGGACTCTTTCTTTCCAGGACAGACGGAAATGACTCATGTTTACAATTGTTTTGCTGCGACTCTACCAGAGTGGATGTAGCACCAACGAAAGTACAACTACTTTTTTCAGACTCGCCCCTTTTCCAAGTTCTACAGTCCTTAAAAACTGTTTGCTTTTTTCCCTTCAGAAGTACTGAAAACAATCTAGCCTCAACAATGAATCAGAGTGACTGAAATAAGAAATATTTTCCAGTATCATAAAGGCAAGGAATTGATAATTAATTATCCACAATTAATATTTGTGATGCATCTGGACATGTGATGGTTTGTATGTAGTGAGACTGTGAGATAGGAGATCAGAATTCAAAAGACAATTTTCAGCAAAGTGAGAAAAGGAGTATCAACCCACACAGAAAGGAGGTATAAAATTACATTTTTAAAAATGTAGATTTAAAGTTACAATTGGAACTTTATTACCCCTAGACCTATATTTGAAGAAAACAAAACGAACAGTTCAGCATGACCTACAAGGCAATCTAGAAGAGAAACATAAATCCTTGAGGTTCATACACTTCATTTTACTTTATGAAGTCATAGAATGGTTTGAGTTGAAAGAGCCCTTAAAGATCATATTGTTCCATGCCGTGGGCATGGAACACCTTCCGCTAGACCATATTGTTCTGAGTCCCATCCAACCTGGCCTGGGAAGTCCCAAAACTCAATAAGGACATTTTGAAGATTAGAAGGAAAAAATTACAACTGGGCAGGAAGAATCCTACTGTGACCCAAAATGTCACCGTCTGTATGACAATGTAACCTTGATAAGACATTGCTTCTTTCTTATTGTAAAAATATGCCGGAAGGAACAGTCCATTTCCAGACACTTGTGCCACATAAACTGCCAGAGCTATTGATGGATTTAAGGTGGGCACATTGGCCTCCACTGGTACAGGAACACACACATTTTTTCACTACTCCACAGCTACAGACAGTACAAGTCAATTTGGCAGCAGGAAGATGTGAAAAAGAAGGTCTGAATGGCTGCAGAGAACCATTAAACATCCCGAACACACAATTTGGACTGAAGACAGTACAGCTCTATTTTAAAATACCAGCTTAGCCTATTCAGCTGCATGTAGTTTGGCTGACTTGTCCAGAAACTTAGTAGATAATGACATTAATTACAAGCTAATACTAATGGACTGAGCAAGGAGGGCCTGCTGGTTTGGTGTTGAAGAGTCCTGAGACCAGCTTGAACAAACTATCTCAAATCACAAACATCACAATTCCAAGAAAGGTACTTCCGGACTGAGGCAAACAGCAGCAGGGATGTGCAGGCACTGAGATGGAAGTGAGAGTCAGAAGTGTTGAGCAGAAGAAACCAAAGACCTGGTAACAGCTCTTCCAGCAATAAAGCATGTTTTGCTGAGCAGGCATGATGACACATCATCTGGAGATGTGCATGACTGACAGTCAATCACTTTATACTGTAAAAGACCAGTTGTACTTTTTTATGGTGGAGATTTCTTGCATTCCTTCCTAAAGTGTGTCATTTTGTCTGTTCTGCCAAGACTGAGCTGTTTATTTTTAAGTGTTTTCTACAACATGTTTTTGAGTAATTCCAATTAAAAATAAGTAAGATCATTTCAGTGAAAGCTTCTTTATCATTCATTTGCCATGACGAGTTGTCTTTGAAAACCACCAAAAAGTACTTAAACTTTGTGCTATTAGAAAGTATTCCTTAATAGACATGTTATTTTTTTTCCACATTGTTTCAGCTGTCTCTGAAAATGAATTTCTTACTTGAAGAATAATGACTGTAATCTGGACTAAATGAATTCTATAGTCAATGGTTAAAGGTATGAGCATTACTGAACTAACAGGCAGAGGCTGTAAATCAACATTGTTTTAACAAACCATTACATTACAATAATTACACTTTGAAAACTAACAAATAGTTTTCCACAAATAAAATGTCAGGACTGCATAATGTTGTATCACTACTGGGAAGAAAAATAGGTCACCTTAGTCTCTCAGGCACAGATGATCAATAGGAGGCGAGTGCTGACTATAGGTCAGGAACTATATATCGCCTTTGCTCTGGCTTCATTATTGGACATTTCTCTTTGCATTCCCAAACATCAAAGTCAATATCTCATTGGTTTGACTCCACATGTTGCTACCATCCCATTAAGTCATCTTAAATTAGTCCTTCACTGTTTGCCACTTGTTATTTTTCAAGAATGCAATTCAAGCATTGCCTTCCTCTATCTTCCAGACCATTCTTAACAATTAACTTTAGAGATGAGATGAGATCAGCATTTCTCCAGTTCAAGCAGTCACCACTTTGCTAGAAATACTGGGAAATATTTTATTAATTTGAAAAAAAATTACAATATGAGAAAAGGAGAAAGAGTAATGCATAGGAAGGTATGTCCATGGACCTTAAGGAAAGTGAAGAGGGAATTGAAGAGGAAAACCTGACTTGCACCAGCCAAGAATATAGCCAGAAGGCAATGAGTAATCTAGACCTAACAAATCCAGTACATATGCATCCAGTGATGCTTGTGGTGGACTGGAGAAACACACTGCTCTTGGGGTTCTGAACTGACCTCAAGAAATACTTATTGCCTTCCTGGTCATTCCTTTCTTTGTGGGTTGCATGTGGCAAGACAAATCAGCAGTTCATTTACAACCAAGCTCTACTTATAATCCATAAACCACTCTGTTGTCTACTTAATCAATTCAATCTACATTTTTCTAGCATCCTGCTGGGTACTGCATCAAGTTATTTATTAGTGGTGTAGTTCTTCAATATACATTTTTAAATAGAGGTATAAAACAACCCTGATGGCAGACATTAAAAATTCATATTTACCAACAATTATTGTAAGACGTACAAGACACATCAGGTATTACCTTTCTAAGTGTGTAAAAGCATCTTGCTATATAGCATTATATTGGAGCATTGACTTTTTAATGTTGTAAACAGCATTTGACTGGTTTCTAACCACTACATGACTAATTCCGTTTATTACCACTGAAGGCTTAAGTGTGGCAACCCCAATACACAGATTTTAGTTAAGCAAAATCTTGAGGATTAATGTGACCTGTACATGCATTCCAAAGCTTAAATCACAGTAACAGGTAATTGGACATGAAATTATATTCCATAGATGGGGGGGAGGAAGAATTTATTTCTGCTCCCTGTTATACCTGTAAAAAACTTTGAAAAAACTCCCACACATGTATAATGTATCTAAAGTTTTCAAAACTTCCTAATACAGACCACCAAAGATGCTATGGGAGGAAACAGCTTTTTTTTATACATACAAGAATGAAATTAAAGAATGACACAAATCATTTTCATAACTTACTGGTAGTGCTTTTATATGCAAGGCCACATATTGTATATTCTCTTGTGCCTCCTGTGTGTCAATAACCAATTTAATCATAATGGTACTAATGAAAGAAGATATTAGATTTGTCTCATTTGTCCCATGTTTTTCTTAACTGAGAGTGTTACTGTGTACAGTAACATTTTCTCTTAGAATAATTTTGTGTTCTAGATCTGCTTTTTTTATTTTAGTGCAAATGAACTTAAATAACAAAATTAAGATCTCAAACACATTTTTCTTGCTTTCTTGAAAGCTATCATACAAGCTGAGTAACACTATTTATTCTTTTCTATATCTTCATAACTCTTAAGCAATATTTAGAAATATATCACGCACTTAGTTTGTCCTTTTTTCCCACTAGACAAGAAGAGCGGACACTCAGCTAACTTCATGTTAACTCTTGCAGTAACATCAAACATCCAAATGCACCGTCTGTGTGCAAGGGCAGAAAATCTAAGATGACTACACAGCACAAATCTAAAATACATGCAAGCTCCTGCTAAAATACAAAACCCAACAATATCATCTGATATGCAATATTTGCAAATGATTATGTTAGTGATTATAGCAATATTATCTGTATTGTAGTATAACCTAGCAATATTGTCAGTGGATTTTACAATGAAACCTACAAGTAAAATTAAGTTAGTAATGAACAGTGAATAAAGCTTTCAAAACCATTTCAAGCTCTTTAAGAGAAAAAAGAACCCTGGCAGACCTGTGGAAAACAAATATGTAAGATGTGTAGGAAATTATACTGGCAATGTATTGAATGTTAATTATATCCAAAGGAAAAGACAGTATTCCAACAATAGCAGAATGTTCACAAAGGGAAAAACAAAAGCAATATTAGGAAAGAAATTAGTTTTGACAAGATAAGTGAGAATCCAAAGCTAAAAAGCATTACAGAAGTATGTAATTGTCCCCAAATTAGTGTTATGAATCTAGGATGTTTGAAAGTAAACTTATATTTCAAGTAAATTTATTAAAATTGAAGCTTGAAATTCACACTGAGGCAAAGACATGTTTTTTATGATTTAACATGGATATTATGTTTCTTTTCCCTCTAATACAGCACTGCTTCGTGACATGCGCCAAGGTTGCTTAATAATTTAAATAGTTTTTCCTTGCCTAGAAACAGTGAATATTCTTACACCTCCAGCATGAATTATAAATTCTTTGGCTTTATGATTTATATAAAATGCAATCATTAGGAGGTTGAAGACCTGGGGAAACCTAATTCTTCTGCTGGACTTGTGGAGAAGACCTCAACCTCTGACAGACCCCATAGCGAACTTAATTTGTAAGTAGTAGTCTGCTGACACTGGCAGTAATATCTAGTCATATGCAGACATTACATCAGAGAAAATCTTCATGACTGGTCTGGTAAAAGCAGTATAAATTGATGGCAATAACCCTGCAGTTACAGAATTGAGCTGTTTTGCTCTTAAAAATAATTCTGCTGGCTGAAGACCTCAGTATACCTAACACTGTCTTGAGTTGCAAATAGTCAGAGACCAGCATGGTGCTCACCATTCCCGTGGTTGTTCTCACTGCTGTCCCAGACAGGTCAGTATCACTGTCTCAAAATTTGTGATGGCAGCACCACAGCTCAGGAAAAACAAGTGTTCAAAAGTAAATTAGTTGAGCTCAGTAGCAAAGACTCAGTTGGGTCCAACTAAAAGCACAGACCCAGCAGACAGCCTCACCATCAGCAGGGAGAGGTGAAAATGCACTCACCATGATGAGTCACTTGCACCACACCAAGTGGTCCTTTAAGACCACCACAATCCTCACAAAGTCTTACCCTCCCTCAAACTGGGATCTAACAACACAACTCCTGCACTACCTTCCATCTCCATCTTTCTTCTCAGCAACCTGTCCCAGATGGTCTCGTTCCAGCCTTAGATGGACCACCCTACACGTAGCCCCTTGGCCACCAGAGGAGAGCACAGGTTTTGCAGGCCTTGGGGTGTGCCATGGGCACTGACTGATGCCTCAGCAAGGCCTCCGTGTAGAGCAGGGCCTCTTGCTTTTGGATTCTGCTGAAGGCTTTTCTCTCTTTGACTAGTAGAAGCCTGCCTGTTGTTTAGTTTAAAATCTGAGTACAGGAAATCTTGTTCTTCCTTTTAGGACTCAATTCCACACTGCTGATTTTCAAAAAGTACACAATTAGGCTATCACAGTCCATTTTGTCCCTCATCCTGACGCCCAGGACAAACTTCTAATTTTGTTTTGTTTTTACTGGAATGAGAGTTCTAAGTTCCATTTTAGTTATTTTTATATTTAAATACATTTGTATTTAATGATTGCTTTTCTACTTATGAATTCCTGTTTCCACAGTGAAGATCCATGCAATTCAGAACGCTCAATCATCCCAACCACATTACCTAACCCACCTTTTAGGAAGCAGCAATTATTATTGCCATGGAAAAACAGTCACACGCAGTGTTTCTAAATGTTTTATCTTTGATATATTTCATCCTCCATCATAAGATATCTCATTTGTTCTTATCCTGTTTACAGTTCAAGACTACTGACACTTTAGTGCTGATACCCTTGTGCCCAAAAATACAGTACTGGAATGAGGTATTGTCCAGATACCCGTCACTTAAATAAGTAAAATCCAAAGGTAAAAAATGAACAGCAAGGAACAATGGGAGGCATTCCAGGCTCTCTTCCTGATGCACGTGTACCCTGACATGACTGGATTTAGTCCAGACTTTCCCAGTGTCTGTGTAGCTAGATGTTTCCTCTGTGTGGTAGGTCAGACCAAGGCAGAAATTTACCAAAACCACCCACACGTTAGCAGAAGTGACTGAAAATAACCCCTGAAACATAACAAATAATAATAATAACAACGTATCTACCTGTGTAATAATAGAAACATGAACAGCTCAGAGGGTTCAGTTTTCCAAGCAACTCAGCTGGACACAGTCCTGGCAGTGTGCAAAGTCTACAGAAGTAGTTCCCTGAGACTGAAGTCCAGCCTCATGCAATTTGTGGTTTGTAGTTGATTGCAAACTGTGAAGGTTTTGTCACACTAAGACATCTAAAAAGACTTCCTCTGCGTGAACTTTCCTTCCTCTAATAGTGCTTGAATTCATTCTGCAACCTTCCCTTCAGTTCAGAAAGAGCCTCTTTATTTTGGACACCTGCATTCCCGAAACCGGTACTTGGCAAATTCACATTCGAGATCTTTAAAACCTTTGCTATGTTTCATGAAAAGCCCCACAGCACTAAAGTTCAGGTAGAGAAGGTGAACACATGAGTTTGGCTGGGCAAGAAGCACACACCTATGCACAAAGCGCTTTGAAAAGGTTTGCTTCCTTTGAAAACTTATTTCAGAAGGTTCTTTCAGTTTTTCTGTAATCCTGTTTATGGGGAAACTCCAGCTCCTTGTGGTGGGTCTGGCCTTTAGAACTTGGAAGATGCCACCTTAGATTGATGTCTCCTGACTAAATTTGGTGGCCGGTGCAGCAGTGAGCTGAAGCGTTTGCAGTGTCTCTCATGGGCCGCTCGTTTTGATTCTTTTTTTAGTTTTTGTTTTACTCTGCACCACTCCAAAAAATAAATACGTGGCATAATACCGTGGAGGTGCCAATCATACCACACCTGGGCGAGACCTCCCGGGCTCCTTCTGTCCCTGAGGGGTTTTTCTCCATAGGATGAGCGTGAGAGAAAACCCAACAACTTGCACGGCTGGAAAGGCTCGACTCCCTGCTCGTTTTGCCCCCGCACGCAGCCCACCCCGGCAGCAGAGGGCTCCCACGGCGGGCGGCGGGGCGATGTGTGCGCAGGGGAGGAGGATATGGGTGGGGCCCAGGGGGACGCCGAGCCCCGCGGCCGCGGCAGCCGGGGAGGGCCCCGCTTCCGTCCCGCCGGGGGTGGCCGGGACAGAGCCCC
>VWZU01002260.1:423977-439845 GCA_013397095.1 Sterrhoptilus dennistouni | reverse complement strand
GCCCTCGGGACGGGACTTTGGTGGCCAGGACAGCATCCTCGGGACGGGACAGCGCCCTTGGACCGGGACAGAGCCCTCAAACGGGACAGAGCCCTCGGGACGGGACAGCGCCCTGGGGCCGGGATAGAGCCCTTGGACCGGGACAGAGCCCTCGGGAACGGGACTTTGGTGTCCAGGACAGCGTCCTGGGACCGGGACAGAGCCCTTGCGACAGGACAGAGCCCTCGGGACGGGACAGCGCCGTCGGGCCGGGATTTCGGTGTCCAGGCAGCCATGAGCCCGGCAGGTGGGTGCGGGGCGGGTGGAAGGGGCCGGGAGATTCCCACAAGGAGTTGTGTCCCGGTGCGGTGTTGGGCAGTGCAGACCCTGCCCTTGCCCTCAAGCTCTAGCGGAATCTAATGCATCTCTTGCCGCCTCGCTGTACCCACGCTGCTTTGCTGAAGAGGAGAAGCCAGAAGGTTAGGAAATTAAAGAACAGAAATTGAACGAGCAATGTTAGTTCGGTCTGCATGTGTATCCACTCCTAGATAGTCTTAATTGGCCGATCACGTATTGTGTCGTTAATTAAAAATTGATCATCCTCTTCCAGTCTCTCAGCTCTCCGTATGGGATCCAGCCTGTAGCACGCAGCAAAATTGTGCTCGGCTTTGCACAGGAATATTAATTCTTTGTTTAGGCTTTTATTGGTGTTTATTGCAATACCTGGGTGCCTCAAAACTGATGGTGTGTGTTTTGTTACTCCCTTGGTAGTGTTGAAACACATTATCCAATTGGTTGGTGGAAAATTTTGATGAAAAGTTAAAATTACTTACAAGAGCCTCATGTAAATCAGAGGCAGCCCTTAATCTGGACCAGAAACCTGTGACTCCATGTCGCTGTGCACATTCTTCCCACTCATGTTCCCTTATTTACAGAAATACTGTCTATTTACTGCTCCCATTTCCTTCATGTGTCTTTGTAAGGCTCAGCAACACTTAAATCAAGCCAGTGACTGCCAAGCTGGGCACTCTACAAAAAGGAAATGAAAGACATATAGCCAGATACCAGATGTTTGACAGACTTGCTTATGGGGAACTCAGCTTTATTTTTGTGATTCTTTTATTAGGTGAGATAATATTTTATCCTCATTTTCTGAATGAGGAATCAAGAAAGAGAAGTTTGAGGGGCTGAGTCTGCAAAGGCGACTCAATGTGTTGTTTTTCTGTTCTGATTCATCTTTTTAAATTTGCTGCTTCAGATGTCAAGATAGGGTTTTTACCAAGTACTTTGTATTTTGTATCATTTTATAACATCAGAGTAACCACATTAGTTATTAGTTATTGAGTGTGGCTTGGTGTAGATTCCATTAGCCTTGGAAGCAATCTTTACCTACTACTCTCATTATGCAGATAAAAATACCAGGGAAGAAAAGCAAAGTGACTTTTCCAGCTGCTTTACAATAAGTAAGTTGTAGATAAAATATCAAAACTCAGTGTTACTTTGCTTTCTACCTAGGGCTGGTGGTGAAATGAGTATGGTTATTTTACTGGTTGTTTTCTGTCTAGACCAAACTTCCAGAATTGCAAGCTTCTTTAAAGAAGAAAGTCGCATATATGAGCACAAATAAATTTAATAGCATTTCTAAATATGCATATGCTATCCCAGTTATTAGGCAGACTGATATTTGTGGATGTGAACAGTTGGCAGGGCAGTATTCTGATAATCACAGAAGTATGCTTAGTGATCATTCTGTATCAATGACAGGATACAACTGTGCATGACCTGGAGGCATATAGCTTAGAGTCTGGATCTTGATGAATAAAGGCAATCAAATCCTGAGTATACATGTCAAATAGCTGGAGTAATTGCTGAGTAAATATGTAAGAACACTGAAGAGGGATGGCTGCTTTCCCAGCTGCTCACAGTCAATTCCACACATTGGCAGGAGAGCAAGTAACAGTAGGCTCAGCCAGTGGAGGATGTGGTGGCCTTCCACTCTGGCATCATTTGTCTCTGTCATTTTTTTGTGTATTGCTCTGTCTAAGCTTCATCCACCTGTGACCTCCATGCACAAACCTCTCTCCTGCAGGTTTGCCACAGCATCAAACCTTTCTTTTCTAGAAGGAGGTCTGTTTTGTATAGAGGTGCACAGAGGTCTGTTTTCTCCTGATGCAACAGCATCTGTGAGGTACTGAAGTTACTTCAGGTGGATTGCCCAAGACCTAGTCTAGCTCAATCTGAAAACTGTTTGGGATGCTTGGTGGGAGAGACAGGCTTGTTACTTGTCAGGGCTCTGTAGAAGACCTTAACCTAGATGAACTTTATGCAAATTCCATTAAAGCTGCTGTGGGTAGTAGAGATAAAATAGCTGTGATCTTTGATGACATCTTCCTTCATTTGAGACAGGAGGCACTGACAGGAAAACTTCATTGCTATGCCATGTTGGAGTCGTCACTCCGCTCCACATTCAGGAATGTAATGATCTTCATTGAGATCTTTCCTTGTGTGTCTTTTATTTACACAGTGTACATTTCTGTGTCTTCAACTGTTTCTGGGTCAATGTTTATGTAAATGGTGTTCTGGGAGGGGATCTAGACAGTGAATAGACTCAAGTAATACTTGATTTTTGTTTTTCTCAAGAATTAGGGAGTGCTCAAATTTTTAGTAGTCAATAATTTTTCAGCTCCTTCACTTTTAGGGAAAAAAGAGTTCTTGGACAATGATTTGATTCAAAATCCAAGAGGTCTAGTGGTGGAGTTTTGAAGCAGATTCAGTAATAACATCATAATATGAATCTTAATATTCATATTCAATATTAATTATTAAGTAATATTAATATTATTAATAATATATTAGTCATTTGAGTATCAAAGAAGCTAGAACTGAAATACCTCAAAGCTGTAGTTTGGCTTCAGAATTGTTGGGATGCTCATTCAGATTCAAAAGTTGATCCTAACCAGGCTGTGTTCCTTATGCTGATCCTCTCCCATTTCCCTTCTGTTGCAAGCAGCAGTTACTGAAATTTGCATAGAAGGAATTGACCCCCTACATTTGAAAAACTTTATCACTGATATCACTGATGTCATAATAAAGGTGAAAGAAACCAGCCATCTCAGTTTCTTAAAAGAAGAACATTAGTTGCCCAGGAGCTCAAAACCCACAGTTCGACTCTTTCCCTGTCTGTATATCTCTTGCAGCTGGTCTTTGAGGATTTGATTGGTTTATATTCTCCTTTATTTGCTTGTAGGTAAGAAAGAATGTTTTATCTCCTCTAACAAGCTTAAGCACCCCAATGCAAACAGCAACAATAGCTTGTGATATAATTGCATCCCCAAGGGAGGTGCAGTGATTTCTCACTATCATTAAAAAAAATAAAGTTGTCCTGACATTTTTTATCAAAATCAGACTACTGGAATGTGAACTGTGATAAAAACCCCTATGTTTTATTAGATGTAAACAAAAGAAATAATTTCAGAATGGTATTGAAAATATTTTTTGGAACCACTGTGAAGATAGGAAGGGAGTCACAAATACCAAGACTTAACTTTTAAACTGGAATCTATTTCATGTGGTGATATTGATGTTCATTTAGCATTTATTGGCTCCCTGCATTGTAAAAAAGTAAGGATTTGTATGAAGCCACAGTGCATAATTTATGCTGTCACAGGCCTGACAGTTAAAGCGAATTGGTCTTACCATCCCCATCATTACTTTGTTTTTCAGTGTTTCTGAGAGCTTTTGTGTACAGTTAGGTAAGAAGAGTCTTACAGGTTGGACATTGAGACAGTTCAAGCAGAGGTACAGCTGAGCTTGGAAAGCACCTATTTGCATTCAGATCACATGCTTAACAGCTGGAAAGAACTTGAAATTTTACACAGGTGTTTATAAATAGCTGCAGTCTGTGGCTAAGGTTTACTGCTGTTGCTTCTATGTAAGAAATAGAGAATTCATGAAAGACCATGAAGCTGAAATGCAATGCCTTTGTCAAGTTTCATAGTTTTTTCTCTGTACCTACTGGTAAACTTACTTCAGGTGAGTTGTTTAGTCTTGCAGGTTTTCATAGCTGAAAAAGTTTTATGGCTGGTCTTTCTGCTGGAGTGTACCACAGCTTCTGTCCAGCCTCACATCCTTGGGTTTTCTTTCTGGGGACACCAATATCAGAAGAGAGGATTTCCTGGTTGCCAGAGTTTTGCCCTGACACCAAGTTAAGGTGCAAGTGAATAGAGCAGCTGGATCTAAGAGCTAACACCTAGTCTTAGATCCCCTACTCTAGACATGCATAAAAGAGTTTCCTTACAAGAAATAATGTTGGACTAAAAGATAAACAACCCCCTGTCCCCAAACCTGACTGAGACCCTGTCACATACAGTTCAATTCATGCCTAAATGTGCTGTATCCTCCATATTTATCAGTGCTGGGGACATGCATGTTTCGTGTCTCTCAAACAAAGCAAGGTATTTTCCTGTTAAAATGTAATGAAGTAATGATATTTTCACTCACTATTTTTTGTTATACTTGCTTCCAATTAAAAAGAAGAAACAAAACCCAAACCCCTAAAAGAAAAATTAATTTTTTAGTTGTTTTCTCTACAGGGCGAGTGTTAAGTTGTGAAGATTAAATAATTCATGTTTGTTTACTGTAGTCGGTACAAAGTAGCGTTTGTCTGTTTGTTTTTAATATCAGATTAGAGGTACAATTGAAATAGTAAGCAGCATTTATTTTCTAGTGGAAAATATAAAAAATTCTAGAAGCCTTAGGGAAAACAGAACAATGAATAGAATGACATTTATGAATTAAACTTTTAAGAAATAAGGTATCGTATGCTAAACATATTTTCATATAGTGTACCCTTCTGGTTTTCATAATTTTCATTTATTTATGAAACATTTATAGTTTAAAGAGCTGAAAAGAAAAAAAATAATGCTATGCCCAGAATGAATTGAACATGGACAATTTTTAGTCATTTGAAGACTGAAAATAAAAGCCTTCATGTTGAGTAGTGCTGTGTCCTCTGTAAAAATGAAAGGCTAAATACAGTACAGGCTTCAAAGCAGTTTAATGGTAATATGATAGTGAGCACTAAGTGAAAACAGGCAGTACTTTAATCAGAAGCCACAAATGTGGTGTTCCTCTGATTTATTAAAATTTGTTATTGAAAAGACTCGGGAGCCTTCCTTTTATTAAATTATAATATGCATGGTGACAGAAATAAACTTCTTAAATTAAGGAAAGCTTATTAACAGCAGAAACCAGATATCTTCTGAGTTTGATTAGGTTCCCTTTAAAGATATGAAATACTGTGGGAAACTAGTAAATATACACTATTCAGTATAAACCCCTGCAAGAAGAAGTGATTCTCCTCAGGAATTTTGTTACTAAGATTTTTTTGCAATGTTTGCAGTAGTATTCTTGTAATTCAGTTGTGACTGATGTGTCTAGTGCTGGCCAGGAGTGTGTGCTTGGGCTGATGTATAAAAACTCCAAAGAAGGTGGTCAGTGTATCTCATGTTGTACAAGCAGACTGTGTCTACCTAGAACAACTTGTTCCCATTGTAAACTCAGTTTAGAGGAGCATTTAAAGAGGGGAAAAAATCATCCTCTGAAAAACTATTATTTGATCATTATTTTTCAATTGCCTTTTGTTTGAAGGAACTGAAATAAACAATCCATGTGAGTTATAGTCTCTATTCAAGTTTACTTCAAAAGTGAGGAAGGGTAAGAGCACACACACAGCAGGAGCAGGGTGGTGAGTCTGAGTGGGCCCTTCCAGGAATTGGTTGGAAAGGCATCACAGGTATATAAAAGATATGAAAGAAGGGATGAAGGAAAGGTAAAGGTACCAGCAAGGATAATGGCACAGTTTTTACAACTCCTGATGGGAAAAAGTGCAGGGAGCCCCAGGACAAAAGGGAAAGCACTATTCACCAGAACAGCGATTGGGAAAGAGTCAATGAGCCGTTTGTAAAGAAGAACATTAGAAACAGATTGTTAAGAGTGTCAGGATCTGCTGTTGTACTGAGGGCTCACCACACCAGAGCCCGTGCTGAACTGAGAAGTGTGTTTCCTAGTGGACACGAGAACTTCTCTGTCTAATTTGAATTTCATGCCAAAGGGGAAAATTTTTTAAAATGTTCTTTTGATAAGTGGACACGGTGCACAGGCACATTTTATTCAACCACTCTTGGTGAATGCATGTGTATTTTACCTTCATAGCTGCTTTTTCTCATTCCCTTCAAACACATTCAAACCCAACCTGTAGGGTTAGGAGAAGCCAGGAAGAATGAGATATAAACAGTAAGTTGGCTTGTGTCCACTGAGTTGTTTTATACTTTTTCTCTGTGTAACAATATTCATTGCTTTGGGGATTTTTTAAACCCAGTTTAAGACTCTGTACTGACTGGGTGCAGCAAAACTGAAGGGCTACCATGAGGCAGGTGAGTTCTCTGGCTTGCTCAGATCCTGGTGCTGAGGAGCCAACTCCTTGAGAAGAAGATGAATGGAGGGACCAGGCTTGGAGGGAAGGTGTGGGAGAGTCTTCTTCAAATCCCTGACCCTGCCAAGCTGGTTATGATGTGCTGCTGTGGGATCCTGAAGGCTGCTCCCCTCTCAGAGCTGAGGGTGCAGAGCATCAGGGGTTGCTTGAGGTCACAGGGGTTACATGAGGTCATTTGTGCTGACTTGAGGTCATTTGGGCTCACTTGGACAGAAGTCCCCTTAGCACAGACACTCCCTTTGGCCTTTGCTGTTTATAACCTCCAACCAGGATGGCAGAGAGAGCAGTCAGGACAGCTGGACACAGGTGGACCCGTAATACTCTGAACAAGGTCTCTTAATGCCCAGAGATTTGGACTTCTCAGGAGGAAGGAAAGGATGGGAGACCTCTGCTATCAATGGCCACAGCAAGGAGCTCTAGTGATTCATGGACTACTATGAACTGTCATTGTCTACTTTATTCCCTGTATTTACTTGCCCCTCCTGATGCAGGGACCAGAGGTGGAAAAGTCAAGAGGGGCTGTTTCAAGTGTTCCTGGCTGTTAGAAAGGGTTAAGTTAATAATAACTAGGGTTTGTAAAGATAAATTGAGAAATAAGAAGAGGAGGGATTGAGAGGAAAGCTCATGTCTTTACAAACAATTCAATGGGTGAAGGTATGGGTGTTAATGTCTTTGAAATGGGTCTTAATGTCTCTACCAACTCTGGGCAGCGGGTTGGTTGCAGAGCCCAAACAGCTCGGCTCCTGAAACAGACAGTGGTCTACACAAGCCTGAACCTCTCAACTTCGGGGTAAAGTAGTAGGTTCAAGGGGAGATATGTGGTAGGCGGTTCAGGAAGGCTGTGCCTTTCTAGTACCTCAGCCAGTGGGGAAAGGAAGAGAGTCACATGTGGCCAGGAGTTTAGGATAAAAGGAGGTTTTCCCCCCTGAAACCTCAAGAGAGAAAACCCCATGAGCGTGTGCCCTGGTGGAATCTCTCCATTTATTAATTTATTTGAATGAAGTTGCAGGACTCCTCTGTCTCATTTTTGGGTGTAAACCTCTGGGATTTTTACATTTTCCTGACAAAAGCAAGGCCTTCAAGTAAGCCAGATACACCCCAACATCTTTACGAGTGCCTAAATGATTCTAGCTCTGTCCAGAAAGTAAACTCTAGCAGCTTAATCTTACTTTTAATATCTTACTTTTAATATATTTGCATTTCGAATTCATCTGAATCCTTTAAACAGTATTTTTTAAAGGTAGGCTGATATTATGAGAAAACTTTGTAAAGATTTAATCAAATAATAGAAGTGGTCTTTCTTGGAAAGAATGTTCCGTAGTATCTGGAAAATCTAATAAAAATGCACAAAACTCAGTATACCTTTTTTCCTTCACCCCCTGAGATGTCTACTTGTAGATATTTCACTGAGTCTCTGGTTGCTGTAGACTTCCTACCTGTAAACATGTAAAGCTAATTCCTCAGCCTAGCGTGTCTCAGAATAACTCTATTTAATCAACAAAGCCTTGTTGCTGTGCACTATCAAAGGAAATTTTGCCAGTGTTTTTAATCAAAACTTTAAGGTTCTTATGCATGTGTTCTGGTTTTGTAATGCAGTAATCTTATCATTAAAACTTGCAGATGTGTTTTTCTTCCTTATCAATTCTGTTCCCTGTTCAAGACTAGCTATTTTAGAGGAGGCCAAATTAGATTTGGCCTTGAATGAAATAGTCTGTAATGATTGAATTGGGGAAAATGTATTTTCAGTGAAAGTTTAGCCAGATCCTACATTTAGCAGTTTGGAAACAGAAGAATTTTCTGCTTAAAGGGTACATTCAGGACAGTTTCGTTTTAATTTTCTGCTAGTTCTTGCCAAGCTATTGTCGGTTGGTTTTTCTAGGAGAGTTTAAAAACAGCTATGTTTCATTGGCAAACTTACAGGCTGTATTTCAACACTGATCCTTATAGAATTCATTAAAATGGCAAGCCATGTTTCTATATCTTAGCTTGCAAATATGTGATGTATACCATAGTTTTTGTACTCCCACATGCTGTTAAGTCCATGCTCATTTTGAATAACATGTATAATGATGAATAGCATTCATTTTGAACACAACCATGCCTTAAATAACATAGGTAAAAGGCAGAACTATCCTTTCAAACTGTGACAACTCATTCATTGGATGTAACATTTTGGAGACTTCTGTGAAAAGTTAGTTGTTTTTATCAGAAATCAAGGGTTGAACATTAACTTAAAATACTTAAAATATTATGAAAGTCAATTACATTATTTTATTTCTCTCACCACAACTATACCACAGATGAGCATTGTAACTTTTGAATTTCCAAATGTATGTGCTCTCTCCTAAACAATCTGTTTTGGTTAATTAGTGAAAAAGTTTTCACTCTTGTGTAACAAAAAAACCAATCCAATACTGCATAAATCATAGTTCTGAATCTCAGTCTTTATTAAAGTAATAGATGTCTTTAGAGGAGTGTTTCCAAACTTAAGTTCCTCTACTTTTATAGGTTTTTATTTCTTACTGAAAGATCAGAATTATGAGAAATCTCTCAAGAGGTGTAAGTTCTGTCATTTTTTGAAATTGACTCTTGAACATGCTGTTTTGTTAGTGGATATTTCCCTTCTTGGTATATTGCTAAAATCTGGATCACTGAATTTTGATACCATAGTAAGCATTTAGTTTAAGAAATGTTTCATTTTGTTATGGTCCTGATTAGGCAAGCCAGGTACCTGTAAGTGCATGAAACACTACAGGAGCATATGGCACTGCAGTCTGTACCAGCTATAGATTCAGTAAAAGTGGCTGTGTTCACAAGTGTCTCTTGAGACACCTGCTTTGGCACAAGTGTGCCCGACAGAGTGGGAGCCCACTCATGCTCATGTTGGTGTACTCTACACTAAGTGGATGTGGTCAGTCCTCACTCTGAGGACTTTGTTTCCTAATGCTGCGAGGCTACTTCATTGGTAAGTAGTGTTCCCTACTAAACAGGGCATGCAGAGCTCAGCAGTAGGGCCTAAGAGCCATGCAGGGTACATTGAAGAGAGTTTATTTTAGGCTTGCTCTAGTCTGGTCCTATGGCCTTCGCACGGAATGCACATGAGGTGTGATTCTAAAGATTTGAGATGCTTGTGCAGTTACAACATTAATCTGCAGTAAATGGAACATGGGCAGAATAAACTCCAGAGGAGGAAAATTAAGACTGCACATTGTGTTTCATACTTTTACCAAATATGCAAATAGTTATTGTTGAACAGCTGGCACACAGTAACGTGTTAAACTGTGGGATCCTGAGGAGTCTTACATTAGACACTAATAAAATACAAGTACAGTGACAATGGTGATAGACCTGTTAGACCAGCATCAGCCTGTTTTAAGATCTTCCTTTTTCTGAATGTTCAAGAGGAAAGTAAAAATTTAGTTATACAGATTTGGTAAAACAACAAGGGACTTGATGATGTAAAAAACAGGATGCTTCATAATTCTTTGATCCTGGCCTGTCTACCTCAAGCTTCTAAGTTTTACTATATTTGAACTACACTGGCTCTCTGACTGTAGTGAGATAAGGTTTAATTTGGTCTCAAAAATGGTTCAGGAGAGATTTGTTTTCACTTTCTTTTCTATACCTTTCTAACTATAAATGGATGATAGTGTACTTGAAAAGGTGGAAGTACTGGTGAGATACTTTTCTTCCAGTGTACATTATTCTGTGGACATACTTTTCCTGTTTCTATTCCATAGTGAGGCTAAACTTCAATGACAGCAATGTATGGCAGGTATATATGTATTGTATGGTAAATCTGTTTGCAAGAACCTCAACATATAGAATTTGTTTATTTCCAGGAAGCATCCTTGTGGTTTAAAGCAGTAGTAGTTATTCAAAATCTTTCTGCAAGGTCTCGCCACTAGAGGATGACCCAAAATTGTTACCCAGGTAACTCTTCAATTTGTTCTTATTTTAGGACCAGTAATAATTTTGGGAAGTTATTTTGCAAGGGGGGAAGATAATTGAATGTGTTAAACTTACACCGAGGAGATATTCTTATTGGAAAAATGTCTTTTGAATCTTGTATAAGCTGTAGCAGTATTTGGGCATCACAGTCAATTTTGCAGGCCTGTGGTTGAATTTGTGAAAGCAGGTAGGCATTCATTTGTTCCTTTAACTAAGCTGTTTTCTTTAACTGATGGACAGAAATAAAAATAGTATGTTTTATAGCTAGTCTGTAGAATCTTTGTCTTAAGGCAGTAGAGAGGAAGCAGAGGTGGGTTTAATATAGATAAGTCAGCCTTCCACTGAAGTTGTTCCTGAGTGTTTTATTTAGCTTGGTTTCTAACTTGCTCTTAGCTCTGTCATTGCTCATTTTATGAAACTGCACATTTATGTAATGATTTTCTACTTCATTTACTTCTGTCTGTGTACAACATTAGCATGAAGACTGTTAAAAAGGTCAAAACAAAAATATAAAGTAGTTGTCCAACACTGATGAGAGATTTCATTGTTATTGTTTGGGCATTTTTAGTGACGGTCATGTATTTGACAGAAAGGGAGGAAAGAAATGAGCTGAAACTGGAGGACAATTTCTTCTACAGCCTCATAACTTCGATGTGTTATACATCAAACAAAAACTGCTTCTCACGTTTACTTAAATTTCTGGATGAATGCTCAAGTAAATGAGATGCATTAAAAATGGATTTAAAATCAGACTGCAAAAGCAGAAGTTCAAGCCATCTAATTTTTGGGAACTCAGAAACCTTCCCTCAGTATTCTGCTGACTTGTGGCAAAGGAAGCAGTAGGTTTAGAAACCCAGGAAGTGTGAATGATGCACTGGAACATGTTGCCCGGAGAAGCTGTTAATGCCCCATAAAAGGAAGCATTCAAGGCCAGGTTGGATGGGCCTCTGAACAACCTGGTCTAGTGGAAGGTGCCCCTGCCCCTGGCAGGGGCTAGAAATGAGATGGTCTTAAAGGGTCCTTTCCAACCAAAACCATTCTATGACTGCTCTGAGAGCGTTCAACCAGATTTCTACAGATTTCTGGTGTCAGTGGTAATCTGTAATTTAGGAATTGTTGGGATGTCATCTGTGGTTAATTCAGTGTATTTGATCACATTAAAAATGCAGGGAACACAGAAATCTCAGAGCATACATTGCAATAAATGGTGCTATTTATTGGTAAACGTTGCCTGATGATCAGTGTCTGTCAAGTCCCTGGCATACAAATTAGACTACTTAATGTGTAAGACAATTTTCTTGTTTTGTACATCAATTGCTATGACCTTCCCAGACCATAGCTGTTGGAATCACAGCAACTTACTAAAATGTTATTTCTTGGAAGATCAGTGGGTTTTGTTTTGTTGTCTAAGCACTATTTTCTGTGACATAATTTCTTGTGATAGTGGTAAATGTACTGAATGTTTTCCCTAAATAATATCTGCAGAACATATATTCCATTCTTTGCTTCTTATTTTGAAGAAATTAAAGTTAAGAATTTGTGAGAAATTGAAGTAACAATAGAAAATGAAATAACAAAGGGGACGGAGGAAAAAGCAAGAGATGGCAAAAGAAAAAGCAAAGACATTGAATTTAAGTCAGTAGAGTTTGAATGTGATGATAAATACAAAATTGCCTGCACTAAGTCAGGATTAGAACATCTAAAGAGATTGTGATAAGAGAAACACTGGCAATTAAAAAATTCAAATAAGGAAGAGGATGCTTTGGTCCGCCCTAACAGAACATTTTGAAATTAATCTGTTTTTAATATTTCATGCTTATAAAACCATACTTGTAGTGATAGGGTAAGGGAAATCTTCAGGAGATGGTTGGTTTTGGTAGCAATAGCATCTGTTAATGCAAACTTGATACAGCTTGCTCAGGTTTTCCTGTGACTTTAAAGACTTGTACAGGTTTTCATGTGACCTTAAAGACTTGTTCCATGGCAATCATAAAAAGTAGTATATTACTCCAGCTCTTCATGCTGTCATTATGATATATTTTTGTCTTCATGATTTGTTCACGTCTAAATAATTTCTGAATTGCCTGCTTGTTTTGTGCTAAAATCTACTGAAGGTGCAATTTGCTCTCAAGGAACTGACTGTAATGACAAGAAATTCTGCCCCATTGCAATTGTGATAAAGGAGGAGATCTACCTTGAAACAGAGAAATGAGTTCTGACCTCTATATCCCATGTTTGTGTTTAGCCTTGTTCATTAGGAGCGAGAGACCTGTCCATTCAGCTGTAAGGATTCATGGGACAGATCAGAGAGAAAGGCTTAAACCAGGAAATAAGGCCATATTCCTTGATGAGACAGCTTTTAATGACAGCATCATTTAATAACAAGGTTTTTTTAATAACAGATTTTTGGGCATAATGTTAGCTTTGTTGTGTTTGATAGTCAGGTATCTTTCTGGTCTACCTGTGCCGGGTTGATGCTGTGGAAAGTCACCCCAGGAATTTATTTGGTTCCGTGTTCCCGTTGTTACTGTAGGGAAGATCAATGGAATGTCTCTACAGGGAAAACCAACTAGATCAAGCATAAACTCATTTGTACAAAAACTTTTCCTCTCTGTAGAACCTAATTTTGCGCACTCCAGACCTCACTAAGCTTAGTAAGAAGAAGGATGAAGACCTGAGGCTTGATTTTATATAGATAGAGCAAGTGTTTGTTTTCACATAGAATTTAGCAATTACCAACAGAAAGTACATAAACAATGAAAATGTTCTTACTACATGCTAGTTAAATAAGCATTTGAGAATAAAAGTGCAGCCACTGCTGGCTGATAGAGTGAGGGCAGGAATGCCCTGTGTTTTAGGATAATTGCTTTAATTGAAACAGGTGTACCACAGCGCTGCAGCAATTTCACTACTTTGTGATCTCACTCTAAAGTTTAAAAGTGGCTTTTATAATTTTAATTTCCTTTACTGGAACACCTCAGAGAAGCAACACAAAATGCCTTGAAAACATTTTCCGTTATCTGCAAGTAGTTCTAAAGTGCTTTTTGCTGTCCGTCCCATGATGAATGCATTTTGGCTTGCTTCGGGGGATTTGCCTTGCAGAATTCCAGCAACCAAGAGCTGCAGTTGCATTTTGAGACACATTTACTGGACATGTGTGAGGTGTGCTGACTGGGAAAATCAATACCTTCTGGATGGGTGAGGGGCAGTTTGTTATGCTAAGGCCACTCATTAGTGCTGAATTAAATGTTCTCATTCTATTTCCAAATGTTAGATTGCAGGTGTTGTTTGAAGTGCTAGTGAAACTTTTTGTGGTTCCTATCATATCACTGTTAGTGATCAGGGCAAGCAGTGTGAAAAGATGAATGTTTGAATCTTTGTCAAAAGATTGCAAAGAGGCCAAGAGACTAAAAATCTTTAGATTATAAAGTCTCATTTGAACTTGTATGTATGCTTGTCATTTTCATCCTACATACAGCCCAGATGGAAATGAATCTTCTTTAGAGTAGAAGAAAAGTTCTGAAAATGTCTGAGCAAAGAGGGGAGTCTGGGTTATTTTATGCTTTCTTATATTTCTCATGCTCAATTTTTTTTTTCATTTTGTCGTGACCATTAACTATATCCAGTTTATCCTACAGGATGAAGCAGGTAAATGCATTCAACTTGTAAAGTCTTGACTAGTGGAATCCGGTCCTTTCTTGCCTGGAAGAAAAAAGTACTGCTTCTTTTTGTGCAAGGTTTTAGCATGAAAAGGTATTCATGGTAATCCTGGAGAGTGTAGTCTACTATTCACAAAAGAATTAAAGATGCAATGGATGTCACTCCATATCACTTACGTTGTCCAGATTTATCATCAATATATTATGAGAAAGTGAGCAAGAACTTCTGTGCCTTTCCACTTCTCCTTTGAGATATTTAACTACTGTACTTATTTTAGCAAATTTTTGGTGATGGACAATAGTTCATTGCATACTGACAGAATTCATACATTTCTTTCTCAAATATCTTTCCTTTTAAGACTGATATTTTAAAAAAATCGAACAACCTTCCATTCCCCAAGTGAGGACATCTGTGACAGGAAGAAATAAAAGGGAAAAATTTTATGCTTTGTCTAGCAGTTGATCCTGTCCTTTCTCAACATAGTGGTGGAGAACAATTTGAGAGGGTGTTTTGTTTTCTTCACACAGGTATCAAAGGGATGGAGGTGAGGACTGTAAACAGACTCGCATTACATTTTTGTTAGGACTGACTGTGGCAGGCTTGGTATGTGAATATAGGAGTTCATGGGCAGCTGAGTGAACAGCAGGGAATTCCATTGCTAGTACCCTTTTCCAGTACCCTAACTGGAAGAGACTCTGGACAATCCTGAGAAGTATGGTGATCCATCTTTGCATTAAAACTTGATGTTCAAACCTATTTTTTTTTCACCAAAATGTCTAAAGGTAGTGGAACTGTAGAGCCAGTTTTTAAACCCTATCCTAATTGTAATCAGCCTTATTTAAGGCAAAGTAAGTTAGTGCTGAATTTTTGGAAACACGTGTAGTAAAATGCAGGTCAAAGATATCTAGAAGTAAAGCATTTCACCTACAAACCTTTATGAACTCCTACAAACCTAAAAGGCCTTTAAAAAGATAGGGAATGAGTTGACACCTGTGCAGTGTTATTCTCAAAGCTGAGTGTTACCAAGTGCTTCTTGATTTTTTCCAAGCACATTGAAATTGTCTTTTACGAAATTGCAAGGTGATCATAAACTGAGATATCTGTTAAAGACCAGCTACTAGATCCCAATTTTCAGTTTCCTTTGCCTTCCTGGTGTGTTTGGTGCATTGCAGAGTTCTTGAGGTCTCCTTTAACTCTCTAATACACTTGCTTTTTTTTTTTTTTTTTTTTTCCCTCTTCCCCCAGTATATCTTATAATTCTTGCCATAAAAGACATGTTCTTTTGCCTTGTATACACAAGTTCTTGATTTGTGTTTGGTCACAGGAGTCTCGTACGATCGAGCAGGTTTTTTCAAAGAGCTCTTCAGATGACATGAGATGTGCTTTCTTGGGCAACCATGCACTAGTAACTAGAGAAGAGTTTTGCTTGTCAGAGAACCCCTTTCAGTATGGATGACTGCATTAATTTTCTTACTATTTCTCGTTGCTGAACTAATAATGCATTTTATTTCTATCTTTGAGTCAGTTTCCAAGTAGGAGCAGATGAAGCACCGCTTAATTTTGTCAGGATATGGTAGGTTCTATTACATTAACTTTCAAGGGAACAAAATTAATCTCAACTTACATTATGTTTCAAGTGCAGTAAATTCAAAAAAAGTATTCAGTAAGAGATGAAAATAATGAAAAGGAAAAAACTCTGGCTGAAAAGTTGAGCATTGTGACTGTATATTCAGTACTGGGTGGTGTTGCATTAAAGCTACACTTGATTTTTTTTTTTTTTTTTTT